>CAXHSM010001666.1:3406873-3833653 GCA_964019185.1 Maratus speculifer
CAAAACAGTCAAGGATCTATAATCCGCGGACCCATAATCCGCAATTTTCCATAATCCGCGTTACTTTACGAATGTAAACAGTGAAATAAACAGTTAAGAAAATTTACAAATCCGTGATCCAAAAATGATTTTTTTTTAACAACTAATAAAGAAAATGATAAAAAAATAATAAAACATGTATTTTTAAAAAATTTACTCTTTTATTTTATTAAAAGTAAAAAATTAAACTGTATTATGGAACGCACTTAAGCTTACTGAACATTGGAAATGCCGACTTTTCATTCGTAGCTATTTCAGTTTGTGTAAGTTCAGAAGAGTAAATAACCAATGAAAACGCTCTATTTTGTGTGTGCCGCGTGTCCTAGCAGTAACACAGCACTAACTGAGAACTAGATATTATGGGTTGGGAAGGTCGAATCAATGTAACCAATCATAGTGATAGATTGCCGAAGTTTCGCCAACGTCATGAAAGGCAAACGGGAACCTTCAACTACAGGCGAACTTTGATTGATTTCTCAATTTCCGATCTTTCTGGAAACTAAACTTTAGCTGGGGAGTCCTTTTTTTTCATTCTATTTACGTTCTTAATTTGGCAACAAACACAGTTTATGAGTTGATGTTTATGAACACGGAGTAAGAAGCAGGAGGAGAAAGTAGTGTTAAAATTTTGCCATGCGGATTTTTTGACGATAGACGCCGAAACCTCTGCTAGCAGGCTGTCGATCAATGCTTCTACAATGCTTTTCAGTGGGAAAAATGGTCAATTTAAAAAAAAGTTTTACGAAAAATCCGAATTTTTAGAAAGTTGTAGAAATGAAAATCTGGTTAATTGAAGTTTTCTTCACAACATACATATTTTTTATAGGTATTTGGCCCTTCATTTTCGTTTTTAAGCCATTTAAAATACGAGATCATTCTGACAAAAATCAAAGGGCAGGCTATTTAAAAACATTGAATATCGCAGATTAGAATGACTGTTGGAAGTTAGTTGAATATCGCAAAGAAACAGACTTATGATTTTTAGAAATAAAGTATTAATCAAATATTTTGGAGTAAATTTTAATTTCGCGTATAGTTTTTATAACCTTAGACCATTTTAATAATCCATAACTTTGGATATTTATGCAATTAATGCATGTAGAATTAAAGCTAATTTTTATTTTAATTATTTAGAGCAACTGCTTATTCATATTATGGATGTCTTGTGTGTCACCCCCCCCACTCTGCCCCCCCAAAGGGGGCACATTTTTAATTTCTTTACAACACCAGTCGTGTGACACATCATTTCAAAGGTCTGCAACTGCTTATTCATATTATGGATGTCTTCTGTGTCACCCTTCACTCTGCCCCCCAGGGGGGACACATTTTTAATTTATTTACAACACCAGTCGTGTGACACATCATATCAAAGGTCTGCAACTGCTTATTCATATTATGGATGTCTTGTGTGTCACCCCCCCCCCACTCTGCCCCCCAGGGGGGCACATTTTTAATTTCTTTACAACACCAGTCGTGTGACACATCATTTCAAAGGTCTGCAACTGCTTATTCATATTATGCATGTCTTGTGTGTCACCCTCCAGTAGGACACATTTAAGCTATTATATAGCTTTTATCGTGGGCTTTGAGCGAGGCGATCGTATCTAGAAATTCCGTAATAAAGAAAAAACCCTAACACTCCGACTAACGTCGTTTTATTTCGGCAGACTTCTCATTTATTCAATAAAAGAAAAAAAATGTTTTCTTATCGGTCATCACGCTCAAAAAGTGTAACTTGAATTAATATCAAAGAAAAAGAAAAAACTTAAATTAATATCAAAGACAAAAAAAAAAAAAAAAAAAAAAAAAAATTGAATAAATAAAAATTAAATATATAGTTATAATTGCATAAGTTAATAAAAATGCTATGCAATAGCTTTACCGTGGCAGTCCCCGAGTGCCACACGTATCTTTTTTATTAAAATCTGTGCATTAGTTCTTGGGATACAGCTGTTGCATAAATCTTAAAAAATGCAATATAGCAGCGACACATATTAGGCAATTTACACCAAAAACTAATCATCATCAATTTATATCAGGGACTACCTAAATATAAATTTTCATTAAAATCCGTGCGTAGCTCTTGAGATACAGCTGTTGCGTAAACCGTAAAAAATGCAGCATAACAGCACCACCTGTTGAGTGATTTACACCAAAAACTGATCAGCATCAATTTATATCAGGGACTACCTAAAACTAAATTTTTATTGGAATCCGTGCGCTAGTTCTTGAGATTCAGCTGTTGCGTAAATCATAAAAAATGAAGCATAGCAGTGACACCTGTTGAGCGATTTACGCCAAAAACTAATCAGCAATAATTTATATCAGGGTCTTACCTAAATATCAATTTTTATTAAATTCCGTGAATTTTTTCTTGAGATAGGGAACCCACAAAATGTCTGTCACAGACAGATATTTTATAAAAGCATGTTTTGTGGAATCTCTGACCCCTAAAACGTGTACAATCCGTCGAAGACCAGAATTCGAAAATTTATACGACTCCAATACTTTCTTCTTGTAGAGATTGTAGAGAGAGAAGAAGGAAAAAAACTTGGTGCTGGTAAAAAAATTTGATGCTGCTCCCTCAGTCTCCTCGGACGGGGCGATCCTCCCCCCCCCCTCTTGCCTTTCACATGGGCCTGAATGTCCGGATGGAAAAGATGGGGATTTAAAAGCAAAAATTCCTGAATGAGCTAAGAACAATTTTGATTAATAGATTTATTTTTACTGCACAGTCACAAATAAAAGGTAGAAGCAAAGTTTAAAAAATATATAAATACGTGTGGCACTCCGGGAACTGCCGCGGTAAAGCTATTGCATAGCATTTATTATCAACTTATGCAACTATAATTATTTATTTATTTTTTATTTATTCAGTTTTTTTATATTAATTCAAGTTTTTTCTTTTTCTTTGATATTAATTTACTATTACTTATACTTTATAATATTTATTACTATGATTATCTTTATTTAACATTACACTTTTTGAGCGTGATGACCGATAAGAAAACAATTTTTTTTTCTATTAATGAATAAATGAAAAGTCTACCGAAGTGCCGAAATTTGCCGAAATGAAATGAAGTTAGCCGGAGTGTTAGTTTTTTTTTTCTCATTACGGAATTTCTAGATTCGGTCGCCGCACTCAAAGCTATGCAACAGCTTAAATGTGCCCCCTTTGGGGGGATGTAACACAAGACATCCATAATATGAATAAGCGGTTGCAGACTTTTGGAATGATGTGTCACACGACTGGTGTTGTAAAGAAATTAAAAACGTGCCGCCCCTGGCGGCAGAGTGGGGGTGTGACACACAAGACATCCATAATATGAATAAGCAGTTGCAGACCTTTAAATGATGTGCCACACGACTGGTGTTGTAAAGAAATTTAAAATGTGCCCCCCCTGGGGGGGCAGAGTGGGGGGTGACACACAAGACATCCATAATATGAATAAGCAGTTGCTCCAAATAATTAAAATAAAAATTAGCTTTAATTCTACATGCATTAATTGCATAAATATCCAAAGTTATGGATTATTAAAATGGTCTAAGGTTATAAAAACTATACACGAAATTAAAATTTACTCCAAAATATTTGAGTAATACTTAATTTCTAAAAATCATAAGTATGTTTCTTTGCGATATTCAACTAATTTACAACAGTCGTTTTAATCCGCGATATTTAATGTTTTTAAATGACCTGCCCTTTGATTTTTGTCAAACTGATCTCGTATTTTAAAGAGCTTAAAAACGATAATGAAGTGCCAAATACCTATAAAAAAATATGTATGTTGTGAAGAAAACTACAGTTAACCAGATTTTCATTTTTATAACCTTCTAAAAATTCAGATTTTTCGTAAAAAAAAAATGACCATTTTTTCCATTGAAAAGCATTGCAGTAGCTAAAAAACCAGCCTACTACCTATCACAGGCCCCTCAGTATTTACCAAAATTTCACTTTGTATTTCCGAAGAGTCATGCGCATTAAGTTTCCCCTCCTGTGTCTTATTCCGTGTTTATGAATTACGGCTCACGTGTCGTCTAGTGATTTTACTTTTTACTCTAATGCATATGCAAGGTGCAAAATGAATAACGGAGAGCGTAGTAATGATGCTTCAAGTTCTTCAGCAGTTAAAAGATCCCACGTATCGTTTATCTACATTTTTAATATAACTCTTTTATTTATTAACAGTAACAACAAATTGTATTACGGAACACATGTAATTATTTTTATTTAAATGTACATGTATATCATTTTATATAAGTAAAATAACATTAAAATGCATTTTTTGAGATTACTTATTAAATTGATTACTAGATTTCATATTTATTTTTCCATATTATACTGATTATAAAATTAAAGAGCTGTCTAAGAATAATAAAATGATGCATAATCCTACTTACTCTATAATCTGCACAATTCCATAATCCGCACAACCTTTGGCCCCAGCTTGTGCGGATTATAGATCTTTGACTGTAAATAAATAAACATAACAAATAGCAAAAATGTAAAAAAATATATAAATGAACTATTCCCCCCCCCCTATAAACTAGGATTAATAAACTGTATTACATATTATTAACATTGCATTATAGTTCTTATTACAGTAAAACACTGATAATCCAGATCTGTTTTTTCAATTTTTTTTTCAAGTTTGAAAAGCGATTGGCAAAAAAGTTTTTTTTTTTTTAAATTCAGAATACAACGATGTAACAAGTTAATGTTATGGAAATTAGCCAATCGCTTCTCAAACTTGAAATTAAAAAAAATTGAAAAAAACGATCCGGATTATCAGGGTTCTAATGTAGTTGTGCTATTCTATGTAATTGTCTTTTTAAGAGTTAATGGAATTAATTTCATTTTTGGTCAAATTCTATTTGACGTGGCTTGGATAATATGTAAGATTTATGCTATACTTGGTAAGTTACCAGTATTTGAATTAATTGTATTACTTATTATTTTAGTAATTCTCTGAGAAATAAATTGCACATATACTGTAAAATTTTTCATCAAAATCCAGTTCTTTAAAATTCCACTTTGATTTCAAAATATTTGTTTTAGAATATAAGAAAAATATGTTCATAGGTTTGAATTAAAAATATATATATATATTAATCAAACAAGTTTTCTTAAGTAATGCCTCAAAGCATAATTTTTATAGTGTAGGCTTATAATGTTTGTTAGTTACTTACTTCATAATTGCTAGTTGACTGGCGAAACATCAGTTTACCTGTGTACAGAACATTTTAAATTATTATAAATGTCAGCAAAAATGAAATTTGTGACATATAAAATTTTAGGTCATCATCAAGGTTACAAAAAAGCCGGCTAAAATTTTAAAAAGTGAGGCCGGTGGCTTTTATTGGTTTTAACTGGCTTTTTTTTGGTCAAAATTGGCCTTTTTTTTGCCATAATCAACTTTTATACAGTGAAGCATTTTAAGGGTATATTTGGATTCAAACTGCCTATTTTCCGATTTATTTTTAAATTCATCTTTGCTCTCACTGGTAAATTGTCTTATTTAGAAAGTACACAAGGTGTTGTGATTGTTGATTCATTGATAAATGCAGAAAATATTGCAAAAAAAGCAATCAAAAACGACATTTTGAACTGATTTTTCCAAAGCGGGAGATCTGGGAACAAAAAAAAGGGTCATACTGAGAAGGTAATTGTTTATAAATCAAATTGTAATGAATTGAGCGTAAAAAGACATCACACGGCACCTTATACATCTCTTCAAAAATCCCCTCAGCAAGTTTCATGCTTCTACTTTTTAAAATGTGACTGAAATCGTATCGGAAAATTTTGAGCTGTTGAAGGTGGAAAAGCGTTTTATCGAATACACCCTTAATAATAAGCTACACATTTTTAAGTGTCTTTTAACTAGTTTTAATAATGTTTAATTTACTCTGAGCTTAATAAATTTATTTATTTAAATGAAAAATTGGGATTTTTATTATGCTTCGTTGAGAAATTGGGTTATAACCTAATTTTTCAATAATGAAAACATTAATACTAGATTAAAACATTTAAGTTTCTAGTGGTTTATAGTCAGAATTATAAATATGTCAGCTAAATCATAAAATGCCAAACCAAGTGTTTTTTCTGATGTTAACCATTAATCCCACCCTTGTTTTTTTCATTTTTACTGCTTTATAAAATTAAAGAGGACAAAGGTTACTAAGTTATATGTTTTATTACTTAACTAATTTTAAGAGTTTTTAAGATATCATGTTTTATTCCCTATAAACATTTAAAATCATACATATAAAAAACATCATTTCTCACTATTGAAAATAGTATATTATGAATTATGCATATTTCATAATATATTTCACAATTTATTTCAATATTTACATGTAGCATATGCATGAATATATTCATGCAAGAGGGCATATATGCACTTTTAAATGACAAAGAACTATTCAAAAGTTTAATTCAACAAATTTAATTAGAACATTTTTTGTTGTTTAATTTTATATAATTATGTATTAAACTCTCCTCAAATACTGAGTCCTTTATAATTTCTCTTTCAACATTGTTCATTCTATGACATGACTTAGTCTTTACATATTGACCTGTAAGAATGTTTCCATGAATGCTTTGATGTGTTACATTTTGTTATAATTCAATTAAATATAATTCTTAAGAATGTGTAATATAAATAGAACTATGAAATATAGACGTTTAAAACACATTTTTTTTAGTATGTTTTCTTTTTCCCAAGTTTTTTTACATTTTTTCGGACATAATGCCTTCACAGTTGACTTCTAGCGGTTATAAGAACTTATTTATATGAAAAATTAAATAGAAAATTAGAAGTTTTTTAGTAGTAAACAATTAAAAATGTATTAAAAATAAATCAATCCAAATTTAATATGGATTTAATACAAATTAACACTTTAAAAATAAAGCCAGCTTTTTTCAAGTGGATAAAACCAAAAAAAGTCGGCAACTCTGGCCATCATACAATCAAATCACAAGTTGTGAAACATTTTGTCGAAGAATAACTAAAAAAATATATCTTACCATCAATTTATTTTAGTAAAGAATATGAATTCAGTAAATTGATTTTAAAAATTAGCAATTGTTACAGAGTACACTCATTACTAAAGTACAGAAACCAACACACTGAATGAATCACGACGGAATAAATCATTCATGAATAATGAATCAATCCATAAATAATTTTAATTCACTAAATAAAACACGTATTTATAAAAAAGGAGCAGAAAACATTACTCAAAATTCGTGAATCTAACATTGAAATATTTTCTATCATGCAAAATTTGACACTATTTGATTTGGAATAACTCACGAAAATAAAGCTTTAACTCTTTGGGAAAGCTTGTTTCGATTAATGGCGGTCTGATACAGGCCTGTAGCTAGACCATATTGCCAGGTAGGGCAAAAGTTTTTCCAGGGGTAGCAGATTATTTTTCCACTTTCTGTTAATCTTTTATGCGTAGTTCTTCAAACACATGTACTGCGATTTTATGGATTTTTTTCACTTAAAATATGAGAAATTTCTAAAGCCAGAGTGAAATTTTTAAAGTTTCTTCAGAAGCACAAAAAAAAATGTTAAATACATATTTTTAGTTTAGCGCAAATAAATTGCTATTTTTTTTATTAAATAATTTAAATGTATACATGTACTATGTTCGTTTATATTAATAATACTTTTAAGTACAATTTGCTAAATGCACAGTTTTGTTCACAATTTCTTTCACAAAATTTGTACAATGTTTCGCATGCACTAACATTCTCCAAATGCATATAATGAAAAAGTTAGCCGCCCTTTTTCACTCTGTAACCAAAGACTAAATAGCTGCCTAAAAATAAAAATGGTTTAACCTCGGAAGCAGAATCGGGGTAACGCTGCAATGCAACGCACGTCACAGACTCTTGGGAATGTCTGCAGACTATTTTTTAACTGTTAAAAATGTAGCAAAAATTAAAAAATTTCGGTCCTAAATCCAAAAATTAGGATATAAAATGTATCGCGAACTTCAACAAATAGTCTTCGAAAAGAAATCAATTTCGTCATAGATCGCGAAAAACACGCGAATCTCGTGCAAAGATCACGAAAAAACGGCAAGTTTCTTCAAAACATTGCATAAAAAGGCAAATCTCTTCAAAAGATCACGAAAAGCGGCAGTTTTCTTCAAAAAAAAAAAAAAAAACCCACGAAAAAAAGGCAAATTTCTTCAAAAAAATTGCAAAAAAAGGAAATTTTTTTCAAAAAATCGCAAAAAAACGGAAAATTTCTTCAAACGATCACGGAAAAACGGCAGTTTTCGTCAAAAAATCACAAAAACGTAAATTTTTTTCTAAATATCGTGGAAAAAACGGAATATTTCTTCAAAAGATAGCGGAAAAACGGAAATTTTCGTGAAAAAATTGCGAGAAACGAAAGTTTTCGTAAAAAAATCACGAAACAATGGCAAATTTCTTTAAAAAATCGCGAAAACACGGCAAATTTCATCAAAAAATCACGAGAAAACGGAACATTTCTTCAAAAGATCGCGAAAAAGGGCAGTTTTCGTTAAAAAATCACGAAAAAACGGCAAAGTTCTTCAAAGGGTCGCGAAAAAAGACGACAAATTTCTTCAAGAGATCGCGGCAAAACGGCAGTTTTCGCCAAAAGATCGCGAAAAAAACGACAAAATTTTTCAAAAGATCGCGAAAAAATAGCAGTTTTCGTCGAAAGAGGGGAAAAATAGTCAAATCTTGTAAAAAACGCGAAAAAATACAAATTTCGTCAAAAGATCGTGAAAAACCCGCAATTTTTGTCAAAGGGGAGCACTTGTATGAGAGCACCCTCTTTCGGACAATATATGAAGTGTTAAAAATTCTGAGAACAATGGCAACTTCTTTTTAAATGTATATTTTTCTTTTATGTCTATCACAAATATTTGGGAGGTTTGAGTGCATATAATGTAATGCGAGGGATTGGTCTGCAGACTGTTTTTTAAGTTTTTACTTGCGTTGCAGACTACAGAAAAAAATTCTGCAGCTGGGGGTTTAACTATGCAAAGTGTTTAAGCGAGGTTTCATGAGTTTCTATTTACTTCTTAAACTCGCTGTCAGGTAATTGAAAAATTTCCGGAACGGTTCGGCTTTGTTTGACTCTGTACAAACAAAGGGCCGCACAATCATAGGGATGACAAATTGGATCTAGAGATCCAATTTGCCATTCGTCCCTTTGTAAAATTGTCAAAAACCAAACTTTAGAAAACATTTCACAGCATTTCTTTATTTAGAAAAATAATCCTTTGAGCTCTTTAAAAATATTTCAAAGGAAAAAGCACAATTTCAGACCACAGACGGTATGTGTTCCACCAAAGAGTGTTAAAAAATTCGGCTGCTTTGGTGATCCTTAAACAGGCAATTCGTTAGCGATCAAGTCTCTAGGAAGCTAGTTTAAAATTGTATAATCTTAATTACAATTGTACAATCTTAATTACAAAAATGAAGGGAAAAAAACCTTGCAGGGGGCGTCAAATTCAGAGCTCTAATTTTTACAATAGATTAAATCTTTTAAACTCTAATGCCTGTTTTATTATCTGTTATTCTGTAAAATTTTGAAAAAATGTAAATTATAGGAAACATAAAAAAAAAGCTTAAAAACACTGTATTTTCATAAGCTTTTTAAATGGATTTTTATGAAAAAACATTAAATTGATACAAAATTTATGAAAATATTGTTAACACTACGATAAATTATACCACAAATTCTTAATACAATAACACGAATTAAAACTTTCCTCTTGTACCTGTTTGTAAGAGGACAAATTGCAGTTCTGGAACAGAAGTTAACAATTTTGCTGTAGAGTAAACTTTTGTTGTAGCATTGAAATCAAACAACACTTTCAAAAATTCTATAAAAATACAGGATAATTTTTAAAAGGTTATCAAATTGGGTATTTTTAACTTGATTTTAGTTTACTATCATCCTGGAAGGTATTTATTCAAAAATCCCTTATATTTCAAAGTGTGACATTTAATAAAAAATGAAATTAATTCCGTAAATAAATGATTTAATGTATTATGCATTTATTTTTAATAATTAATAATGCAGAGTTAAGACAACTCAAATATGTAGGGGAGAGAAAAGCAGTTTTCTATACGCACGCACATACATACATTGGACACATATATATTAAACAACATTTTATATTTGAGAATACTTTTAAGCACAAAACGCACTGTAAAAACAGTTTCTATTTCTGTTCTAAATTATAGCATGGAACAAAAGTATATGCATCTTTATTTCTCTCTCTAATCATATATTTTGTCTTTCAGAAAGTGGTGTCTGTTTGGGAAAATCAGTTCGTACAGGAAAAATTTGCCCATTACTTACTATATATTAGATATCGGAAACAATATCTAATAATTAAATGATAGACTTTTTCGGTACTAATTAATTTTCCCAAACGAACACGACTTTCCGAACGACCCAATATTTCAATCAAACGTCTCTATTTTTCAGAACCGAATGTACGAATTTCTTTTACAAATTTGCGCCATCGTATTTAACAATAAATAACAGCCAATTATGTGATTTGGAATTATTATTTTTCAGTTTTCAATAAATACATTACACTTTGAGTTTCAATTGATATTTATCTTATGATGGTTTTTATTAAACTGTCTCCTTGCAAAAATTGGCTTACAATGGCAACTTAGATGACTACTCTGAAAATTGTTTTACTTTTAAGAAAAAGTGCAGAAATACCATTCTTCGTCTCTTAACAAAAACACCTGTAACATTTTTTAATCTAAAAATAAAAATGATTTTATGAATGTGTCAGTCAGTAATAAATTTCGATTTGTAAAATTGTTTGAGTAACCTAACATATTGTATTATTTAAATTTGAAATAATAATTGTTTTACCTCAGAAGCACCAACTTTTTAAATTTTAGTGAAATGGGACAGAATCGAAGAAATGAAGGGACAGATCTATTACTATGTACTTTATATTTTCACATGGGGAAGGGGAGTATCCCTTGTAAAAAATTCAATAGCGATTTCTAAAGGTTCTTTTATTTCTATGTACTCCCAACTACCTGGAGTCAATGTTCATGAAGAATTTAATTTGTTATGCTGTTAATTAGCTGATTTTTATTTATTTATTTATTTATTTTATGCAGGAAAATGTATGAGTTTTTTTTAACCTACTTGTACCATATTGTATGGATATTTGCGCTTGAATCCATTTTAAAGAAAATTAAAGAGTAACATTTTATGAAAGAGAAAACATTTTATCATAAAATCAAAGTTAATGTTAATTAAATTATATAGTTACATTTTTCCTTTTCTTCTTTACTTTACTATTGATTGATATTATGTCATTCCTTGAAGATGTTTTTACTTTAAGATAAAAATTATTTAAATTACGCCATATAAAATTCATTTAAAGCAAAATACATGCAACATGGTAATAATTTCCTTCGTTAATTGCTACTTGTAAAATCTCACAAAAGAATGAAAAAAGTAAGACATACAAGTATATTAAAAAAATAATTCTGTAAATTTCTTATTTAAAATTTAAATTTATATTATTTAAATACGAAATATATAAATACAAAATTTGATGGGAAGTTATATTGATAAATGATAAATTTTCATAGTAATTACATTTCTTTATGGCGAATAACACCTGTAATTTTTGTGTTTGATCATTGGCTTCACATATTTTTATTATTCTTTTCTATGTTCATGAATAATGAGAAGAAAAAAAGATATAAAAAAGCGTTTTTAAAAGGACCCTCTTCCAAAGCAAACAAGTAAGCATAACAAAAGAGAGAGAAAAGTCCTAATGCGTGACATTTGCTATTTATTGTAATCAGATCAAGTTTACATGAAACAGACGACTAACGGTAAAGGAAACAATATTGTAAACTAGTTCACCGTAATTTCAGAATCCCCTGGTTTCAGCCAGCCTTCTAACGATAAATTTCGTATGGTGACAGTTGTACAAAGAGACGAATCTTTAGCTAATAAGCTAATCCAGATTTGTTCAATTTGGAGCGATGTGGAATAATTCCTACAAAGCGAAAAAGCGGGGAATCCAGAACACCTCAATTTTTGACAGAAGTCTGTTAAAGAGAGAGAGAAAAAAGCTTTTTTGCTGTTTCCAGACTAAAAACTAAATTTAGGGGTAGAAGGAGAAAAATGGCATGAAGGAAGAAAAATGTAAATTTCATTGTTGTATTACAAAAAAGCTTTTTAAAAGGAAAAAATGAGTGATAAAATTATCGGATTCTGAGTGACCGAAATGTCGAATTTCATTTTGACTAAAAACTGGAAAAAATATAAATTTAATGTTTTTTTTTCCTTTGTTTTCTTAGAAATTTAATGTGGAGTTTTGCGCTAGGTCGGGCAAAACTTTTTCCAGGTCGGGCTTTGCCCGACCTGGCCCCCCTCTGGCTACGGCCCTGGTCTGATACCTACTACTACAACCAGGAATAAAAAAAAAAGAAAATTTTAGACATACCACTTTTGCAGCATTTTTATTTATAAATAATATAAGTAATTAGTCAATTTCGCCATTCCTGATATTATTCCTTTTGGAAAGAAAGAATCATTCTCAGTGAATCATGATATAAACATCCAAGATTCATTCGTGTATTGGCGTCTTGTGTCACACCCTGTTTTTAATATCAGGTAACTTTCAAATCATCAGTTTAATAATCTCACTCTCTATATTAAAATAAATTAATGCTAACATAGCTTCTATAGTTAATATTCAACTAAAATTATACAATTTGCGGTTTGATAACGTGACTACACGAAATTTCATCTATTGCAACTTTCATTCTGTTGATAGTTATTTAAAGCGTTATTAAAATGTTTTACTTTGAGCACACATAATTATATTTATTTGTAATTACTTCAGCGAATATTATTGAAATGAAGATTTTAAAACAGCAAATTGGGTTGATATTTCTTTAATGTTTAATTTTAAAACATTATACACATACACACATTTAAAACATTAACATTTAACTCATAGACTGAATTCAGTTTTATTTTGTTCTGTTGAATGTAAATATTTTTTTGTATAACTGATCACATACTGAAGTTCATCAAAATTTACATAAAATATTAAAACAATTTATGAGACCAAGAACAGAATCTGAAATTTCAATGCTTTTTCAATATTACATCCATTGACAATAAGTGCTGTAATTGCATTACTAATTTTTTTTTAAAAAAGTAATACTTTTTATTTACATTTTAAAAAATGGCTCATATTAGGACGATACATTGTACCAAAAATTCTTACTGCATACAACATTTTATTTTATTATGCAATGCCATCTTTGATATTATATAGGTACCATATTAAAGGGAGATACAGAAGTATTTATTATGTAACACAAAATATTTAATATGATGTTGCTTTGTGGGTTTTTTTTTTTTTTTGGAACCAATGTTCTCGCTGACATTTGACCAACGTAAGTAATTTGGATAATTAAAATAAAAAACATTTGCCAAATGAAAAAAAATATTAGCAAAATAGAATCAATGTGTAACACAAAAAAAGTTATCTTTTACTTTAAAAGGGGTACCTTTTTTTTCAATATTTTCTAAAATAACCTTAATTTTTATAACTGTTAATCTAACTAGCAATTGTTAATCTAATTTTAACTATCCACTACAAATGTCAGGGACATAACTATAAACTTGGAGCCCCCGGGGCAAAACCTTCTGGGGGCTCCTCCAGGTAAGGCAAATTAAAACTTGGCCCCGAGTACAGTTTTTTTTTTTTTTTTTTTTTTTTTTTTTTTCACACCGCTGTTTAAACATACATAGTATGATAAATCCAAAAATGACTAAAAAACGTAGAATTGGGCAACTCTACTCAGCATGCACTTGGCGGCGACGCCATTTTTGCCGATCCCACCGAAGTTAGCATAGGGAAGAAAATACAGACTTCTGAGTGGTTGAATACTTTAAAGAACATTTTATTTAGGTTCATTTTTGAGTATATGTAACTTAATCATGCGTTTATGTTTAAAAACCTTTTGAAAGATGGATTGTGATTTTTTTTTTTTCGATGTTATGTATTTATTAATAGACTAGCTGAACCATCGGGCATTGCCCAAGACCCATTATGATAACTTTAAACAAACAATTAACACTTTGGATCTACAATTAGTCAAAATTAAGCATAGGATTTGAATTATTCGTTAGAATAAAATTTTAAAGAAATGCATAAAAAAATGAGTAAATGCTTTTAAACAGGCCCTTGGACCTCAATAAAAAATATCTGGGTGTAGGTCCTGAAAGAAGATTCCAAAACTTAATTTTAAAATTATGCATTGAGAAGGTGCGAAAATGAGTGGGTGAAATATGCATGGAGAACAAAAATTCCAAGGTCCCTGAGCCATGATCATTGGGAGTCCCAAGCTTTTAAATGGAATGTAAGAACATGGTAATAACTAAGTGAAAAAATAGTTTTAAAAATGAAGATTGGATTAAGAAAGGGCAACAATTTATGGTACAAAATCTTCAAGGGGCCAGAAACTTATTTCGCATGTAGTTGGATAAAAAATATATTTTGTAGTTATTAAGATGACGCTAAAGCTATGTTAAAGAAAATTGCAAGTAATTAAGATCGTTTTAAAAGAAACAGACAGCCCCAAGAACGCAATTAATATTCAAAATTGGTGGTAGCTAGACTATGATGGTATTTTAGTAGCTGATGGATTTAAGAAGTTGTTTAAAAAAAGCTAGTTAATTGAACCATTTTAAAGGGATTTATAATAAGGGCCCGAAAAAGGACAACTAACAGTTAAAAATAGGACCCTAATAGGAAAACATGTTAAAATGTTTTAGTACTTAGCTCTTTAGATCTACACTTTAGTCAAAATTAATCGTAGGGTACTATTCATTTGAATAATATTTTAACAAAATGCACAAATTGATTTGGAAAGTGTTTAATAAAAGGGTCCTAGGCGCGGATGAAAATATAAGAATGTTGATCCTTAAAGAAAAGTCCAAGACTCACATTAAAAAATTTTGCATTGAGAAGGGGAGAAATTTAAGGAGTGAACTATGTTTGCCTCTCAAAATGTTCAGGGGCCCAGGACTCAGTCTTATGATTCCATAGGGGGCCAAAGTGTCTTATATGGAATGTCAAAACATTAAAATATCTAAATGAATGAAGAATCCTAAAAATGAAGATTGAATTAAAAGAAAGCAATTTATTAATAATTTATTATTACAAAAATTTCAAGGGGACCTGTAATGGGCCCCAAGGGGTCAGAAATTTATTTTGCATGTAGTTAGGTATAAAGATATTTTTTGTAGTTATTAAAATGATAAAAAGACGCTGTAACTATGTTAAATAATATTGAAAGCAATTTGGTTCATTTTTAAAGAAGCTGCGCCAAGGACCTCAAGAAAGCAATTGATAAACAAAATTAATGATAGCTGAAGTCTGAGAAATTTTTTTGCAGTTCATGTAATAGCTAGAGGACATAAAAAGTTATTAGAAAAAAAAAATGCTAGTGAATCAGACCATTTTTAAGGGAGCTATAATATCGGGGCTTGTAGGGACCAATTGGCAGTTAAAACCAGGCCCCTAATATGAAAACATGTTAAAATGTTTTAATACATGGCACTTTAGATCATTAATTAGTCAAAATTAAGCATATAGTAGGAACTATTCGTTGGAATAATTTTTTAATGCACCAATTAGTTCAGTAAATGTTTAAAAAGGGATCATAGGGTCCGAATAAAAATATCAGGTTTTCTAGATTGGTCCTGAAAGAAGAGTCCCAGGCAACTTTAAAATTTTGCACTAGAAAGATCAGAAATATAGGATGTGAAATATGTTTATTTCACAAAATGTTCAGGGGTCCATAGCTGGGCCCTATGATTCCTCAGGGAAACATAGTGTCTTATATGGAATGTCAAAACATTAAAATAGCTACCGTATCTTCCGGGAATAACGCCGCGGCGTTAAACAAGATTTTCTTTGTTTTGTAAACAAAAGTGCGGCCAATAACTAGGTGCGTCTTGTAAATACGACTAATTAATTTAAAATTTTTGAAAACGGATCGGCAAATTTAAACTTTTGTTACTTTCGCATTAATTATACACATGCACGTGGAATTCTATTTTTAAGGTTAAAGAATCTGATGCTTAAAATTGATTTTAATTTACTGATATACCGTAAAATCCCGTTAATCCACCCCCTCTCCACTTTATCAAAAATTTGAAATTTTCAAAAAATCCTGAGAAAGCGCCTCCCTTCCAAAAAAAAAAAAAAAAAAAAAAAAAAAAATCACTGAAAAGACTCCAATTTTGCCGAAGTATCGCCAAAAACCCACATTTCGACGAAAGATTGCCGTAAAAACGCGAATTACGTCAAAAAATCTTTAAAAAAGTACAAATTATGTCAAAACAAAGATTGAGAAAGGAATGAATCATGATGAAATGAATAAATCATGAATCTTTAGAAATGTGCGTTTTTTTCGAGATTTTTTAATTGATTTCATGCTTTTTTGGGGTTTTTTTTGACAAATTTCTTCTTTTTGTTTTCGACAGAATTTACGTTAAAAAAAAAAAAAATTCAAGTATCAAAATTCATGATTCATTTAAAGATTCACGATTTATTAAATTTATCATGATTCATCCCTGCAAATTTTGTGAAACGATCGCGGAAGGATCCCGTGTAAGCGCCCCCCTCTAATTATTTTACGATTTTTCGTCACGTTTGGGGGGGGGCGGATTAACGGTTTTTTACGGTAAGTTTTATCTTAAATATGTCTTCAGATGTGAGTTGTAAGTGCCGTAGTTACCCTGCAAAATTTAAGCTGAATGTTATCAATTTAGCAAAAGTTAACGGGAATCGTGACACACCGAATGGATGAGGTTCCGATTTCATTGAAATAACTATACAACAAAAAAGATAGATTATTTATTTAAGATCAAAATGTTTTACTTTATATCAGTTAATAATTTTATTTCATAATAAAATGTCTAATAATGAATGTGGAATATACTCGGTGCGGCGTTACACCCGGTGCGGCCTTATACCCAGTGCGGCGTTAAACTAGTTTTTTTATTTTTAACCAAGTGCGGCGTTATACTCGGTGCGGCGTTATTCCCGGAAAATACGGTAAATGAATAAAGAATCCTAAAAATGAAGATCAGATTAAAAGGAAGCAATTTATTAGCAATTTAATATTACAAAAACCTCAAGTGGTCCTGAACCGGGCCCCAAAGGGCCAGGAATTTATTTTGTATGTTGTTAGATATAAAAATATCTTTGTAGTTATTAAAATAATGGAAAGACTCTAAAACTATGTTGAATAAAATTTAAAGCAATTTGGATCATTTTTAAAGAAGCTGAAGGAAGGGCCCCAAGAAAGCTCTTAATATTCATGAATAGTGGTAGCTGAAGTCTAAGAAATTTTTTTGTCATTCATGTCGTAGTTGGAGGGCCTAAAACATTGTTAGAAAAAAAAGCTAGTGAATCTGACTATGTTTAAGGAAGCTATGATAGAGGGCCCATAGGGGCCAACTGACCAGGGCCCTAACATGAAAACATGTTAAAATTTTTTAGTACATAGCGCTTTAGATCTTTAATTAGTCAAAATTAAGCATAGTGTATGAATTATCCGCAAGAATAATATTTTTTAAAAATGCACCACTTCTTTGGGTAAGCGTTAAAAAAAGGGCCCCAGGGACCGAATAAAAATATCAGGATGTTTTTCCTGAAATAAAAGTCCAAGATTCAGCTTTAAAATTTTGCACTGAGAAGGTGAGAAATTTAGGGAGTGAAAAATGTCTAGCGCAAAAAAAAGATGAAGGAGCCCTGGGTCGGTCCTATGATTACCTAGGGGGCCCCAGTGTCTTATGTGGAATGTAAAAATTTGAAAATATCTAAATAGAACAGGTATCCCAAAAATGAAAATCGAACTAATTGGAAGCAATTTATTAACAATTTATTATCACAAGGACTTAAAAGTGGCCCTGAAACGGGTCCCAAGAGTAAAGAAGTTTTACGGGTCATAACTGAAAAGTAAAAAGGCGAGAATATCTAAAAGGAGAAAGATGCCTCAAAATGAAGAAGATTAGATAAAAAGAAGTCAAGCTATTAACAATTTGGCACATAAAAATTATAAGGGCCCCTGGCCCATAAAATATTAAAAATCTGAGCATCAGGTGCATCAGGACCTGTCTTGGACTATCTTCACCTAAAATTACAGACTTCTACATGCGGTAGATTTTGCTAGTCATCACAAACACACACTCACACGCACATACACAGACACACACAAACGGAACATTTTGTTATCTTATTAGTATAGATAAGAAGAAAGATTTTTTAGATGCTTTTTATATTATTCAACCGATCAGAAGTTCATATTTTCTTCCTTATACTAGCTTCGGTGGGGTCAGCAAACATGCTGGCGCGACATGACACATTCGACTCAACATTCTGCTGTCTGCTTTAGAGCTGCTTTTGCAGGCGAAGCGCAAGGAGTGTATTGACAGACACGCAAAAACTTCTACTCTAGCACTTTGATTTTTTTTTTTATTACTAACTTTTAAGTACTATGTGCTGGGCATTTTACAGAAAGTTTGACTAGATACTAAAATCAATAGTTTTTTTTTAACCATCAGTTTGGAGGCCCTCAGGCTTGGAGGCCCCAGGGCAGTGCCCCGGTGGTAGTTACGGCCCTGACAAATGTATTAAAAGTATGTATGAAAAAAAAAGAAAGAAAGAGCAAAAACAGAGCACTAGCAATTAGGCGAATCTAATCATTTGTTTACTCGCCAAATGGAAAATTTAGGCATAATTTGGCATAAAGGCGAGCGACAGCGAGAACACTGGTTGGAACAAAAATAAAAAAATTATGTATTATACTATAATGTGTCTAACTTCTATGTCATACTCTTACTTATTTCATTGCATTCATTAGTAAAATGTCCTGTTGCTAAAATAACCATGTCATTTGAATAAATCTAGATCATTGTCACATATGTGCATTATCAAATTCTTAGTGATAATAGTGCCAATAGTCTCACTGTGTTTGTGCCAAAATGGCCATTATGTATTCCCCTTGTGCACCCAGATTTGGTTATTTTGCAGCAGGCCCTGATTATCGAATAGGAACGAGAAATAGGTGCTTCCCTTAGAAAATTTTGAAAAGATCTGAAATTGAAAGAAAGTGGGGGCCACAAATTTTATATTGAATTAATTTCATTGCAAAATTCCAATTTCTTTTTAAATTATCTAGTTTATAATAATGTATTTAAAAGTGTTTCATAAAAGTGCCTTTCACAAAAAATTAATTTTTTATGTAATCGATCAGCTTCAACCATTTCAATTCTTTCAAAGTATTGATATTTTATGTTGTGCATACATTCTGATTTCAACCTTTTTATTCAACTTACATTTTTATACTCATACCACGCAAAGACCTTTTTGCATATTTTTCTAGGTTGTATTCAATTTTTAAAGTAAAGGAAATGTAAAAAAATTGGTTAATGAAATATATGTTAATACAACTCAGCCACTCTGAGGAATAATATTAGAAAACATTGGTAAGTTTCAGAGTATGCTGAAATTAGTAAACTCTTTTCGACTGAAAGGAAGCCATGAAATAACAATGTACTTCCCATAGCTTCAGAGGTTAATCAAGCTCTGCTTTGTGGCATTTTCTTTCATACCTGTAGAATTTCCTTTTTAATACATATACTTGTTACAGCAATTGTTTTATTTCATCCCATGATGACACAGGGAAATGCGATTTCCCCCCCTCCCTACTCTAGTGTAATCATTCAGAACATTTTTTTTAACCCTTCAGCACACGCACCTATTTCTATGATGTAACCACACACACTGGGTCAGTATGACCCTAACTTTTTCGTGAACTTCTGGGTAAAATGTGCACATTATAAAAATAAATAAATAAAGTCTAAAGTATTATTTTAATCGTTTTTAAAGTAACAAGATATATTATTTGTTTTAAAAATCAAATTTCCAAGTAAAGGAAAAACAAAAAAAAACCTTGTCTTTAATTTTGTATCTTTTTACAGTATCCATTCGTTTTCTAACGTTTTGAAATGGTTACACATTTAGTACATAATTTTAACGATTTTTTCTTCTTGAAAAAGAATGTTTAAGTAGCATTACAAACAATATTTTGTATAAAAAATTGCATATTTTGTATGTTTGGTTTGAAACTGATCCATTCACACTAGCCACACTAGAGAGAAAAATATCAAGTTTCTATTCCTCTTGCTAGATCACTCAGTAAGATACCGGAAGTGGCAAGTGCAAGTCTTTTCCTAAAAATCCTGAGCATGATAGGGACTGTGATTCAAAAATACCTGATGCGTGTGCTTATGGGTTAAAATCCAGAATCGCCTCTGGAATTGCCATGCTTAGATTCTCCTATGTACTTAGTTATTCAGTGTCTGTGTACTCATGTTTTTGATGTGCATTGAATCATATGGTCAACTGTTGTTTTGTGGCAGAAAGTTAACAGAAAATTGATATGAGTAAGTGTGAATACAGACTTGTGAGCGTAAATTTCTCAGAAATCAAATGATAGAAATTATCAATTTCAACTGATATTCAGTAACTTTGAGTAAAATAGTACAGTGAAAGTTCTAGAATCAGCACAAGTTGGGGCAAAAGGCTGTGCGGATTACATAATATTGTGGATTAGAGAGTATTATGGATTATACTACCTCTGAGAATAAAGTTCGGTGAATTGTCCTGTAGCATTAAGGTAGATGAAATATTAACGAAAGTTACCAAACCATCCTTCAAAATAGTAATCTCCTATAAATATGCACTGCTGCGATCTGCTATACATGTCCTGAAAATTCGCAAGAAGTCTTCTTTTGGGATGAAGTTCAAAACCTTCGTCACGTTTTGTTGGATGTCAGCAATATGGTCAAATCTCTTTCAAAGAGAGTTTGAGTCATGAAAATAGGAAAAAGTCTGGAGGGTTGAGATCTGGTAAGTATGGTAGGTGTTCAATTAGCACCACCCCTTAGGAATTTCTTTCAATATCTTGCAAAACTTAAAACTAAATTACAAACTGATCTTTTATTCGTTCCTTTTCCTGTTCTCAGTTAAGAGCCAACACACTGAACAAGCACTTAGTAAAACACATCTTACACAGAATATAAACGACGCTCAACTGAACAATGGTGGGGGAAGATGTCTACACTTACCTCTCTGCAGGTGCAGCGATTTGTCTCCCCAGTGTTGCCAGATAAGTCATTCTGGATTCATTCACCAAACTTTATTGTCAGAGGTAGTATGTCATTCTATTATTCCTAGACAACATTTTAATTCCATAATCAGTATAATATGAAAACATAAATATGAAATATAATAATTAATTTAATATGCTATCTCAAAAAATCCCTTTTTAAAGTTATTTTATTAAAAAATTGATATATATGTGCATCTAAATAAAAATAATTACATATGTTTTGTATTACAGATTGTTTTATTACTGTTAATAAAATAAAAGAGTTATATTAAAAAAAGGTATATTTTTTATTATGATTTTTTTTCATTTTTTTTATTTGTTTAAAAAATTTTTTGGACTGTGAATTATTAAACTTTTTAAACTGTTTATTTCATTGTTTACACTCATAAAGTAACGAGAATTATAGAAAATTGTGGATTATGGGCGCACAAATTATCGATCCTTAACTGTATTATACACAACTTGCTAAAATTGAATCGCATAGGACTGCAAAATATTTCGTTTTAAGCAGGTTTTCGTCCTAATTAGAATAATTTTAAGACGTGTAAAGACAGCCTGTGTATAATGGAAACTTGGATGAAATAGTTATTTTGTAGGATCTGCAAAAAATACCTTTTTAATGAAAACCTGATTAAAGTGAAATTTTATTGTGCTCCTTATAAACAGATTTTATTACATTGTGATAAATTTTCATCATTACATTTTATATTTTTTACAAATTTTGGAGGGGGCTGCAGCCCCATCAGCCCCTCCCCCCCCCCGAGTGTGCCACTGACTGGTGGGGAGCAGGATGTGTATTGAGTATTTCACTGAACGTGGGCCACAGGATGTGAGGGTTGGATGCTTGACCAACATTGTTTTACACTTGCACTACCTTCAATCGAAGATGGCAATCATAAGTTGTGCTTCAAGGACAAAGATCACCGTAACTTTCACCTGTATCAACTGATGAGATGCCTTCTCTTCCCAAATAGTGTGTTTAAGATAAAAATGAAACTTTGACTGGAATCCATGTCACATTTTATCAGTTAAAGACTGTTTTAGTTGTTTTATTTACATTATTTAAATGTCAAATTAAGAAATGATTTATTATTATCTTGTAATAGCAAATGAATATCTTTTATTACAGATATGTTCATGTTTATTTATTTTTTTAGTTATGAAGGAAACAATAAACATCAGATATATAAAATATAGTCAATAATTTTACGTATAGTATTAATGAGGGGTGAAAATATGTGTAAAATACAATCAAAGATCGATAATCCGCGCACCCATAATCCACAATTTTCTATAATTCGCATTACTTTACGGATGTTACAGTAAGATAAACATTTTAGAAAATTTACAAATTTGTGATTCAAAAAAGATTTTTTAAAACAAATAATAAAAAAATTGAAAGAAAATCATAAAAAAACATTAATTTTTTTAATATAACTCTTTTATTTTAACAAGTAACAAACACTAAAAAATCCATTGCAGCATTACAGAATATATGCATTTATTTAAATGTACATATATGTAATTTTTTTAATTAAATAACTTTAAAAAGGCATTTTTTGAGATAGCATATTAAATTATTTATTAGCTTTAATTTTTATCTTTTCATGTATACTGATTAAAAATTTAAAACGCTGTCTAGGAATAATAAAATGATGTATAATCCATAATATTCTATAATCCACAATATTCCATAATCCGCACAACGTGAGCGGATTATAGAACTTCGACTGTAGCTGTTTTTCAAGTTTCAATGACGTACAGTGCCGTGATTGCCGTTTTTCGGAATTGTTTGTTTTTAACACCCATTTTTGCAGCTCTGTCACTGTTTAACCATTGATAAGTGAAAAAAAACTTTAAATATATAAAATGTTGGAAATTTTTTCCTCTTTAATTTATGTACTGAGGACTTTAATGTAAAATGCATAATTTTAAAATTATTTAGGAGAAAAGAAACAAGAATCACGTTTTCTGCCGCCCAAAAAAACACGTTTCCCGGGATATACATTTTGTTGGATAACTTCAGATTCGTGTTCAGTGACCCTAAAAACATAAAGGCACTAAATATCAAAACTTGTGTTTATTTTTGATTAAATACCTGGACTATTATAAGACGCAGTACAACAGAGCAACTCTTGATACAATATCTAGAATATCATTTAATATTTATTTTTGTTCTAGATCTGTTTTACGGTAAAGTACGATGAAAAGTTGTCAAATTTTAAAGAAAGGGCGAATTCAAATTTTCGGATTTATGAATTTTAACTAATGATTCAATTAATTTTTCTTTAATTATTAAATCGAAGGGGGAACCATTGAGATGGAGTTCAGTGGGGGGACTCTTTCTCAGATTTATTGATTTGAGTCATTCTTCATTACAATTCTTTCAGCATGATTCATTCGTGACGTTTTACATGACGCTGGTGTCCCATTACTTCGAAGAAATCTTCGACGACATCAAAATTACTAGCAAAATAATTTTTGAAATGTAATGACTTATAGCGATACAGTGAAAGAGCGTATGCAAAATTTAATTATCTCTTTACTAAAATAAGTTAATGGTAAGATATTTTCTTATACTTACTCTTCTGCTAAAGATCTATAAATTGCATTTTGTAATAAAAATATCCTAAACTGTTAATGATTAATATGTGGTAAAAATTGTTAATTTTAATTCAGACATGTATAGAAACATTCAAGGAAACGATCTGTATAGAAAGGAAAGGATAAATATTTATAATTCTATTTTTTATGATTTGTTTTCTGAGATGGGGTAATTTGGGATTGTTGTTAGGCTTAGCTAAGAGTTGTTTGGCGCATGGCTTAACGCGCGCCATAAAGTTAAACTGTTATGTGAAAGGAATAATAAATAATGCCAGCCTGAAAGTAAAACATTAACAACGTATTTAATAATAACAAAACAAATAAAAAGTTACATGATTAAATTAATTAAGAATTAGCGTTGCAGACAGTGAGATCGTTGCAGACAGTGAGATCGTTGCAGACAGTGAGATCGTTGCAGACAGTGAGATCGTTACACACGCACGATCGCTCAACAGAGCACAGTTCGAATCAACTCGTGAAGTCTGGGCAAGAATGTTCGTTCCTCCGGAGAGGTTGCCGGAAAAAGTCAGTCTCGCCAAAGGGCGGTGAAAGATTGTTAGCTTGGTAGCTTAGCGCTACTTTGGCGGAGCAGTCCGCTGCACACTCCCTCCGCAGTGTCATTGGAAATGAACATAACGCCGGGATGGCCGAACGAGTCGTCCAGTACGGGTAGTTGGTACAGGCTGTTGATTGCACAAAGGTTGCACAACTGGGACAGTTTTTTCGTTGAGTAAAGGTTTCACAACTGGGAAAGGTTTTTCGTTGAGTAAAGGTTTCACAACTGGGAAAGGTTTTTCAGGGTATAAAGGTTTCTCAAGGGTTTCACTATCCATTGTTGTGAAAGCTGGCTTGAGTCTGTCAATCGAGATGGTTTGCTTACACCCTCTGATTTCTAGATCAAAGGTTTTATTACCTCTAAGAATGACCTTAAATGGCCCATCATATGGAGGTTGAAGAGGTTTTCGTACACCATCATGTCTTACGAAGACGTGAGAACATACAGTCAGGTGTGGGTGCACGAAAATTGATCTCTGGCCATGGCAGGAAGTGGGGACTGGTCGCACTGCAGCAAAATGGGACTTTAAGTCCTCCACAAGTTGCTTCGGTGAGGCATCTGCTGGTGTCGCGTCGAAAAATTCGCCTGGCAGTCTAAGAGGCTTTCCATAAACTAACTCAGCAGTCGTTGCACCAACATCCTCTTTGAAGACTGATCGAAAACCAAGCAGCAACGTGGGCAAGGCTGCAGACCACTGGTCAGTGTTGTGGGCTTTTAATGCTGCTTTTAAAGGGCGATGGAATTCCTCTATTAATCCATTCGTTTGAGGATGATATGGGGAAGTGCGGCTTCGTTTGATGCCCATCAGCTGGGCAAGGGCACTAAATAAGGCACTCTCAAACTGTCTGCCCTGGTCAGTAGTAATATAGGCTGGACAGCCGAATCGAGCAATCCACTGTGTGTAAAAAGTTTTAGCCACTGTCTGCGCAGTTATGTCTGGTATTGGAACCGCTTCTGGCCATCGCGTGAATCTATCTATCATCGTTAAACAGTAATAGTTTCCCTGAGAAGGAGGGAGAGGGCCTACAAGATCGAGATGTACATGATCGAATCTCTATGACTGGTCTGTGAATTTCCCTAATGGAGATTTTGTATGGCGAATTACTTTCGACTTTTGGCATGGGATACAATGCTTAGCCCACTTAGTACAGTCTTTTCTCATAGAAGGCCAAATAAATCTGGACCGAACTAATTTTGAAGAACTACGAATACTGGGGTGCGATAAATTATGTAAAGTTAAAAAAACTTTTTGACGAAATGGTTGAGGAATATAGGGTCGAGCTGTACCCGTTGATAGGTCACAATAAATAGGAATGTCACAATCAGGTAAAGTGATTTTTTTAAATTGTAAAGTTTCCGAATTAGCAATTAGGCTTTCCAGTTCTGGGTCTGTTTGCTGCGCTTGGGCAATTTCCGTATAATTTATGGGGTTTGGCATACTTATAGCATTTATACGTGAAAGTGCATCTGCCACAATATTATCTGACCCTTTTATGTGACGAATATCGGTAGTAAATTGGGAAATAAAATCCAATTGCCTAGCCTGTCTTGGAGAACATTTATCGGAGCGCTGATGGAAAGCAAAAGTGATTGGCTTGTGATCCGTATATAGGGAAAAATTTCTCGCTTCAAGCATATGTCTAAAATGTTTTATGGCAGCATATGCGGCTAAAAGTTCCCTGTCATATGCACTATATTTTTTCTCTGTTTGAGAAAGTTTGCGAGAGAAAAAGGCGAGAGGTTGTAATTCCCTATCCACTATCTGCGACAATGATCCGCCTATAGCAAAATCTGATGCATCGACTTGCAAAACTAATTCAGCATCTGGTTTTGGATGTGCTAATAGAACCGCATTTGCAATTAACTTTTTACAATTATTAAATTCTTCCTCTGCTTTTTCTGTCCAGTCAAGTTTTGTCTTATCATTTTTCTTCGCCCCTTTTAAATAGGAAGTTAAAAACACTTGATGGTTTGCTATGTTTGGTAAAAATCTCCGAAAAAAATTTAAAAATCCCAAAAATCGCTGAAGATCTTTAATGGTTTCGGGCTGAGGATAATTTAGAATAGGCTCAACTTTATCAGGTAAGGGTTTAGTGCCATCGCTAGTAATTAAGTGGCCTAAGAAAGAAATTTCCGATGCACCAAATATACATTTAGAAACATTTATGGTTAATTCATACTTATTTATTCTCTCTAAAATGGTTCTTAAATGTGCTTTGTGTTCCTCCTCATTAGCGCTAAATATTAAAATGTCATCTAAATAGATATAACAAAATGGGAGATCACCCAGAATTTCATGCATGAATCGCTGAAGAGTTTGTGCAGCTCCGCATAGCCCAAAATTTAAATATGGAAATTCAAATAACCCAAATGGGGTACAAACTGCTGTTTTCTGTACATGGTCCGGATGCACAGGAATGTGGAAATAGGCACGAACAATGTCTAATTTTGAGAAAATTTTTTTGCCATGCAAGGTATTAGAAAAATCCTGAATGTGAGGTATGGGATACCGATCCGGTACTGTTTTGTAATTTAATCTCCTGTAGTCCCCAACGGGGCGAATGCTACCTGAGCTTTTCGATACTACATGGAGTGGAGACGACCAAGGTGATTTAGATGGACGGCAAATACCTTGGTCCATCATGAATTGAAACTCTTTTTTTACAGCCTCATATAGTTTTGGACGGAGCCTTCTTGGCTTACTATGTATTGGCGGGCCGGTTGTTTCAATGTAGTGCACTGTATTGTGCTTAACAGAGCTAATACCAGGTGTCAATTTAGTTAAATCTGGAAATTCTGACAATATTTGATGATATATGGACTCACCAGAAATTAGTTTGACAGAAAAATGTTGGTCAGAATTTGAAACTATCCCGGACTGAGTTAAGTTTGTTATGCTATCAATGAGTTTCTGTTTTTTAAGGTCAATTAAGATGCCAAAATGTTGTAAAAAATCAGCCCCTATTATTGGGACAGGAACATTAGCGATTAAAAATTTCCAAGTGAAATTTCGCCGAAGACCTAAATCAACATTCATAAGTTTAGTACCATATGTATAAATTTTGGAATTGTTGGCTGCAAATAATTGTAGTGAATCAGGTTGTAGATTTTTTTAATTTTTTGAGAGTGGTATACATGAAACATCCGATCCTGAATCAATTAGGAATTTTAGGTGCGATTTTTTATCATAAACATGTAAGCGACATGATTTTGCGACTGCCGCCGATGTATTTCGATCGACAGCCGCTACTGCGAGTTTTCCTGATCAGTGGTACTAGTATAGGTGCAGGGTGAGCGACATTTTCTCGCACTTTTTCCAAATCGTGCATGATAAAAACAATAATCAGTATTACGATCACGGGAGCGTCCGCGAGAAAAACTACGGTGTCTAGAACCATTACGATGCCCTGGTCCTCTGCTCCGATCGCGAGCGAGGCGCTCGACTTGTTTACTTAATGCGGCAATCTCATTCCGAAGTGCGGAGACGTCATCTACCGGCGAAACGCGTTGGGTATTGTCTGCAGAAACTGCAGCAGCCTGACTGACAGCGAAAATATTATCGGTTGAAGTACGCACTTCAGAAATTTTGTCGGCCATTTTGGCCAAATTGTCTAACGATTCTGAGCTAATAGATAAAATCGTTTGTATTGCTGACGGTAGTCTCTGAAGCCATAGCGTTTTAAGGAAATCGTCAGTGATGCTTTTCCCCCCTAACTCTCGCATTTTTCGTAGAAATTGTGAAGGTTTATCATCGCCCAGGTGCATTTCCGAAATAAGCCGCCTCATCTTCTCATTTTCAGAAGCAGAAAACTCCGTAATAAGCCGAGTTTTTAAGGCCTCGTATTTATCAGTCTCCGGAGGAGCAAATAAAATATCTGAAACTGAGCTTAACGTTTCTGGGTCAATTGAGGAAATAAGATGGTTGTATTTTGTTAAGTCATTTGTAACTTTAGCAAGCGCAAAGTTGCTTTCAACCTGGATAAACCAGAGCTTTATATTCGCCTTCCAAAGAGGAGGAATTTTTACGGCGACGTGAGATACCTGCGATGCAACCGCAGAACCATTATTTTCGGAGTCTGATCCCGTCATGTTATTATAGGATGCTTAGCTTAGGGGATACTGATAAATACTAACACAATACTAATAGGGAATACAAGGTAAATACTGATAAAATACTGATTACATAAAGATAAAATACAAAGACAATAATAATAATAAAAATCATGATACTATAAAAAACAATGGGGGAGGGATGTTAATTCGTACGTAAAGCCGAAAAGTTTGACCAGTCACAGAGAAAATGTTAAAAAATCGATCACATACCTGCTAATCGACGATAATCCCATTCTTGCAAGAAACAACATGTCAGTGATTTAAAAAAAAATTACGATAATTTTCGCAAAATGAAAAGAATTATTAACTAAGATAACATTAAAAATTAATATTATTAAATATTTACGGCTGGACTTCGCATAGTTTAAAAGATTAAAAAAGATTGATAAAATGCCGGGTCACCAGTTTGGCGCATGGCTTAACGCGCGCCATAAAGTTAAACTGTTATGTGAATGGAATAATAAATAATGCCAGCCTGAAAGTAAAACATTAACAACATATTTAATAAAAACAAAAACAAATAAAAGGTTACATGATTAAATTAATTAAGAATTAGCGTTGCAGACAGTGAGATTGTTACACACGCACGATCGCTCAACAGAGCACAGTTCGAATCAACTCGTGAAGTCTGGGCAAGAATGTTCGTTCTTCCGGAGAGGTTGCCGGTAAAAGTCAGTCTCGCCAAAGGCGGTGAAAGTTTGTTAGTTTGGTAGCTTAGCGCTACTTTGGCGAAGCAGTCCGCTGCAGATTCTATAATTCTTAGTTGAAGAATAATGATAGAAACTACCCAACCTTAGCATTAAATTATTTTGGTAAAGAAGTTGGGTACAATAAATTTTTGTTTTAAAAGTTACCTGAACAAGCTACGGAAGAAATAGAACGCATATAAAAGAATGAATCATGACTTGCATTATGATTCATTGAAAATTTTTTGCATTTTTTTCTAAAAAGAACTACCGTGTATACTAATTATTAATATATATTTTTTAATTAAATAACGTAAAAAAATATTGCTAGTACTTTTTTTTTAATCCTTGGTTACAATATTGGTTACCAGACAGCCATTAAACAAGTTTTTCCAAAGGGTCCGGGAAAAATTTTCCTAAGTTTTCCAAAATTAAATTGATTTCAATTTTAAATCCCAAATGCATATTTAAGCTTTATATTCGCAAATTTAGAAAATGCTCCTTATTTCCTTTTAAAATAATACTTTATTTTGTTAATTATGATTGAATCATTGTTCATGAATGAATATTATCTTATGATTGATTCTTTGTGTTGCCGTCTGTAATAAAATATTACTTTGAATGTAATAGTTGCTATTTTGTAAGGCGACTACGTTTGTTCGGAATGACGTCATACATGCTGATCTTAATATCAAGCCCATTGCTCAAGTTATCAAAAAACTTGCAATAAATTTTCATAGAGATCGCATTTTTATACCCAATGATGCGTTGCGATCCATCCAACCTTACAGTGTCAACGACACTCAGGGAAAGAAAAGACCGCTGGTCATACTTAGTAGAGATGACGGATTTGCACCTCCATCAAAAAGAAGGAGGCGTGAACCCCCTTAAACGCATCATTGTGGACTTTCGAAATTCCAAAATTCATTTTCATTTTGTTTTATTTGGCATCCTCCCACTAATTTAGCTAATGACGTCTTCCTGCCTCGCTTTTGGCACCGGGTAATATTTACCTTCCTAACTTGTTCCTAGTTACCTTGGGGATTAAAAATTTAAATACTTGATTAATTTATGTGATAGATAAATTTTTGTTATCCTTTTTTACTTGTTTAATTTTGTACATAGAAATTTATTTTACTAATTGAAATTGTTTGCATCATTATGTTTATCTGTTTGCATCGTGTATTCTATTTCTATCATTTGCATTGTGTTATCCTTATCCTTGTCACTGATTTCAATATTTCATTTGGTAAATTCACACTACTGTGATTTAAAATAATTGAAATTTGAAAATTAAAATTACTTATATTATTGTACTGGTCAGCCCTTTCCCCCTCCCTGCCCTGGCGTGTCTCTAAAACTCAACTGCTCAAAGACCATCTATCGACAGCACATCATCTGCTCTTCACCACCGCAGCTGCCTGCGAGATGAACATTAGACTCTTTTTATCATCATGATGAACTCTGCTTAGATCGTCTCTTGTTCGATGGAAGTAAACGTGGGCATCACGCCCACGTAGGTATTCCAATACCAATCGCCTTTGAGCCTTTGAGCCTTTGAGAGTTGCTATTTTTTAAAAATTAATTTTGAGAATCTAACTTTTTACTAAAACAAATCAATGGTAAGATATGTTTCTTTAGTTATTCTTCTGCTGAAACTTCCATAACTTGTGATTTCATCGTATGAGGACACTAAATTGTGTCGCTTCGCCACTTTTTGCTGACATTTATTATAGTCATTTAAAATATTCCTTACACAGGTAAAACAAATATTAGCCAATACCTTATTCTTTTAGAACTCAATGGTATTAAAAAGTTAAAATTTGCATAATGTTAAACACAGATACTTCCATTTACATAAACAAGATTTTCTTTTAGAAGTAAACCATTCTATAAGTAACTATACACTATAAGTAAAACACTCTATGAAAACTCTGCTTAGAGTTCTTATCTATGAAATCTTTTCTAATTAATAAAATTTTATTATTGTGAGCATAATTTTCTTATAATCTAAAACGTATATTTTAAAATTAAAGAGAATCTTTGAATGATTTTAAAGAAGATTTTTACTGTCTACTGTATGTTTGTAATACAAAATAAAAAAGCTCTGAAGTAAAAAATATTGTTCTGTATCGTAAGTAATTCCCTTCCAAATGTAAGCACATTCCCTCCCTCCTAATATGCATGCTGTTTTTCTCTTTTGAAAAAGTGCCATTTATAAGCCTATTTCTCAAAAATGCCCTCCCAGTTTGATCACCCTTTTCATAAATGTCTCAATTATAAGTCTCTTTTAAAATCATTAGAGTTTTTTTTTTGTAAGCTAAAGAGGGACTAAATTTTAATACATTAAAGTATATAAATAATACAATTTATTTAATTGATGATAACTCATATTAACTGTGCCAAGTGAATTATAATTGTGCCTAACAGGATACCAATTATATTGATTAAATTAACCATTTTTTTATAGCTTAGCATAACTATCAAGAAATATAATGTAATAATAATAACATGTAATATAGTTTATCGAGGATTTTGAAAGCTCATTTTTATTTTTTGTTGCCTTTGTTCTAAATTCTATGCTTTTATTTATTTTAAGTAGGCAATAGTTTTTTTTTTTTTTTTTTTTTTTTTTTTTTTTTTTTTTTTTTTTTTTTAAGTTTCGAATTTTACAGTTTCTTCTGTTTTTTAAAACAAATGAATAAAATCTTAATACTGTAAAGTAAATGTTCTATAATCAAATACAGTCAAGGATCGATAATCCACGCACCCATAATCCGCAATTTTCTATAATTCGCATTTTCTTCATTTCGGAACGAGTCCGAGGAATTGGTCCTTTTCGGAGTTTGTGCATTTCGGAGTGACTCCAAGGATTCGATTCTTTTGGGAACGGTTCCAAAATAAAATCTATTCCACGAACTCATTCCTTTTTTGGAATCTTAAAAAAAGGCTTTACAAACATGGAAGAAATCTCTAAATTCCTCGGCACAGTGAAAAAAAATTAAAAATTTGGATGTTTTTTTCAAATTTTTTGAGTTTTAAAAATTGTAGAAAAAATATCACGATTTCCAATTTAAAAAAAAAATCTTTGTATAACACGCACCGTGTATAAGCCACATTGGCTTTTTCGAAAGTTTTTTCTTGTATAAGCCGCGGACTATACACCTGAAAATACGTTATATATCGATTTTTTAATTAAAAAATTATAAAAAGACATTTTTCGAGATAACATATAAAATTAATTATTAGGTTTCATATTTATGTTTTCATATTATACTCATTGTAAAATTAAAATGCTGTCTAGGAATAATAAAAAGACATATAAATCAAATAATACTCTATAATCCACAATATTCCATAATACGCAAAACCTTTGGCCCAAACTTGTGCGGATTATAGAAATTTGACTGTAAATATTTAAAAAAAAATGAAAGAAAAATTTGATCACATTCCTAGCTAAGGGTGGAACCAACAGAGTGAAAAATGATCAAGCCAGTGATTGAACCCAGAACCTGTGGAATAATGTTCCTAGTGCTATATCATTTAAGTACAGTGATGATGGCCAACTTTGCATCTCTCATATACAGTAGAGGACCTATTATCCAGTATCATCGGGACTGAGGGCTTTCCGGATTTTGGAATTTTCCGGATTTCAGGTCCGTTCAAAACTCGACACTCCCCCCCCCCCTTACAAAAAAAAACACGAAAAATTTAAAAATAACAACAAAATTATTGCACTGATATCTAGAATATGAATGAAAAGTGTGTTGTATGAGAAGTCTGTGGAAAAAACACTAAGCTACAACTTTGACTCTTGTACTATAGTACAAAGTCAAATATACGGACATCCAGTATTCAGAGCTCTTCAAAATCCGGACGTTTTGCTAATTGGCTTTACATATATATATATGTATACAACAGTAAAATACCGTTAATCCGCTCCCCCAAAGGTGACGTAAATCGTAAAATAATTAGAGGGGGGCACTTACACAGGATTTTTCCGCGATCGTTTCACAAAATTTGCATTTTTCACGATATTTTATGAGATTTGCAGGGTTTTATTACAATATTTGACGAAATTTGTAGGGTTTTATCGCGATATTTGACGAATTTGCAGAGTATTTTCGCGATACCTGAAAAAATTTGCGTTTTTATATGGGGATGAATCATGATGAAATGAATGAATCATGAATCTTTGAAGGAATTATGAATTTTGATACTTGAAGCAATACATGAAAAAATTTGCGTTTAAAAAAAATGTAAATTCTGTCGAAAAAACGCAGAAAAAATGTGAATTTCGTAAAAAAAGCCAAAATAGCATGGAATCTAAAAGAAATCTCGATAAAACGCACATTTGATCAAAGATTCGTGATTCATTCATTTCATCATAATTCATCTCGTTCTCAATCTTCTTCATTTCCGGATTTCGGGTCCTTCCGGATTTCGGAATTCCGGATAATAGGTCCTCTACTGTATTGGTAAGGCTGTAACTGGAACACAAGATGGAAATGTCTACATGAGAATAAAAACTTGTGGCATAGCACAACACATAAATAGAATGCTTCTAATAATTGTGTCATTGTATCCAAATTAAGTTGAATGTTTGCAAATGGCTGTAATGTCACACACACACAAAAAAAATTCTTAAATAAATTTTACATTAGTTTTTGGATAGCATGGCACAAAAAACAAATCAATTTATTCAAATAAATGCATTTTAGTGAATTATATAGATTTAGTGAAAATAATAGTTCTAACAGTGTATTGGAAAATGAATAGTATTGTTTAGATGTGTAATATATTTATCCCAAAATAAATAAATAAATAAATTGAATTTTAAAGCCAATTGTTTTAAGCCACATCAAGGCATCACTTAGATTTTGTTATCATTTTCTAAAAGATATGATAATTCAAAGATTCAAATTTTATTTTCAATTTATGAGAAACATAAGCGATAAAGTATCAATGAATAAATTTAAGATATATTAATTAATAGCATAGCATCTTAGAACCATAAAATTAGGAGCTGCATCAGAGACTTTTAACCCATTAAGAGTTTTTTGTTTTGATTTTTTTTTTCCTATTGTGATTCTGTTTTAAAAGATTTTACAGTACAGCACTTGTGAGATTATTAAGTCCCCAATCAATGCTATAATTCAGTTGTTATCTGAAATAAAGCTAAAAAAAGATAAAATTAATATTTTTGGTAAAGAATCCCTCATACAAAACAATTTTTCATCATATCAACATAAAAATCCATGTTTTGTCATACTTCCATGAAGTTGGGGTCGAGTCAAGATATAACTTTTTTTAGGCCAAAGCCTATCACATACCAAATTTTCAGCTTTTTTGTTCAGAAGTAAAGTTATACTTCTTTCATGGAGAACTATAAGTTCAGTCATATTTTCATGAATTATATATTTAAATACATATAAAAAGATATAAACTAAAAAAACTGTAATTTTGAACTTACATTTGAACTGTAAGTTTCATTGTTTGTTACATCTGCAATGATGTGCAGATTTTATGTGTTAGCAGATTTAAGGAGGTCTATCTTATTCTTGATTTTTGTCACAGTTGTTTAGATTGTTTCCAGCGAGGATTTATATATGAATCTTTGTGCGAAATAATGATCTAGCAAAAATAAAAAGATTTTCTGTTTTCATACTTAAATATTTGTGTGAAAATTTAAGCATGGATATTGTGATATTAATGGAATGTCTGGCTAGTTATAGAAAAAAAATAGTATTAAGTAATATTTATGTAACATAAAATCTAAGATTTAAAAAAACCCTGTTTTTTTTTTTTTTTTTTTTTTTTTTTTTTTTTTAAAAGCAAAATCTGTATGGTTGGTTTATTAAGGGATTGGTTATATCTTGCAGTCATACTACAAGTCTTATTTTTGTTCGTTTCGTTTTCTCATAAAGTTTATATAATTAGTGTTTGCTGTTTTAGTTATGTTGAAAGAATTTAGTGTTTGTATTGTTGTAAAATTTTGGAAGGTTATTCTCTTTAAGGGCATGTTACATTTAGAAATTTTAAACTGTTTTATTTGTTTTGCATATAATTAACTTAGTTGTCAGCTTTAAAAATATTTTACATTTGTATTTCTTAACATTAAAATTGCTAAACCAAAAATTAGTTTAAATCATTAATGAAAATATAAATGCATATTAAGTGTAAAATTCATCGGAATTTCTTTGCAAAGGATTTCTCTTGATTGTTTATAATGATAATGATGTAAAATGCAAATTAATGTCTTGTTTATACAGGTTATTGTAATCAGTTTCTTGTTTATTAGGAAATGTAAAGCTTCACATAAAAAGAAAGTTCTGTAGCAAATATATTTAAAAATTCATAGTAAATATATTATTTGAAATTTTAAAAAACAGTCATTAGAATTTACATTGTGTTTTAGTATTTCCACATAGAAATTTCCAGCTGAGGTTTAGTTCTATGCAATATATTAGGGTTATCATTATTCTATTATTCACCACAATATGCAGAGTGTCTCACTTTTATATGAACCCAAACTATTATTCATTACCCATATTACAAGTCATTTTTCTTAGAAAACAGACTTCTAATGATTTCAATAATATATATGAAATGAAATAATATAATCTGCCATTTATTAAATCTATAAAACCATTTAATATAAACAGTTACTCAAAGAGCAGGTTTATATCTCATTTCATAATTTATGAGTTAGTCTGAATCACTAACACTCTGATAGATTACTAATTCAGTTACAAATCATCATATAAAGATTCGACTGTCATCAATAAATTAATAATAATTTGTCTGCTACTTAATTCAATCTTTAAATTTAACTCTGGCCATTGTATAATTTGCATGACAATTCACCTCTGACACTTCTTCATTTTCAGTGAATGCAGTCAATTCCTTTTAATCTGCAACTCTATATATCCACAAACGCCTATAATCCACATTATATTTCAGACGTAAAGAAACAGTTAAAATAATACATATATATGTGCTGTATAATAGGAAAATTTAGTTTAGCAACAAGAAAATGCCTAACTGATTGAAATTTCTTTATTCTAATAGATGAAAATACTTGAATACCCTTGTCCTGAACTTGTGCCCTGTAATTTACCTAGTACTTTTATTACATGCCAGTATTTTGTTAAAATTTAGCTCAAAGAGAAAAACTCTTAAAACTATTTAAATCATATTTCCAGAAATTAGCATTTATTTGTGACCATGTAGCTAATTCTTTGCGTGAACCTGTATATCATTTTATCTATATTCTACAAATGTTTCTTAGTAAACTGAAAGCAGTTCAATGTAAAAATGTATCACTTATTTAAAAACAACCTTTAAGTTAATTGCCCTCATAATCAGTAACCTTTATGAGCTCTTTTGTGTAACCCTGTATATCAACTATAGCATTTATACATACCATATAATCCGCAGACATTTAGTAAAACTTAAAAACGCATATCATAATTGAAAATGTATTTCATCCATCCATCAGCTATCATCGATAATATACAGTATTTCAGGTAAGAATTTAAGATTTGAAATATTTTGAGTGTCCCTGTAAATTCTATGAACTTCATATTATGCATTAAATATTAAGTCTCAGCGGCATATATCAGTTTTATGATACTTGATATCATTTAATATAATTTAAATGTTTCACAAACAGTGCTCCCCCTTTATTATTGTGTAATGGAGTTCTTTTAAGTGGCCCTGTAAATAAATAGTAACTATTATTTTCACTGCATAATTTACTGAATGCATATTTTAATACATCTTGTGAATCCATATAAATTTGAATATATTTGACAGGGCTTAAAACCTTTAAAATTCATTTGAATTGATATTTTCACATAGGCCGTAATGTATCGTAAAACTTTTGACTATCCCTGCAAATAAACTAATCATAGTAGAAACTTCATTTTCAATAAGGTTCATGCTAAGATAAACATCAATAACATAAAAAATTTCATAGCAATCGAGCATATTTATTGGAGTTAGAGCGCGAACAGATGGCCAGACAAACTGAATGCATAAACACTTTTCAACTTTGTTGGAAATTGTAAAAAATGTCTCTAATCCCAATATTAATTAACTGAAAAGTTACTTATCTACACTATGAAATCAGTAAATGTAATCATTGAGCTAATTATCTGAAGATAATATCACTGATATACAGATGGTACCAATTTCTGTCACCTCTGAGTTGGCAACCGATATACAGTTAAATTTTTTGCCGCATTAGATAGGTTAATAAATTTGTTGAATGATTTTTATTTTTTAAATTGTAGTCTTGTTTACTGTGAGTTTTAAACTTTTATTGTGTAAGTTTAGTAGTTATAGCTATATTATTTTAATATTAACTGAAACTAGCAGCAAATGATTTCTTTATTTTGTATTTCTTCATTTCAGAATATTTAAAGCACAACACTGTGGCATTTAATTTGTTCCAAACTAGAGATGTAAATTTTCCGGAAAAATATAAGTGGAGGAAAAAAACCGGTTTTTTACCAGTTTTTTTCAGAAAAAAACGGAAAAATTGGAAAAATTGATTTTTCATGACTGTTTCTGCCGAATAAATTATATTTTCTTAGAGAATATTAAATAATAAACCTTTTTTCCCATTTATGTATATTAAATGAAAATTATTTTCACTTTATATTACAAAATAAAAAGAAAGTAGCAAAGCCTGCTTTTAAAAGTTTAGTTTTTTTTTCAACAGCCTAAGAATTTTTATTAAACGCTATTGTTTGTTATATCATATCTCTGTTGAAATGATTTTTCAGTCACATGTCTAACTACCAATTGACCTAATGTAAAAACCTGAGCCAATATGTCTGCAGTTTGGAATGAAATAAATTATGCATTCCATTTACATAAGTATAGTTTTTAAGTAAATGATACTAGTTTAAAGAAATTATTGCAGTTTTGTCATTATTATGAATATCAGTATTCAAAAAGTCCATTGTTTGTTTAAAAAATGTATATTTTTACATTATTACTTTTTTCTTAGAATTATAATTTTATTTCCTTTATAAAATGTGTTTAGTTTTGGTATAGCTTTCCAATCTCAACTCAAAAAAGTTTTGATTTATTTTTATAATCTAAATTCAAACAAAACTAAGTTTTACTTTAGCTTACTCAGGTCTGCAACTAAAAAATAGCGTAGGATTTATTGACTGTTAGATTTTTACTCACTAAAATCAGAAATATATATATATATTTTAAAGTTTAATTAAATGTAATTTTTTTTCTTTTTACCCTGAAATCTGGTATTCTATTCTTGAGTAAGAAAAACCATATTCAATAATGTTTCCAAATGGTAGTTTTATATTTCTAAGAGTGGAACTCAAAAGTTATGAAAACTGAACACTACAAATAGAAAATGCTCACTATTTGAGGAATTAACAAAAGCAGTCACATACAGAGATAAACTTCTACTGTGCTTTAGAAAACTACAAAAATTCAATGTTTAATCAAGAGGGAAAGTATAATTTGAAACATAGTTACAAATATGTTTTTTTTTTCATTGCAGTTGAACTTTTCTAATGCAAACTGCCCATGTTTTTGCAACATTACTGTACATTATGGAGGTAAAATGGAGGTCAATTTTAGATTCAACACCTTGAAAAAACATTCAATTAATCAGCTATAACGAAATCTTGAAAAATGCAGCATAGTAGTGCCACCTATAGGGCAATTTACACCAAAAACTAAACAGCATTAATATATATCAGAAACTGTCTGAAGCTGTAGTTTCATTTTTTAAAAAAATCGTCCTTGAGGTAAAGCTATTGCGATAATCATGAATAATGCAGTACAGCAGCGTCATTTGTGAGCAATTTACACCAAAAAGTAATGAGCACGAAGTTATGTCGAAGATTAACTTAATCTGAAATTTTATAAAAATACATATATTAATTTGAGATAGAACTATTGTGGAAATTAAGAATAATGCAGCATAGCAGCGCCATCGGTTTGGCGATATACACTAATAAACTAAATATCTCGAGTTTATATCAAGGTGTAACTGAATCTAAAGTTTTGTGAAATTATATGCATCAGTTCTTGAGATAGAGTGCCCATAAAATTTGTCACATACAGACTCACAGAGTGGCAGATATTTTCCAAAAACCATTAAAACGTGTTCAGGACCTTCTAAAACGTTTAAATACACCAAAAACTGGAAGTCAAATATTTCACGAATTCAATACTTACTTTATATCCGTATATTTACCAATTATATCAGATATTATAGTAAGTTCAAAATGGGGGAGTTTTCTACGTCCAACTACTAAAAAATTCAAAATTCTTTTTCAAAAAATAGTATATAAACATATAATACTCTATGTATATTTCATACATAGTGTAGTAATAGTACAATACTCTATGTATATGTGAAATATACATAGAGTATTATATGTTTATATGCTATTTTTTGAAAAAGAATTTTGAATTTTTTAGTAGTTGGACGTAGAAAACTTCCCCATTTTGAACTTACGATAATACTTGATATAATTGGTAAAGATACGGATATAAAGTTGCTAATACAGGTATTAAAGAAATTTTAAAGATAAAAAACTTTGTTTTTTCTTAATCTATTTTGAATTCAATACTTGCTTCTTGAAAAGATAGATTAAAGTAATAAAAGTAGTAAAATACTTCAAAATTTTATGTTGAATTTTTAATTTTATCATTTCCATTAATCTGCATATTATTGCAATAATTTTACACATGAATTAATTTTTAAAAAGAGAAGTTGCATTTAATTACATAATCTAGATTTTTTTCATGTAATCAAGTTTTTGTGAAATTGTGAACTTTTTGTATATACTTGTACAAAATATATCCAGAATTTTTGAATAAGAAATTATTACTATATTTAGGTTCCTATTTAGAAATTTTTAATAAGGTTATTTAATACATATATGCAACTTAGTAAGATTCAGCTGCTGTATGGCATGAGATTTTTTTTTTCTTCAATCACTGCACTTGCGAAAGATTCAATTTGTTGATTAAACATTTTCTGAAATGTCTATTTTCAAGAGAAATTTTGCAAAGGGTCTTGTGTTTCAAAGAAGAAAAAAATGTGAAGGATCCTTTCAAGTCATATCAAACAGATTTCTGATCAGAGATCAGATTACCCACATTAAAATTTTCATGTGAGACACTCAACACAAAAATAAATAAAATAAAAAGTATGAGAATGTAGCCAACAACACTACTATTACAAAATTTATTACAAAATTTTTACTATATCATTTCATAAATGAAATTTCAATTTTTCCAGTTCGGAAAAATTGAAAAAAAAGCCTTCGGAAAAAAACGAAAAAAACGGTTTTTTTCCCAATTTTTCCGGGTTTTTTCTGACCATTCCCATCTCTATTCCAAACCCATCTTTTTCCAGCATTAACAAAAACACCCCTTAAAATCAATAAAATGTTTTGTTTTTCGGATGGATCTGCTGTTCAGTATAAATGTAGAAAACAAATGCATACACAAAACTGACTTTGATATTGATGCTGAGTGGCATTTTTTTTGCCATATCATATGGAAAAAGTTCCTGTGGTGGTCCAGGAGGAACTGTCAAAAGACTTGCTATAAAAACCAGCTTACAAAGACCCTACAAAAACCACATAATCACTCCCTGACTCTGTTAGGATTTTGCAAATAAAGATATTCCTGGCATAAATATCATGCATTGTACAAATAAAGAGTACAATGAAAATGTTGCATAACCCTGTATTCTGATTGGACCAAATGGATAGAACCTGCTGTTAAAAGTGTATGTACCCAAGTTTTTGGAAATGCATCATTTTACTCGCCACTGGTGAGTGAATTTTTTGGTAGTCTTCGAAAACTGTAAAATATAGAGATATACTGAAAACTTTTTTTTTTTTTACTAGCTACTATTGGAACTTTCAAAATGACTTTGATGTAAATTCTATTGTGTATTAAACTTTTTTCCCTTGTATCTATTTCTTAATTCTATAGAATCAAATGTTAAAAAAACACTGAAGTAAGAAGAATCGACAATTTTTGTAGTTCATAAATTTTGTCAAAACAATTTCTAACTGTAAGTTGCAATTTGCTGGCTGTCAAGGTTTTCTAGCAATTCCAAATGATATTAAATGAATGCGTGCTAAATGTTCAGAAGTTTGTGAATATGTTAGTTTTGTAGAATTTGTTTGAAGATTGTTACTTCAAAAGCAGTTTTGAAAGTTCCATTCTCAATTAGTGTTGGTTCCATTCTCAATTTCTCAATAAGTCTCAGTTGTGTAATCAATTCACAACTTTTAAGAGTTGTTCTATGTCGCATCACAAAATTGGTTAGATCCAAAATGATATTGATTTCAAAAGAAGAATCCCAAACTCCCCCTAGAGATATTTTACAATGTCAAATGCCAGAACTGGAACGTCCATTCCCTCCCGCTTCTCTAAAGTGATAATATTGTGCATGTAAAACTTAAAAAAGGAGAGAAGTGGAAACCGGACAAATTTAAAAGAGAAAGTATGCAAATTAAAGACACTGTAAAACGGTTAGTGAGTGGGTGAGGCGATGAAATTAACAATCGCCCCATGGTACATCCTGAACATATTTGTCTCGGACAGTGGTTGGGGATAGGTGGGTGGTTCCCTGCACAAATCATATTTTAATACTGTGAACGCAATCCGCAAGAATCGCTCTTTAATAATCGTCTTTAATAACCCGCATTCATTGTTGTAAAATTTTGCTCCTCACCAAAATGAAATTGAAAGTTGTGCGAATCTATATAACATACAAACTGAAATTACTTTTTTTATCCTAAAACAACTCATTTGTGCTGTTTGTGTTGATGATGGTGACAATAATGCAGATGAAGAGTAGTTATGTGTATACATATTATATGCATAGTAGTAGATGATGAATATGTTACCACTGATCAAGATGTTGCGACATGTGGTGTCCTTTACATACGAGAAATATGTTATAATGCAAAAAATTAAAATAAGGACGAAGAAACAGAGAATAGCATTCATGCTGATGAAGATGAGCCACCAATGTCAACTCTGTTGCAATTATGGCATTTGAAACTGTATGAACTTTTGTGTATGCATATAAAATTACAGAAAAGGACAAAAAAAATGTTGTATATCTAAAAAAAATATTTTTTGATTTAAAAAAATATGAACGAAAAACCAAACAAAATTATTGATTTTTTAAAATAAATATAAATTTTCTATTACTTCGATTTATATCTTTTAGAGTTTAGTATTTATTAGTATACTGCATACATTAGCAATGCATAAACATTGTATTGTTTAGTATTTTGAATTAATCCGCATCCATCATTTTCAGACATTTATCATTTTTTTCCCAGCATCCCTTGAAAAATGATGGATCGGGGTTCTACTGTACAATCGGCTACTCAATTCAGAGTTAAAATTAATGCAGTTTGTTTAAAAATGTCTTGCATATTATAATTTTCTTTCTGTTTTCAGATTCAAAGTGATATGAAATTTTTTTGTTGAAGTTCAATAAGTCATTTCCTAGAATGACAAGGGCAACAGTCTTTTCATAGTGATAATTTGAAGAAGTTTCTGTTATCATCTGAAACAAAACTTTTTTGCATGGAAAAATGTCATCGATTGCAGAAGAAAATTCTTTCTATAGTCATCAGCACGTAGTTCCTCGAAATGGGGATAAAGAAAAACATTCCTCTATTGATACAGGAGAAAAACTTTTTATTTGTGAAGTGTGTTCCAAAAGATTTTCTCAGAAGAGTACTTTAAGAAGGCATCTGAAAAACATTCATGCAGGAGATAATCCATTTGTTTGTGAAGTATGTTCAAAGGGATATCGTGATAACAGTGCTTTCAAAAACCATCTCTTGTCACATACAGGAGAAAAACCTTTTGCTTGTGAAGTATGCTCCAAGGAATTTTCACAGAGCAGTAGTTTAAGAACCCATCTCTTGACTCATACAGGAGAAAAACCTTTTGTTTGTGAAATATGTTCCACAGGATTTTCTCAGAAGAGTACTCTAAAAAGCCATCTCTTGACTCATACAGGAGAAAAACCTTTTGATTGTGATATATGTTCCAAGAAATTTTCTCAGAATGGTCATCTAAGAATCCATCTCTTGATGCATACAGGAGAAAAGCCTTTTATTTGTGAAATATGTTCCAAAGGATTTTCTCACAATGGTGAGCTAAGAACCCCTCTCTTGATACACACAGGAGAAAAACATTTTGTTTGTGAAATATGTTGCAAACGTTTTTTATCCAATAGTAATTTAAGAACCCATCTCTTGACACATACAGGAGAAAAACCTTTTGTTTGTGAAGTATGTTCCAAGACATTTTCTCAGAATGGTAATCTAAGAAGGCATCTCTTGACACATACGGGATAAAATCCTTGCGTTTCAGAAATGTGTTGCAAAGGATTTTTTAGAACTTTGTCAATTAGAAAGACATCTTGGGATTGATACACGAAAAAAACCTGTAGTTTTTTCAACATGTTTAACAAAGAATTTCTTCTTAACCATTATTTAAAAAACATTTTTCTCATATTAAAATGATTTCACTAAAATCTCTCTTGTAATTTCTTGTTGTTGTTGTTAAAGTTAAGTATGAACCCTGTATATGTCGTTGCTTTTACTGTTATCGCATCTCTTCTGTTTTAGCATTTAGTAATAAAATATAATTGTTGCAGTTGTCATTTTGATAAAAAAACAAATAAGTCGAGACCTGTTCCTTCATTTTTGGAACTTTTTGATTGTTTTAATTTTTTTATTCTTCTGTAAAATATCTTTCCCTTAAAATTAAAACTTATTCTGACCTGAAAAGGATAAATTGTACCTTGTATGTTATGCGGCAGGAAAGACATTATTGAAATAAAACTTTTAAAAATAGGTAAGAAATATTTTTTGTTCAAAAAAAATTTTTTTTTGAAAAATTTTCTTCTTAAAAGACTTTTAAAGGATTTAGAAGAAGCATGTCTTATCATCAGATAATCTTTTCACCCATCATGAGCTGAGCATTTTTCTAAATGTAAATAATTAATTTAATGTTGATTCGGCATGTTTACTCAATTTATAAATAATATTTTATACTTTGTTTCTAACACCTTGTTTCTTTTGCTTCTTGTTTGTGTCCTATATCGTCAAATAAAAAAAAAAGTTCTGACGTGGCAATATTGCCTCTTTTCATCTCAATATATATAAAAAAAACTGATATGGCAATATTGCTTTCTTTCATATCTGTATTAATAGGCAAATCATTTGACTGTCATAAATAGTTCCAGACTGACCAACTTGTTTTTTTATATATCAAGCAGCCATTTTGGTATTTTAGCCAAGTGCAGGGAATAAATCACCAAATATTGTTCCATTGCTATCATTTCATCTATATTATAATAGTCCAAATCACATGACTGTTGTATACATCTTCGCTTTTTATAAGCAAAAAATCCTTTTCTTTAAAAAAAAATCAAAATTATTTTTTTTAATAAAACTACATAAAATTTTCCATGATCATAAATAATTCTTGGTACTTTTATGTTAGCCAGAAGCAAATCTCACCAATAGCATATTTTAACTCACCATTTAGCATTTTTTATTTTCCACATGGTAAATTAAAACAATGTTTGGTGTTGAAATTAAGGGTACCACTCTGTTATCCCATCGACAAATTTCGCGAATTTTTAGAAATCGCCAAGGTATTAGCCAAGTTATACAAATTGATGTAAATTTTATTTTAAATAATGAAATTACAAATTAAATGGTAAAAAGGTTAATAAAAATACAAATAAAATGTCGAATTTAAAATCACTTGGTGACCTAGCAAACATTGATTTTGTATTTAACATCGAGTGAATGTGATATATACAGTAAGCCACTATTGGCATTTAAATCGTAAATTTTGGCGATTGTGTTTCGGTTGATTGGATAACCTAGTAGTACCAAACTAAGTGTCATGGTTTTCAATATTATTACTTTTTTCTTTCCCTTTTTTTAGGAATAAAAAAAAGTCATAAATTTGAAACGTTTCAATTTTAAGTATCAGTGTTATATTTTAAATAAAAAATCAGTGAAAAAATTACATTAAAAAAATAATGAAATAGAGAAAAAATGCGACAGGAATATTGCTTAGATTTATACCTTGTACCCATCTAATAAAGAAAAACCATCTACCAATTTTGCAAAATTATTTAAACTGCCTGTTCACCTGATTACACAAACTGATGTAATTTTCTATCTTAAATAACAGAGGAACAAACAAATTAGCAAAATATTGATGAAGGCAGAAATGAAACATCGACTTCAAAATCCCTCCATGACGTAACAAGACCGTTTAACGTGTTTAATGTGAAGTAGGGTATCTCAAAAATATAAATTTTTAAGTATTTTGACTCTCACCCCCTAAAAAGTTTCATATGGCAAATTTAAGATCTCCCGTAAATTTTGAATTCAAAAAAAGAAAAAAAATTGGAAGTCCCCTCAAGGTCGCCAAAAAATTTTACAAATAATATTAATTCCATAATATTTTACATTTACTTGCAAAATTATTATTTTTCAAATATATATATGTATATTAAAGTTACATGTATTTTTTAAGTCTTTTCTAAAAAAATGTACCCCATCAGTAATATTTGGTGTAGAAAATATGATAAAATGACTAAAAGGAACTTCATTCAAAATTGCAAACTGCATAGTACAAAAAGTTTTGTACTACTATATTTAACCCTTTCGGGTCCGAATTTTTTTTCAATGTTTCGAAAAAATTACTTTTACTGCAATAACATTAACACTTGCTATCCAAATAGATTAATTAAGGTTTAACGAATATTTCATTGCCTGAAAGGTAACGAATTTTGTGGTTTTATGTGCTCTTCAATTAATATTGATATGATAAAAGTGCAAGGAAGAATTTCTAGAGATGTTTAGAAAAACTTGTATTACAATAAGATTTAATTTATATTGCAACATTCTAATACTGTTTTGACTCATGATTCTTTCAGAAAAGTAACTATTATTTTAAATTTTAAGAGTAAAATGTATGTTTAAAATAAAAGAATTGCAAAAGGCGCAAAAAGAATTAAGCAAATAATAACTATTATTAGTTTATGCCTAAACATAAATGAAATCATATAGTAAATGCCTAGACATATCCTAACATTACTACATATAAATAGTAGCAAAATCATTACTTAAAACAAAATAATACGCCATTAAAAAACATGTACTATTAATAGTACACCAGACCCGAAAGGGTTAAGAAAAGAAACTAACACCCATAAATGATCAACTTTTCTTGTTTCACTTGATTATAAATCAGGTAATGACTTCCCATTCCAATGAACAGCTGTCAGTCAGGATCGTCTATCAGTCTCTATATAACAATGCAAAAACTACCCAACCGAATCGTGTGAAATTTAAAATATATAATTATTACATAATTTTGTCGAGTCATTTCAAATTTTATGAAAATCGGATGCCTAGTTCAATGACTCGGACAAGCAGAAGTATTCCGATACATTACGGTCCATGGGGGAAAAAGTTTCAAGTGCACTTTAATGGGGTTATATTTTTTCGAACATAATAAAATTTATGTGTATCTATGAGGTTCATACTATAATATACATTCTGTACAATCTGTGGTTCAAAGAATATTTGTTATTGAATTACAGGGCCGCACAAAAGTATTCAATTACAGTTCTAGGAAGAACATTGTTTGATGCATGTTTTAATTGCATTTAACTTTTGCAACGTTAACTTTTTAACATTTTATAAAATTGATATAGGTTGCTGAGGATTACTACAAGTTATTTCCTGTATAATAGAAAGTAGGAAATATGTACAGGAACACACAAAATATTTCAAACGCTATACTACATCCGAAGTACTGTTTACTGTAACAGCAAAATCTGAATATTTTTAAAATGCCGTTATAGTCGACTGCTCATGTGCAACGTTTTACGTGTAATTTCCAACTTGTTTCAAAAAGAGCAGCATCTATAATTTCATCGAATTATTGATGCAATATTTTTTTGAAAGATCAAACGATCATTCTGTTGGTAATTCCATCCAAAAATGGGATATTTGATTTTAATGAAAGAGCACGTCCAGGGCCCGACTTAGACAATGGGGGGCCCTGGGGCAAACATTATTAGGGGGGCCCCCTTCTATCTTAAAACTTTTCGTAAATTATACTGAAGTGACTAAAACTAAAATTCATACCTATTGTATGTATACATAAATTTCGTACCAAGTTCTATTCACATCTATATGCATAATATCAGAAAAAAAGATAACTTTAAGAAACTATAAAAAAGATTTTTTTTCGGTTACAAGAATATAAGGATAAATATGAGGCCTTTAAGGGAGCAGAGGGCACAGAAACAGAGGAGATAGGAGAAGAGAGTCCTTTAAAACTGAAAAAAAAATTGTTTTGGTCACTTTTGGCAATTTTTATCTTTTAACACTCCTTTAACGAAAACCTTATATCTGGCCTTGGGGGGGGGGGGGGCCCGGGGCAACTGCCCCACAGGTCCCTGCACTAGTCAGGCCCTGAGCAAGTCATAACAGAATGAGCAAGATCCAATCGAAAATATTTGGCAGAATGTACAAATAGGACAGATAAATCATTTCAAAGATAGTATTTTTAGCCATTACATATGTACCAAAAAAAATCTTTGTTTGATGAATTTTTTCATCATAATTTTTTTACGTCAACTTGTATAAGAGTTTTCAATTTTGGACGAATTTTCACTGACATGTCGTATACTCGACTTATGCATGGAAATATATGGTACTACTTATTTGTCATGTATAACTTTAATCTTTTTTTAAGATATGATGCTTAATGGCGAGTTTGATTTTTCTCTTCGTTACATACATAAATACATCGTTCTATGCAGGTTCTACTGATGATATAGCTTCTAACTAGGTGCAGTGAAAATATATAAAACTAGCAGGTGCAGATTTTAATTGTGTTTTTATATTTAATTATTCTTTTTATTATATTTTTGTCAATAATAAATACTAAAAAATTTTTAATGGAAATAAATTATGCATAATTCATCCTCATTCATGATTAAAATTCCATATTTTTATCAAAATTAGTGAAATGTTTTGACTTTGAGAGACTTCTTAATTTTTTACCAGATGAGTTCTAACGTCATATAGTTTAATAATAGGAGTAGAAGTAACTTTTTAGAAAGTAAGACTAAAAAAATTTAATTTTGGGCACCTTAAGGTGAAGTGCATATGGAATTTACGATCAGCCATTATAGGAATTTAATCTTATAGTTTTTCGATAAATTTTTGGTCGACTGTGTAATCAAGTAGTACCAAATACCGAATTCTTGATTTCCCTTTCAGAATCTTCTGATTGAGTAAGTAAAATGTAAATTAATTTAGGAATAAAAGTGGCATGATTACGTGTTTAACATATATTTAAAGGAGACCAAACTGGTCGCCAAAAGAGGCTAGTCATAATACGACCAAATCTGGTTAGTTTGCAAATTTTACCTGAAAAGCATCTCTGACTTAATTTTGTTTCCCACCATTTCGAGGTACGAGAAGAGCATTGGGATAGGTCATATGGTCAAGGCATAGCTAAGGGGACTTAGCCCCCTTTTTAAACATTTTGAGCTTCCCCTAGAAAAGATTTCACGCACATTAAATGAATTCATGTTCCGAAAATCCAAATGAAATTCTGTTCAGAAATCCAATGGAGTTGGGAGGACCTTTTCACAGTTTTGCAGAAATACTAAATTGTCACTAAAATAAGTGTTTCAACACTCGCTCATCCTGTTTGCACAGATGAAGCTAACATGATGTTTAACACTGCACTCACTATACACTCCAAGGTTTCATCATCCTATTCTTTTCTTAGCACAAAATGAAGTTATTACAACAGTTTAACCCTTTGCGGCGCAGAACAAATTCATTGCTTAAGTGTTGAAATTAATTACTGACACCGGAATTTGAAAGCAACTTCATTTATAAATAAGAAGAAGCTATATCGCGCATTCAATAAACCGTAAATTTTTAAATTAAAATTTCCGATGCCAATGTGGCGTTTGGGAATTAAATTGATGTGGTTTCGTAGATATACCCGGAAGGGGTTAGTAATCAACAATAGTACCTACAATTGGAATACGCACTCATTTATCTTTTTGCGTCATTGAGCGAGAGAAAATATAAACTCCCCCCCCCCCTATTATTCACTGCGCATGATTTGGAAAATTCGATGAGTGGTTGATTTTGGTGTAACTGTAAATCAGTGTATTTTAAAAGAAATGAAGATTGAAACAGCTATTAAGTTTCAAAAAATATACATTAAAATATTTAATTGCTAAAACGGACGTCAAATACTAATAAAATACATTAAAAGATCTTAATAATTTGACATGTTTCGACTGAATTTACTCAATCATCACCAGAAAAAACAAAATACAAATGAACACAAAGATAGAAAATGACAATAAACTGTTACAAATGAAATTTAAAAATAAATAAAAATCACGCATGTTATATTTTAATTATGTTTCATGTTGCTTAATTTTAATTTTCAAATTATCTAACAATTCAACCCAAATATTTGGTATTTGAAATGACAAGGAGTCATTGCAGACCACTGAGCTTCTGACGTAAATTTCAATAGATTATCTGATAAAAAGTTGCAAATAAAAATCTGACCTATAAATTAATCTACTTTCATTAAACAAAATATCTATGTTTTCCATTTTATTTAGCCTTGAAAATGCGGTTTTATCTCTATTAAATCTTATGTCTGCAATGTGTTCTTTACATCTCACTTTGAATTCTCTCTGAGTCCTGCCAATATAATACAATAAAAAGTAACACTTTGTAACACTGTCCACAACTGTAATAGTCCAAGAGCCGACAACACAAAACCCTAAGTCATCGAGCAGAAGAAAAAATCCTTTATTTTATGAAAGAGTAGTCATAGGGTAATCTAATGATCCATGTCTATCGGAAGCGAAGGGGCGCATAAGCCGAAAATGAATACTACTAGTGCTTTATTCGTAGGCTCGCTTAACACTGTGTTTGCAATACATTCAAAAGTATGAAAACATGGAAAACTGGGTGCAGGATAACACAGTACTAAACTTACAAACCATTAATACTATTAATTTTTTGGCTTATGCACCACTTCACTTCCGGCGGTTTTTTTTTGTGCTCGATGACACGTGGTTCTGCTGTTAACTCTTGAACTATAAAGGCACACATTTTCGCGAAAATTCAAGACTCGCAAATTATTTATTTATTTTTGTCTGAAATAATAAGAAAACATCAGAAATTTTTCGCTTATCCAAAATTTAATGATTACAGTTACTTAACCGCCGGTGATAGACACTGAACTTCACGATCAGGCTGCGTCAGTCACCGGGGACTGACAGACTAAAATATGATATAACAGCGGTTCCCAAACTTTCTTGGCACGCGACCCACATTTCAATGAAAAAAAATTTAGCGACCCACCCAAGATAAATTAGTATATCAGTACAGCCAAACCTCGTTAACATGAACCTCAAGGGGAATCAAAATTTGGTTCATGTTATTAGTATTAAATCTTCGTATTCGTTTTTACAGGGGACTGAGAAAACAGTTCATGTTAAAAGTAATTCACGCTAAGCGTGTTCATGTTAACGAGGTTTAAGTGTATAGCAATTTGTGTACGATCTCTATGCATTCAGCTGTCCTATCCTACAAAAAACTCAAACCTTCATATGGAAGATACTTTTTCAACAAAAACTAGAATTGGTAATCTCAATGTGTCTAAGAGAATAGTAATTAAAACAATGCACAAACTACAAAGACAGTTGAAAATACGTTTAATTATGATAAAAACATAAATTTACAATCACTGAGATTTCTGGTACTGGTGTGTACCAATATGAGAAAATGTATTAACACGTTTGTCTTAGTATTTGTTTTTCAAAAACATCAAAGTAGAAAAGCATGTATATAATACATAAACACGAAATGTTAAATTTCTTCAAGGACCTCAAAGCTGATTTAAACATTTCTGGATATTTTATTCGCATATTGATCTAGAAGGAAATTAAGTAATTTCCCTTAAAATATTATTTCCTGTTAAAATTATCATTTTTTTAAACAGATGACATAAAAGATATATGTTCATGGAAAACCTCGATTTTTCAGACACCCACTAAAACAACTGCCACGGCCCAGCAGTGGGTCTCGACCCATAGATTGGGAACCACTGTGATATAAAACTAAAAATAAATATGTTGTTTTGAGTAATTACTGAAAATTTATTTAAATTTTACTTAACTTTAGTTTATTACAGGATTAATAATTATAAAACAATATATATATTTTTAATTTTATATTATATTTTATTCTGTCAGTCACGGGTGCCGAATGTGGCTTAGATAAAAAGATCAGTGTCAGTCACCGTGTTAAATAAGAAATAAGTACAAAAAATTGGTGAACACTATACAAGTATTTATCGATAAACTAATGGAATGCAGCTTCTCTGAAGCAATTCAAAATTATCACATGTTTGGCTTCAACATCGCTAAATGTGTTTTTGAGATTTTTCAACTTTCGGTTCATTTGAAATTCGAGAAATTTTCAGCTCGTGAAATCACCAATATTTTTATTCTCACGAAAATAGATGCAGTATTGCAGTATTTCACAGCTTTCAGACTTCTCAGTGGGGGAGGAGGGGGAAGGGGTTACCTGTGATTTTATTGAAAATCTTCTAGCTACGTTTCTACGAAATGTTTTCTAGATTATAAAAGAAAAAAAGACTGTGCAAATTTGGATTTGGAATACAAAAAAAATCTGTTTCTTGTACTTGTTCTTTCTGAAACCAGGCCCCTGGGCAGTTTCTCTTTCCCCCCTCTCCCACTGGACCTGGTTGTTTTGTGTTTGCATGTGTAAGCTAACTACAATAGGTTATTTTTGAATAAATGTATGCAAGTCATTTCGCTGTATATATTGGAACCTTCAATGGTACACTACGATATTAACTTAATTTAATCACAATGCATCTTCTACACAAACTCTGGATAAAACCAGATTATCCCATCAACCAAAAATCTATCGCCAAACTATAAGATTAACTGTGAATAATGAATAATCATAAATCTCACATTCCCTGATTTTTATGAAAATCTCTTTAAGTTTTGATAACATTATTATAAAATTTTAAATGAATAAACTAAATTCTGCAGTGAATATAAATATTAAGTTTCAAACCGTTTAGCTGGATAGTTCTTGCAGCGTTATGTGTGGCCATATAGACAGACCAGACAATGACTATGGGTGTTGTGTTTTTATAAATTAACGAAATTTTAGCATAGAACATAATGAAATGGAATAGTTTTTAAGTGTCTTTTAAATGAATCATGAAGGGCTACATACAGTGTTCTCGCTGTCGCTCGCCATTGCGCCAAATTGCGATTGAATTCTTCATTCGGGGAGTAAACAAGCGATTAGATTCGCCAAATTGCTAGTGCTTTTGCAATTTTTGCTTTTTAGTTTTCTTTTTTTGTGAGTGTACTTTTGCCCTATGCTTTGAAGAGTACAATTTTGAAACTGCATTTGATGTATGGGCATCTAAAAAAGCCGAAGAATTCTAGAAAAATAAAAGTTCATTTGAATATGACATATTTTGATTTTTCAGATTCATTGTATACAAAATCATAAAATTCTGAATTAACTCAGAAAGTTTTATTTTATAACATTTTAATAAAATAAATCGATTTTAGAATTTTTTTAATTACACAAGATATTTAAAATATGCATATTTTTAATATATTTGTAGCGGATAATTAAATTTATATTAATAGCAATCGTTGTCGCAGTTATAAAAACTCAGGTTATTTTAGAGCATATGGAGAAAAAAGGGGGTACATTAAAGGATTAAAGATAATTTTTAGTGCTACAGGGTGAATTTATTTGGCTAATACTTTTTTCCTTTGGCGAATGTTTTTTATTTTTAATTAGCCAAATTATTAACGTTGGTCAAATGTCAGCGAGAACACAGGCCACATATATTTTTAATACCGAGCATGCCATATTAACCTCAGTAACATATTTCAACAAGGTTTACACAATTCTGATAAAAATGTTCCCAAATTTTTCCCTGACCTTTTTCTATAAACATTTGGCTTATATATTGTTGTAAAATTATCCACAATCGACCATTTTAGTCTAGAAAAATGCTAAAAAAAGTATGTGCTGTATGAATTTCTGTTTTTAACTTTTCTATTGTTATATGTAAACATCAATTTTATATAAAATTTTAGACTGGATGAGTAATTAATTGAAAATTTCTTCATTTTCAGCCATGAAGAGTAGTGCGTCAAAAATTCCTGATCGCTTCAAATATTTAAAAAGTTCCCAGCCTAAATTTTCAAATTCACTGATTTTTCTCTGTTTATCAGGTTTTTCCTCATCCGCAAATATCCTGTTCAATTAAATAACAATTTAAGTATATTTATATAAAGTTCGTACAGACAGACAATCAAAACCATAAACACTTTCAAGTACGGATAATAGGAGCACATATGCGTTACGGACGCATAATAGGCTGACATTTGACTTTTGGCAATTTATGTCAATATATTGAAGCATACTTGAATCTTTTTGTACATAACTCTATTTTATATGCTATCTATATATACATGCCTCTATTTAGCTAAAATTTAATTAAGACTGAAGCACAAATAATGGAGGTCAACTTTTAATTTCTACAAAAATTTACCCTTAAAGTGTTAAAGTGAAAAAAAAGTAACTACAATAAATCTTTATGATAAAAGTTTGCTGTGACGTGGTGAAAAAGTGATGAGTTTTTTGCTTATTATCAAAAACACAATACGCTATGGAAGACTTCCTGAAGATTTAGAAAAAAAGTGTACATTTTTATTTCAATACTACATGCTGAAACACAAGATGTTATAATAGTAATTGCATCGACAGATACAGGGTTCATACTCAGTTTTGAGAATAAAAAGATAAAAAATTTTCAGCAGATGTCTATCTGGTATGAGATAATTGATGTCTTCTTAGAGTACTCCTATTAGAATATGCTTTGGAACATACGTCACAAACAAAAGGCTTCTCTCCTGTATGTGTCAAGAGATGGCTTCTTAGATTACTATTCGTAGAAAATCCTTTGGAACATACTTCACAAACAAAAGATTTTTCACCTTTATGAGTCAAGAGATGGCTTCTTAGATTACTATTCGTAGAAAATCCTTTGGAACATACTTCACAAGCAAAAGGCTTTTCACCTGTATGTGTCAAGAGATGGTCTCTTAAACTATTATTCTGAGAAAAACCTTTGGAACATATTTCACAAGCAAAAGGTTTTTCTCCTGTATGAGTCAAGAGATGGGTTCTTAGATTACTATTCGTAGAAAATCCTTTGGAACATGTTTCACAAATGAAAGGTTTTTTACCCGTATGAGTCAAGAGATGCCGTCTTAAACTACTATTATCAGAAAATTCTTTAAAACATACTTCACAAACAAAAGGTTTTTCACCTGTATGAGTCAAGATATGCCTTCTTAGATGACTATTTCGAGAAAAACCTTTGGAGCATGTTTCACAAATGAAAAGTGTTTTTCCTGTATCACCTGAGAAATGTTTTTCTTTATCCCTATTTTTAGGAACAAAATGTTGTTGATTGGAGGAAGAATTTTCTTCTGTAATCAATGACATTTTCTTGCATTAAAATTTATTTTCAGATGATAACAGAAACTTTTTCAAAGTTTCACCATGAAGAAATTTTTGCCATTTTCAATTAAGGAAATGACTTACTAAACTTCAGCAAAAACAGTTTTAGCTACTATTGAATCTGAAAATCAGAAAGAAAAATAATAAACAAGACATTTTTAATTAAATGTACAAAATTTTAAATGTCAACTAAGTAGCCGATTAGACAATTTTTATTTCTTTGGGGACTGATCATCTAGCTTCAGAATTCTCCTCCCTAATGTTAAATCTATAAATGTTGGATGCATTCGTATATTCAAACTGTGTCTTGGGGAGATTAATATTTTTAACTTCTTTTTTTCTGTGTACTCTTCTCAAAAATGTTTCCCTTATTCCTTAGTTCTCAGACAATTTATGAAATCTTTGCTTAGTTCAACATTTTATGTATTAAATGTGGGCAAACTGTGAGTAAGAGTGGCAAACATTTCATATAAAATAAAGTCTATACTTCAGAGGTATTTTGATAACTAAGAAAAACAGAGACATCTTTTAAGAAGTGTCTACAAAAAATAGAAGTTAAAAAATTAATTTCCTGAGTAGATATTTTAAGTATACGAATGTATCCAATGCCCCTAGACTTTACATTGCTGAGGGGCATTCGGAAATTGAGTGAACAGCAGGGATATAGTGGAAGGTATACGAGGGTATACATTGTATATCTTCTGGATTTTTTTAAGGAACGCCGCATACCCTCTGTTTCTCTAGAAAGCTATAGTATTTACATCGTAGGGTATACTCTCTACATTGAGTGTATACTCTCTACTTAGAACATGTACGCCAGAGTTCTCACTGTCGCTCGCCATTGCGCCAAATTACGACTAAATTCTTCATTTGGCGAGTAAACAAGCGATTAGAATCGCCAATTTGCTAGTGTGGGTAGTTGAAATTAGATGAATAGCAATCGTTGTCGCATTTATAAAAACTTAGGTTATTTTAGAACATATTGAAAAAAGGGGGGGGGGAGGATTAAAGGGTTTTTTATTATTTTATTTTTATTTATTTTTTTGTGGTACACGGCGAATCTATTTTCGCCAATATTTTTTTCATTTGGCGAATGTTTTTCATTTTTAATTAGCCAAATTACTACCGTTGGTCAAATATCAGCGAGAACACTGGTATACACTCTGGCTTTTTTACGACTACACCACTGGTGATTAGCTACCTTTACTCGAGTACAGATAAATATACATATGCGTAATATTTAAATAGAAATATTTATCTTGTTACACGTAATACATCTTTCTTTTGAATTTATGTGGTAGGGAGCTGTATATACACAATATTATCATCTTTGGGGGGAGAAGGGGTGGAAGGTCTGGCACTTGATATTGTATTTATATCTATCCCTACCACTAGGCCAGGCATGTAAGAAGAAAATAAGGAAAAAAGTGGAATAAATTTCCAATTTGCACAGTAAAATTAAATTCTTAGAATTTACACATATTAATTAGTTACTCATACAATAAAATAAAATAGAACTGTACATATGATTGTTATTTCCTTTTTTAGATACTACTAGGTTATCCCGTCAACCAATAAAATATCGCCAAACTATAAGAATAAATGCCAATAATGGATGATCGTGAATGTCACATTCAATGACATTAAATACAATACATGTGTTTAAAAAATCATTACGTGATTTTTTATTTCGGTTTTCTATTTGTATTTTTATTAATATTCTTCTAAATATTCTTTTTTCGTTATTTAAAGTCCAAATTAAGTCAATATGCGTAATTTGGCTATTAGTTTGGTGATTTGTATAATTTGGCGAGACTGGTCGACGGGATAACCAAGTAGTACCTTATATATAACTTACAAAATATCTTTAAAAAATGTAATGATAAATGTTTAGAATTATTAAATAAAAAATAAAAGTTCTGAGGCAGTCTACTGAAAGATATAAATCCTAATACCTAGTGAAAACTTATATGAAATATTGTAGAGATTAATCAAAAGATTTTTAAAAATAAATATTATTTTGAATGATTTGACTGTTTAAGATTTTAACACCCTCCCCCTGTTTTTGTTTAAATCTCCAGGCTAAGTATATGCACTTCAAATTGATTTTTTTTCTCCAGATTTCATTTCCCAGCATGCAACACTGAAATCACTCAACAGTGTTGTACAACAGATTCCCTCAAATCCGCACACATTGGGATTAGAGGTTTTGCTTATTTTAGAATTTTGCAGATTGCTTTATTTACATTTTTTAAACAGCAACTTGAATGTAATTAATAATGCAATCGAACCTATAATGAGTGCTTTTAATACAACAACAAATTAAAATAAATAATAAACTAAAATAATAAAAATGTAGATAAAAGTTTTTAATGATGATTAATGAGATTTAAATCTTAAAAGCAAAGATCAAGTTAATAATCAATAATGTATGATTAAACATTGATTATAAAGATGAAATATATTTTTTTCTAAATTATTTAATGAAACTTGCATCATAAAGGTACATAACTAATTCACATCAAATCCATAAAATAAGGAAGTTGTATTGCAGCTTTATCCAGACTTAATAACCAAAAGAAGCTTGATTAATACATGATATACAGGGTGCATCTAAACTCTTGGGCAAAACTTTAGGTTGTGATAGTACTTATCAAGACAAACAATATTAAATAGGAAACTAACGGCCCCAAACATCTTCTGAAGGACATAGGTGCCATTAAAGTTTAGGGTCGAAAATTTTAAATGATTATAAAAAACGGAAAAATTGATCGATTTATTTGTGGTTTTCACTAAAACTATTCCTTATGTCAGTATTTTCTTGAAAATAAATTATAAAGATAAATTTCAAAAAATGCCGATAAAAAGCACTTAAGACTTTGGAGTAATGAATAACTATACTTTACTGTTATTTTTTGGATATCATTAAATTTTTTTAAAGCTTAGATATAACCTTAAATTTAATGGAATTTTTTTTAATTTATTTTCAAGGTACTACTGACATAAAGAATAGTTTTAGCGAAAACCGCAAACAAATTGACCAATTTTCCCGGTTTTTAAAACAATTTGAAATTTGAAACGATCTCCCCCTTGATCTATCCCCCTGTTGATGTATTACTTGGATTAGGCGATAATTTGCTAAAATTTATTGCCAATCACATTCGAAAAACAGTAATTTAATATCATTAAATATACATAAAATTGTTGAAAATGATAATTAATAAAATAAAATTTATCAAATATAAAAGGATGACAAAAACTATAAAAAAATCTGCATCAATTATGATAAATGAATGAATTATAGTATGTATTATAACACAATGGCTGTCATTAGCTATGCTACACTATATAGTTGTCAAAATTAAATGTTAATGAAATTAATATATTTGGCATCATGCTCAATGCAGTTCTAGTTGACCTGGCTTGAATAATACACAAGGACTCTGTTATTCTTGTCATCATTTGATTTAATTGTATTATTTATTTACTTTAGTATTTGGTACGACTTGGTTATTTCATCAACTAAAAAAATATCGCCAACTATAAGCTTACATGCGAATAATGGCTGACTGTAAATGTCACATTCACTTAACACTGACTATGATACACATGTTTATTACGTCCTTAAGTAATATTTAATTCAACTTTTTATTTGCATTTTTTGATTATGTTTTACTAATTTATATGTTCTTCCATTATTTAAAATAAAAATTATGTCAATTTATATAGTTTGGCAAATTTTGTCGAAGGGATAACCAAGTAGTACCTACTATTTTTCTGACAAATAAACTACAGTATCAGTATGGCAATAAAATTTTTCTTTCAAATGCTTCAAAAAATTTCCTTATTTTTAAAATATTTGTTTTAGAATGTAAAAAAATTACAATCATTACCATGAAATTTAAAATTTTATTATTTAAAAATGTTTTGTTTAACAATAACTGACATCATAGTTTTTATGTTGTACAGTTCACTTTTAAAGGAAAATATGTGTTTTATATATTATGCAAAATTCTTAAAAAATTTAAGTTTTAACATTTATTAATTCTAAAATCTTAAAATACTCGGCCTTATTGATACTGTACTGCTAGTCAAATATTCTAAATGGCAATGAATGTCAACAAAAATTAAAATCATGCATATAAAATTTTGTGCCAGTGCCAACATAAGTTCAACTCACAAGTCAGAAATTGTAGAAATTTTCGGAAGGAGAGTATCAACAACAACAATAAAAAAACATACCTTACCATTAATTTATTCTAGTAAAGATAATCGGTGTGAAAAATTGGTTTAAAAAATTAGCTATTGTTACAATCAGAGTGCACTTATTTTCTACACATTTTTATCTCGTTATAGCAAAAGTAAAGAGACGCCAACAAAATTAACGAATCAAAAGAAATGAAGGAGTTGCAAGCATTCATTCATGAAAAGTGGACCAATCAATAAATCACAGCCACAGAAATATTCAAATAATTTTTAATTAACAATTAAAGCATTTATTTAAAAAAAATAGGAATAAAAAGCATTAGTCAAAATTCAGAAATCTTGCACTTAAATATGCCCTCAGGTTTAAAATTCGACATAAATTGATTTTGGATAACTAACTATAAAATTTGTTTCTATTAATGTCTGATCTGATAGCCAATATTATTTACCAGGGATAAAAAAGCAGCAGTTATACTGTTTCAACAACAATTTAATTAATAAATAATAGCTTAATTAGAATTAGTTAACTACACCAGAATGTCTCCATTTAATGAATGAATCCTCATTTATAAATCATGATGTAAAAATATAAGAGTCATTCTTGCATCTTGTCTTTACTTTTTTTCGTGTAATTAGGTAACTTTTAAAATATCAATTTATTGTCCCACCCTTTTCACTAAAATAATTTTATGCTAAGATAGTTTCTTTGATTACTTTTCTTTTAAAAATTCTACAAACGGCAATTTGATCACAAAGGTACACAAAAATTCATCTGTCTCTATTTTCTTTTTGCTAGTCATTTAAATCATTATTAAAATGTTTTATTTATTGCAGTTATTTCACTTACTTTTATATTTGTAATTAGTTCGAATTATATTATTCAAATTTAAATTTAAAAACAAAAAATTGCTTCGAGTTTTTTTTTTTTTTTAACTTTTAAATTTAAAACATTGTATTGCTCATAGACTGATTGTATCCTGTTCATTTAAAAGTAAATATTTTTTGAATTATTGATCGCATACTAATGCTGTATACAAATTTCATCAAAATTTTAAAACAAGTTAAAAGGCCAAGAATCTGACAATTCAATATCTTCATAATATTACATGGATTGCCAGTAGGAGATCTACTAGGTGCTAATTTTTTAAACAATCTTTTATTGCTTTCTTACATTTAGGAAAATGGTACCTACTCATGTATTCTCATGCTAGTGAGTCTACAATACGATAACACTACTTACAATATTTGGTACTACTTTGTTATCCCATCGACCAATTTCACCAAATTATACAAATCATCAAAATACAGTCAAAGATCGATAATTCGCTCCCCCATAATCTGCAATTTTCTATAATTCGCATTACTTTACGAATGTAAACAGTAAAAAAAAAAAAAAGACTTAAAATAATTTATAAATTTGTGATCCAAAAATGATTTTTTAAAACAAAAATTTAAAAAAAATGGATTTTTTTTTAATTTAACTCTTTTATTTTAGTAACAGCAATAAATAAACTGTATTACAGAATATATGTATTTTTATTTAAATGCACATATATATTAATTTTTTAATGAAATAACTTTAAAAAAGGCAATTTTTTTAAGTAGCATATTAAATTGATTATTAGATTTCATACTTATCTTTTCATATTATACTGATTACAGAATTAAAATGATGCCTATGAATAATAAAATGATGTATAATCCACAATACTTTACAATCCACAATATTCCATAATCCGCACAACCTTTGATCCCAACATGTGCAGATTATAAAATTTTGACTATATTTTTGATTTTATTTTAATTACTTTAAAATTACTTTTTAAAAAATAGAAACAAAGCAGTGACCAGAAATCTGCAAAATTCTAAAATCCACACAACCTCTGGTCACAAGGTGTGTGGATTTAAGGGGATCTTCTGTATTAGATTTCATATTTATTTTTTCATATTATACTGATTGTGAAGCTAAAATGCTCTCTAGGAGTAATAAAATGACGCATAATCCATAATACTCTATAAGCTACAATATTCCATAATCCGCAGGACCTTTGGCCCCAACTTGTGCAGATTATAGAACTTTGACTGTAATAGCCAAATTATATATATTGAGATAATTTTTATTATAAATAATGAAAAAACAAATAATTAGTAGAATATTGATAAAAATTCAAATAAAAAGTCGAAATAAAAATCACTTAATGATAAGCAGGTGTATCGTATTTAATGTCATTGAATTGACATTATTGTCATTGAATAAATATTGTCATTCCCGATCATCCATTATTGGCATTTAATCTTATAGTTTGGCGATAATTTTTTGGTTGATGGGATAATCTAGAAGTACCAAATCTTTTATTAAAGAAATTATATACTTAAAGAAAATTACATACATTTACAATTTGATATGAAAATTTTGCTTTTTTGCTATCAATTGCCAAAATTAGTGTTTTTTCTCGTGATGGATTAATTAAATTCACCCTCCCCTTCCTGTAAGCATTTGTCAATAAGAGATTGGTGATAATAGCTAATAAATGTTTCTATTATGATAAATGTTTCTAAGATTTTTTTTTACAAGATTAGTCGTGTATTTCCATGATCTTTTGTCAAAATGTACAATAATTTACCTCGATTGTTTATCAAAATTGCCGTTTTATTGAATGAGCATTTTATGTAATTCACAATTTTTTCTAAGATCGATTGATAAAATCCACATTTTTCTTTCCGTGATCAATTACTGAAATTCATGCTTTTCCCACAATCATTTCATTTTTTTTTTAAACTGAATTTTCACAGAATTTGTATTTTTTTTCCTGCGATTTTTTGACAAAATTTGCAGTGTATTTCTGCAATTTTTTTAAAACATTTACGATGTTTTCCCTTGATTGCTTATCGAAATTTCCGTTTTTTCCTCCATCTTTTCTTAAGCTCTTTCTGAAAATATTTGAGATCATTGAAGAAACTTGCGATTTTTTACAGCAAACATTTATCAAATTTTGCAATTTTTTTCAGCAACATATTGTCGAAATTCATGATATTTACCTTTGCTGAGCAATGTGTATTATTGAAAATTGCAGATAATGGGTGCGCAAAATATAGATCCTTGACCGTATATAAAATTTAAAAATATTTTTAATATATACAAAAATAATGGAAAAACTGTTGAAAATGTAAAGAAATATGCAATCAAGTCGTGATGCTAATGGGCATAAATCGTTTTAACTGTATGAAATTTACAAATTTATAAAATTCAAAATAATAATCTTGAAATAAAAATTCCTTGGAAATGGGATTAGTTTAAACCTTAGTGAAAACACAATAAAATATTTTTAATTGTACTACTACATGATTTGAGCGAGCAACATATGAAGTTCACAAATATTTTTAATGTATAAAAATTAATGTAAAATTTTATTGAACATTTAAATAAAAATGCATTTAGCTGGGCCTTCTGATGGACATAAATATTTCAATATATATAAAAACTTACAAATATTTTTAATGCATTAAAAGTAATGTAAAATTTTGTTCAAAATGTAAATACAGTAGACTCCCTCAAAACTGCCCAGCTTGGGACCAGAGGTTGTGTGGATTTTAGAATTTTACAGATTTCTGGTCATTGCTTTCTTTACATCTTTTTAACATTAATTTGAATGTAATTAATAATGAAATTGTAATTATAATATTAAATTAAGTTATATTTAAATTAATAAAAAATAACATTATTTTTTAAATGATTAAAATATTACCGTAAAATACCGTTAATCCGCCCTTCCCGATCAAACGCCCCCTCCCCACTTTATAAAGAATTTGAAATTTTCAAAAAATCCCGAGAAAGCGCCCTCCCTCCCGATTCTCAAAGGCGATTGAGAGCGAGATCAATCATTTTGAAATGAACGAATCATGAATCTTTGATGAATTGCGCGTTTTTTCAAGATTTTTTAATTGATTTCATGCTTGTTTTGGCTTTTTTTTACTAATTTCTCCTTTTTTCTGCGTTTTTTCGACAGAATTTACGTTTAAAAAAGAAAAAACCCAATTTTTTTCAAGTATAAATATTTATGATTCATTCAACGATTCATTCATTTTATGATGATTCATTCCTGTAAATTTTGTTGAACGATCGCAAAAAAATCCCGTGTAAGCGCCCTCCCCTAACTATTGTACGATTTTTCTTTTCGTTTGGGGGGGCGGATTAACGGTATTTTACGGTAAAAACAAAGGTCATGTTAATAATCATTACTGTATGATTAAATATTCAATATAAAGATTAAATATGTATATTTGCTCAATGAAACTTGCCTCATAAAGGTGCATTACTAATTCACATTAAAATTATAAAATAAAGAACATTTATTTCAGGTTTATCCAGACTTAATAATCAAAAAAGCTTGATATTCATAAATATATTTCTTAAGAAGATTGTAATTACCTGCGATATCAGCGATAACTTGATTTTCTTCTGAAATAAATTTACGCTTCCTTCATGAAAACACTTGAATTCTGTAATATTAACAAAAATTACAAATTGAAATATGTATAGAATTGATATAAAACTAAAAGAGTCAAATTTTTTATCTGAACTGAATTTTTCATTATTTACATCCGTAAATTATGTGCGGATTTGAGGGAGTCTACTGTATTTACATGGGAATATCACAAACAGAAAGAAAAGCAACTTTCAAGTATTAAATAGTTATGAGTTAAAATTCAGAAAATATTGAAAATTACATCATAAAGCTATATTTACATGAAAAGAGAAAGGAAATATTAAAATAATGAATTCATTAAAATGTGTTAACCATTATAAATGGATAAAAATATGTCATAGTATTTAAAATAGCCAAAGGAAAGCCATTGCAAACAGTTTAAATTAAAAATGTGTATTTATGTGAGAAAATTTCTAAATTATCTTCTGAATTATTGTTGCCAATTCTAAAGCAGCAGAAATAAAAAAAAATTTCTCTTGCTATAGAAGTGTCTTCATGTGAATATCAAACAGAGAAAGAAAGCTATTAAATAATAAATTTAATAATATAAGTTAATAACAGTAAGTAGTAAAAGAAATTATGTAATACAGAAAATTAGCAAGTAATATTGAAAAACAGTTAGAATTTTAAAATATATTTACACAAGATATTTATTTCATATTTTGATATGATCATAACTATTGTTGTGAGTTCTAAAGCATCACAAATAATATTTGCAGTTAACCAACAATTTTTTTTTTCAAAAAGAGAAAGAAAATCTTAATGAAAATTACACCAGATTTAAACGATACATTTAAAATGCATTACTTAAAAAAATTTCTTATCCTACCGAGGGTCAAAATATACCAGAAGGTAAAGACTGAATATTTCCTTATTTAACTTATCTTGTTTATTCAAACAATTAGTAACCTAATAGATGTTTAAAAGCAGCTGATTTGACCAAATCAAAGGGAAATGAATGGCAATTATTTTATGGAGAGATTGTCACATGTAGTCCTGTAGTATAAAAAATAAATGTAATCATTTTTGTGTATCACTCAAAAAAAAAAAAAAAAATAATAATAATAATAAATAAATAAATCCCAAACATTAAAAGAATTTTTAGATATTCATAACAATATCATTAATGGCAGAGAAGAGGGGGAGGGGGTTGAAATCATCAAAAAATTGCTAACATCATATATGCATAGCTTCTTAACAGGTATAAAGAGGATTTCATTTACAACTGATGCAGTGTCATATTAACATCCTTTAAAAATCTTCCCTTCTTTTATGTAAAATAAGCATAGCAAGAATGATCCATTTCAGAAGTTAAAATAATTATACTCCATTCCACCTTAATTTAGGAACACTGTGAAAGGTAGAAACAGTAACATTCTGCCTTGAAAAATAATTCTGCATTTTTTTAATCTTACGGTGAAAAGGCTTAAAAATTTATATGGTTATGTGCATAAATTACAAAATTCGAGGTTTTATATTATATATTTAAAGTAATTTCTACATTAAATGTACTTAATTTAAAAGCAATTTCTATTTTAAGCAAAGATTTTTTTTTTATATTAAAAAAAAAATCTTGGCATAAAAAACTCTTCTTTGGGCGAAGAACCAATGTTCTAGGTTAAATATATGGAGCAATATTCTTTGTATGCTTATTGTTCTAAAAAAATAGTCTGAAACATAAAACTATGCATTAATAATCCTAAATCTTACTACTACAAGCAAATTTGGAGAGTATTGTCAATGAGAAGGCTTATCAGAGGCACATTTTCAAAATACGGAAATTGCACATACATTAGAATTGAGGGAGGATGTTTATATTTGGAAGGGGGATTACTTTTAGTACTGTACAATACTTTTTAATTGTTTTCTTTTCGTGCTCTTCTTTTATGTGGTCTTTTATTTTCAAAAAAAAATGTATAGTTGACATTAAAAGTAAATTTTAAAATCCTTAAATATTCTCTTCAATTTTTAAATATAATGTTTTAGATATAGGAAAATTTTGCTCACATCAATAAAATTTTATCAATTAAAAAAAATTCTTAGATAAGAACTCAAAGCATGTTCTCATAGGGTATTTTACTTATACTGTATGTTAGTTACTAATAGGATATTTTACTTCTATAAGAAAATCTTGTTTATGTAAATGGAAGTATCGGTTTTAAATATTAATTAAATTTTAACTTTTTAATAGCATTAAGTTTTAAAATAATAAGCTATTGGCTAATATATGACTTACCTGTGTAGGGAAAATTTTAAATGACTATAATAAATGTCAGCGGAAATAAAAGTGGAGACGCGACACTTCAAATTTGGTGTCTTCAGCGATTAAATCACAAGTTATAGAATTTTTAGTAGAAGAATTACAAAAAAACCTACATTACCATTAAGTTGTTTTAGTAAAGAAGATAGATTCAGTAAATTGATTTTAAAAAATTAGCTACTGTTATACTCAGTAGTATCATTTTATTAGAAACGTTAATACAACGAGTGAATCATGAGAAAAGATTCATTCATGAATAATAAATCAATCAATTCTATTGTTCCATTGAAAAAAAACTCAATAATGTTCAATTAATTTTTTATTAACAAAATAAAATATTTATTTTATAAAGAAATATATATCATTTTTAAAATTTGCAAATCTAAAGCTTAAATATGCATTTTGGATTAAAAGTTGGACACAATTTGATTTTGGATAACTCGGGAAAATTTTTCCCAGATCTTTTGCAAAAGCTTGTTTAATAGCTGTCTGGTAACTAGTATTATAACTAGGAGTTAAAAAAAGTACTAGTCATATTGTCACTGCAGCAATTTAATTGATAAAAAATATTTAGTTCCTAAAAATGCAAGAATCATTTTTAATGAATCATGATGCAATTCATGGTTCATTCTTTTATTGGCGTCTTGTATCTTCCGTAGTTCGTTCCGGTAATTTTTAAAACATAAATTTATTGCACCCAAGTTAAGTTCTTTACCAAACTAAATCCATGCTAAAGCAGGATAGTTTCTTTCATTATGATTCAACGGAAAATTCTAGAATTTACTATTTTATAATGACTGTATAAAATTTTATGTATTGCAACTTTCATTTTTGCTGATTTATCATTGAGTTATTTAAAGCATTATTAATTTTTTTTATCTATAGCAGATAACTTCTATTACTATTATTTATTTTCAAGTAGTTTACCGAATATTATAAAAATTTAATTTAGATACAGCTAATTGGTTTGAAAAAAAATTTTATTCCCAATTTAAAACATTATGTTGGTCTTAAACTGAATTTGATTCTATTCTTTTCATTTGAAAGTAAATATTTTTTAAATAATTCATCGCTTAGTTAAGTACCTCTATAAAGTTTATCAAAATTTTCTTTAAAAAACACATAAACATAAGAAATTATCGTTGAATTCTAAAACAAGCAATAAACAAGTTTTTGTTATTGCAAAATTGTTTTTTAAATTCATTTAAAATTCGTTTGTGAGATGAGTTTCTTTTGTAAAACAATGGTTGATATACAGTAATTATCGAGTGGTTTAATCATTGAAAATGGATGTAATTGAAATTTGTTTTTCTGTATTTTCATATATTGTGACTTTTTTTTGGGGGGGGGAGGGGGGGGTTGGGGTGATTACTTAGATTTTACAAATAAGCTTATTTAGGTAAGTTTAAAATTTGATGTGTGCAGTTCTGTTTTGGAGGGCCATTTTTTGTTAATTAGAGGATGAGAGAGAGAATATTTTTGTGATGTCTGTGTGTGCTGCTAAGTTGCAAAGATGAACATGATATACATAATAAATAATAATCTCTCATAATATGTATATATATGAGAAATAAATGCAAGTGAATTTTTATTCATTTTAATTTATAAGTGTTGCACTTTATGCATTTTGGAAAGTGGTGCACACAAAAATTCATATATGCAGTAAATTTTTTTTTAAAAATGTAAAAATAAAAATTGTTCAGATTCTGAAAATTAGGAGCGAAAAGTTTGTAAATAATAATAATAAAATAAAAAAAATTAGATATGATTTTTTGAAAAAAGCGAACAAAAAATTGTAATTCAATAAATTGCTGCTGAAGTTCTATAATCCGCACAAGTTGGGGCCAAAGTTTGTGCAGGTTATGGAATATTGTGGATTAGTATAGAGTATTATGGATTATACATCATTTTATTATTCCTAGATAGCATTTTAATTCTGTAATCAGTATAATATGAAAGGATAAGTAAGAAGTAATAATTAATTTAATATGCTATCTCATAAAATGCTTTTTTAAAGTTTTTTTTTTTTTTTTTTTAATGTATATGTATGTGCATTTAAATAAAAACGATTAAATATGTTCTGTAATACAGGTTGCTTTCTACTGTTAATAAAGTAAAAATTATACTAAAACAAAATAAATGTTTTAAAATGATTTTTTTTTTCAATTATTTTATTTGTTTTAAAAAATCATTTTTAATCACAAATTCATAAATTTTTTTAACTGTTTATATTTATAAAACAACTTGAATTATAGAAAATTGCAGTGTGTGGATTATCGATCTTTGACTGTATAACAAAAATTTGTAAATAATCTAAAAGTCTGGAGCAAAAAAATTGTAACAATAAAAAAATTCAGAGCGGTTGATTGTTTTAAAAATCTGGGGAACAAAATCTGGACCAAAAAAATTATAAAAAACTGAAATGAAAAATTGGTACTACTAGGTTATCCCATTGATCAAAATTCTGTTGCTAAAGTATAAGATTAAATGCCAATAATGGATGATCGTGAATGTTAATTCAATGACATTAAAAATTATACACATGTTTAAAATGCCATTGAGTGATTTTTATTTGTATTTTTATTAATATTCTACTAATTATTTGTTTGTTTGTTCATTAAAATAAAAAAAAAGTCAATATGTATAATGCGAAGTTGGTCGACAGTATAATAGAGTAATACTGAGAAAAAATTTATAAAAATCAAAAAATTTAGAGGGAAAAATTTGTAAAAATATATAAATCTCAAATAAAAAGTTTGTAAAATTTTAAAAATCTCCAACAAAAAAAATTGTAAAAGATCTAAAAACCTGGAGGGAAAAATTTGTAAAAGTCTTAAGTAAAAAATTTGTGATAATCAAAAAATTTGAAGAAAAAAAAATAAATAAACTTGGCACTTTGGACCTCTGTTATACATGTGAAACACTATGCTCCATGAATTCTGCAGCAGCATGCTTATATCTGCTTTAATTCCATTAATGGCATACAAAAAGTAGTTACAATGATTCTTATTATTAATAATAATTAACTTTTTTGCCTTTTTCATTTGAACTGCATAGTTATTGTTTTATAATATAACTATAGATTTTATACTGTTATACAATATAACTATAACATATTTATATCCATTGGTACAATGTACAGCAGACTCTCTAAAGTCTGCAACCCTAAAATCCATAACTCTGAAAAATCCACACGTTATTTACAGATGTAAACAATGAAACTTTCAGTTCAGATATAAGGACAAAATTTGACTTTTTTATTTTTATATTAATTCTTTATTTAACTTCATTATTTAACTTGTAATTTTCATTAATATTATTGAATTCATGTTTTTTTATGTAGGAAGAATAAATTTATTTATGAAAAAATTCAAGATGTTGGTAATCATTGGTAATCACAATCTTTATCTCAAATCTATTTTTGCATCAAACAAGCTTTTTGGTTTATTAAGTCTGGCTAAACCTGAGATAAATCTTGCTTGTTTTATGATTTTGATCTGAAGTACTAGTGCGCCTTTATGGGGCAAGTTTCATTGAATAATTTAGCAAAAATACATCTCATCTTTATAATGAATGTTTAATTTTACATTATTGATTATTTACTTCATCTTTGTTAGCTCACAGGCTATCATAGCCTGAAACCTTATGTGCCCGTCCGTTCTGTATGTACGTTCGTTCATGCGTAACACGATAACTCGTGATAAAAATATCTGATCCACTTGAAATTTTGTATGTAGGTATATCCTGACAAGGCGCTTCCCTGATTAGTTTTTGGAGTTCATTCGATATGTATAAGAGGGGGAACGGGGGGCTCATGCCCCTCCCCTTAGTTGATATAAATGGGATTTGCATGCAGAATTAAGTTTTCGTTCAAAATTTAGATTAGGATCATTCTGATGAGGCGATTCTGTGACTGTTATTAGGTGTTCATTGAATAAGTATAAACATGGGTTCTAATGCCCCCCCCCTTAATTTATATAAATGGGTTTTTCAAGCAGAATTTTCAGATTTCGTTCAAATCTGAATAGTTTTGGAAGTTTAATGGTTAAGTATAAAAGAAGGGGATAACTCCTTTTAAATTATATAAATGCTAAATGGGTTTTTTATTAAGAATTATCTCATTTGCTCTGAATTTTGGATATAGATTTTTTATGTGATAAAGCATGTCTTTGGTAGTATAGGAGGTTCAATGATTAAGTATAAAAAAAGAGGAAAGGGGAGAGCTGTTTCCCCTTCTTAATTTTTTTTCGAACGGAATTAACCCTTGAAAATATAAGGCTTTAATGTACAATTAGTATTTGTAGCCTGTGAGCTCAATGCCATCAGTTTAACTGTGCAGTATTCTTTTTATTTTTAATGTTTTAATCATTTTAAATTATCTAAATTTTTATTATTTCAGTTTATTGCTTTGGTTATTTATTTTAATATTTTTCTACATTATAAGCATTCATTAAAATTTTGATTGTATTATTAATTGCATTCAAATTATTGTTTAAAAAATGTAAACAAACCTGTCACCAGAAATCTGCACAATTTCTGATCCCAAGCTGTGCGGAATTGAGGGAGTCTACTGTATTTAAATATATTGCATCATAAATATATTATAATCATTCTAAAGGGCATAAGAAACTATAGTATAGTAAACTCCTTCAAGTCCGCACAACTTGGATTCAGAGGTTTTGCAGATTTCTGATCATTGCTTTGTTTACAGTTTTTAAACAGTAATTTGAATGTAATTTAAAATGCAATTGGATCTATAATGAATGCTTACCGTTAATCCGCCTCCCCCAAACGTGACGAAAAATCGTACAATAGTTAGAGGGAGGCGCTTACACGGGATTTTTCCGCGATCGTTCAACAAAATTTACAGGAATGAATTATGATGAAATGAATGAATCATGAATTTTGATACTTGAAAAAATTTTGGGTTTAAAAAAACGTAAATTCTGCCAAAAAAAAAAAAAAAAAAAAAAAAAAAAAAAACGCAGAAAAAAGGAGAAATTTGTAAAAAAAAAAAAAAAAAAAGCTAAAACAAGCATGAAATCAATAAAAAAAATCTTGAAAAAACGCACATTTCATCAAAGATTCATGATTCATTCATTTCATAATGTTTCATCCCATTCTCAATCGCCTTTGAGAATGGGGAGGGAGGGTGCTTTCTCGGGATTTTTTGAAAATTTCAAATTTTTTATAAAGTGGGGAGGGGGCGTTTGATCGGGAAGGGCGGATTAACAGGATTTTACGGTAATACTATAATAAAATATTAAACTAAAATAATAAAAATTTAGATTTTTTTTAAATGATTAAAATATTATAATAGCTAGGGTCAAATTAGTAATCAATAATGTATGATTAAATATTCATTAGAAAGATGAAATGTATTTTTTCAAAATTATACAAGAAAACTTGTGTAATAAAAGTACATTACTAATTCACATCAAAATCATAAAATAAGGATATTTTTTTCAGGTTATGATTTAATAACCAAGAAAGCTTGATTAATACATAAATATATTTGGTATGAAGATTATCAGTGATGTAAGCAATATTTTGAATTAAAAAAAATTCTTCCTTTGTGAAAAAACATAGATCTCATGAGTAATGTTAACAAAATTACACATTAAAAAATATATGGAATTAATATAAAGCTAAAAATGTCAAATTTAGCCCTAATATCTGAACTGAAGTTTTCATTGTTTACATACGTAAAATATGCACAGATTTTAGAGAATTGCATATTTGAGGGATTCTACTTTATATATAGAGAGTATATTTATTGCAGTCTGTGAGGGTGTATACTCATATTTAATAAATAATTGCTAAATAACTGGTTTTACTATTTTAGTTTGCTTTTATATTGTTTCCCGTTTTTAATAATGTTTTGTATTTATTAATGGTACATGATTTGGAATTGACAACATAATTGGCAATAGGCAATGATTTTCGATAATTTATCGTATCTGGATTCATAATGTTCGTAAGTATATATATTTATGCATTAATAAAGCTTTTCTGATGAGTCTAGTAAACCTGTAATAAAACTTCCTTATTTTATGATTTTGATGTGAATTAGTAACAGTGGCGGCACTACACGAAACAAGGGCGTCGGCGACATCAGCTTTGCGAGGCCCCTTTCATTTTCCAGTCAGATAGAAAATGTTAAATGAGCTGAATTATACACTAATTTATTAGTATACTATACAAGTTTTATTGCTAATCAAATAACGACATAAATTACATAAACAAAGACAAAACGAACTTTTCGGCTTTTCGCCTCACTGAATTTTCTTAAGATTGCGTCATAATTAATACCAGCTGCTATTTCAGCTTCAATTGATAGTATTGATAACGCAGATAGTCTTTCTTAGCTCATCGTGCTTCTCAAGTAGGTCTTAATCAATTTTAACTTTGAGAAGCTTCTCTCAGCAGAAGCTGTACTGACTGGAACTGTCAGAATGATTCTGATCGTTATGTCAACATTTGGATATACTTCTACTAAATTACTTTCTAAAATGTACTCAATAAGTTACTTTGCGTCGTTGATAGAGTCCAGTGAATTGGATTTTAAAAGCTAGAGTTCCTCATAAAGTTCAAAAGGCTGTATGTCGCTATTTTTCCCTTCCCAAAGTTGTACCTAAGTACGAAGGTGTACGAAGAATTGTACCTAAATCATTACAATGCTTGAGAAGGTCCTCCTTGGATAAAGATTTCAAATAATTGATATCGTAAATAAAACCAAATCGTTCAAAATATTCGTTGAGTGCTTTGAATCGACATTCTATTTCGACTATTATAGCATCTATCATTGTGTTAAAAAAGTTAACTCTGCACTGCATTTCAATAGATTGTATAGGCTCATCAATATGTTCATAAACGAACATTCGTTTTTTCTTTGCTATTCTTTTCTCTTTAAATTGAGACTCAATTTCATAACGACTTTTTTCTACAAACAATCGAGCTTCTGAAACGTTTGTTTCAAATCCTGTATTACGGAATTCTTGAATCCAGTCACGAAATGAACGTAAAGTATCAATAGCAACTTTCAAGTTCACTTGAACCGATTGCCATAGTTTACTTATTACACACGTAGTAAAATCTCGTACCACACGTGTATTGCAACAATAAATTCAAAAGTTAACATTTCGTTCAAGACTGCTTGACAATCGATAAGGGTTTCGGAATCATCAGTTTTATTTTTCAGGTCATCTACGCATTCGACGACATCATCAAATTGCAAAAATATTGCTTTTACTGCTCCGATTCTATTTTCCGCTATTCCATAGCAGTTTGGAATATTTTAGTGAGAGCATTTATTGTCACATAATTAAATACGTAGTTTTTTCAACTTCGATACAATTGCACGAGTTAGAAAATATTTGGCAATTTATCACATGTGGCCGCAGGCTGCTTAATTGAAAAATGCCTTAAAATGACCATATTAACTTATAATTAAATTGTAAAAGTATTAAAATGTTGCATTGCCATCGAAAACACACCTTTGTACATAATTTATGAAACTCCAGCATATCAGGAATTGGGTTAAAAATCCATTTCAAAATTATATGCATTAAAAAAAACAGGTTAAGTTAAATAAACTAGAAAAAAAATCAAATATGTACTAAATTTTAAACCGAGAACGTAAAAACAATTTCCATATTTATAACTTCAAAAATACAAATGTGGGTCGAATATGGATCCTTCTTTTTTTAGAAGTCGGTTTGAACGAATTTGAAACAGACAATTTTGAATTATAACTTAACCCATCCAATAAAAAAAGAATACTCAAAAACGATTTATTATATCTATCGCACATGAAATGGCGATTCATAAGTATGAAAATATAATTTAATTACAAATTACTAACTTAAAATTACGACAATAAAATAATAAATTTTAAAGACAAATAAATATGCTAAGAAATGTATTTGGATACTGACTTACCTTACAAAATATGAAATAAATCACAACATGATGATAAATGTATAAAAATTTAACTTCTTTAAAGTATATAAATCAACAAATTTTTACTTGGTATTGAAGACAAACGATTCGGAATTCGGACTCACCAGTCTCGCGCGCAGAATCGCCTGACTTTCATAATGTTGCCAACGGCTCTACATAAATACTGGTACGCTCGTACGGAAATAAATAAGGATTGCTAAGTAACTTGGCCAAGATCCAGATAGATTTTCCGCTGTTATCGAAACGAGATTGACCTCTCAGAAGCCTGCATTTTTACAAACGGCGAAACGTTCGCAAAAATGCAAGCTTTTGATTGGTCAATTCCGTTTCGCTAAACAGCGAAAAATCTGTCTGGATCCCGGCCAAATATTTTTAACAACTCGAAAAATTGTTTTGCGAGGCCCCCACAGGCGCGAGGCCGTCGGCGGTCGCCGACATCGCCGACGCCTAGCGCCGCCACTGATTAGTAATGACCTTTATGAGGCAAGTTTTATTCAATATTTATAGAAAATACATTTCACTTTTATAATGAATATTTAATCATATATTGTTGATTATTAAGTTACCTTTGTTTTTAATATTTCAATCATTTTAAAAATTATCTAAACTTTTATTATTTTAGTTTATTACTTATTTCATTATTTTATTATATTTTAAGCATCCTTTTTAGTTTCGATTGCATTATTAATTATATTCAAATTGCAGTTTAATGAATGTAAACAAAGCAATGACCAGAAAATCACAAAATTCACAACCTCTGGTCCCAAGCTGTGCGTATTTGAGGGAGTCTACTGTATATAGGTATTCATATGCTCATATATAGTTTTCAAGTATGGAGCATTAAAAACCAATGCTTGGGATATACACAGACTCTTTGAAAGATTCATTCATGAAATAACTCTGGGTTAAAAAAAATATGGTTACATACCATGATTTATGATTACGCTCACGCTCATACATCTGTTCCATCATTATACTTATCTAAATTGAATAATTTTTATTTCAATATTTATTTTTTTTCCTTTTAAGGACATCGTTTGAATTTGAAACTTTTATGAGAAAAAATAAAAATCTGAACTGCAGGAATGCTTTTTGTCGTATTCACTTGAGCAAATATTTGTAGAAGTGATCAAGGAATTTAAAAGTTTGCTATCATTAAAAAAAATCCCCTCCCCTTTTTAGAGAGGGGGTGGTCTGCCAATGTGTTTAATTGAGAAATGTATATGGGTGATTCTTAAAATAGGGGACAATTTTAAAAGTGAAATCTTAAAAAAATTACTGTTAGCAAAATTTCTGAAAAAAATAGGTGTTGTTAATATAGTATTAGGTATACTTTACAAGTAGTCAGCAGAGCTAAATATTTAAAAATTAACTTTAAAAAAAATAATTAGTACTTTTTGAGCCATGCTAATGACAAAACAAATTGCATGGAATAAATATATTAAGAAATTTTTATTTTCTTCCTGTTTAAATATTTTTTTTCTATATTTATTAGCCTTCCTTTTCAGCAAATGGTTTCGATTTTTATATATATACGTATAAGGAGAATAAAAACATTACCAAAGAGCAAACTTTGTTTACATGAGCAACAATCTGACACTAACAATGTAAGAAGCTGTCTTAGTGATTTTCTGACAGATTTAATGCATATTTTAGGGATAATAAATGTAATACCTAAATTTATATGTAAAATTAAACTTTATAAAAGATACAATATAAGCAATGGTTACATTTATGCATATAGGAGTCTTTAGCATGGACAGAAAAACCATGCTAATGACAAATTTTAATTTAAATAAGATTATGAGCCATAATGTAATCACAATGCAATAGTCCTTTCTGGGGCTTTATAAAACACAAAAGTCCTATGCAAATTAGTAAAATAAAAATTTTAATTATAAAATAAACATGAAAATTATTATCCATTCTAATGACATACAATTGATGTACGCCCCTAATATTCAACTTCTATTCTTAAAATACAATACATGCTTCGATTTTCAGGCTGGGATAAAATGGCTACTTGTTGCCATGGAGAAACTTTATATTTTCAAACTATTGTCATATGTGAAAATGAAATTTTGATTAATAACCAGCTGTTATAGTATGACCTTGTTTTGAAAATAGAATATGGAGGACAAACTTTCTTTTTTTTATATACTATAATTTTATTTTTAAAAAGAAATTTATTGGTTTAATCCTCTCCTTGATTAATTTAAAGAAAGAATAATATTTATTTTATAAACATGATATTAACTCTTGAAAAAGCTAGTATATACAACGCACAGCTGCTGTGGACATCCATGCTAATGACGTTTTGAACATTTATTCTGTTATTTTAATGTGTTTTTAACTAAAAAGTGAGTAATTCTTGAGTGCAAATAATGAATAATATTAAGACAAACATATCTAAATATAAAAACATGACAGAAAACCTCTCAATTTTTTTTGTATGCCGAAAGACATAAATTGTCCCCTATTTTGAGAATTACCCATATTCATTTCCTAATGAATTAAATATAACAAAACGGCTGGACATTTGTACCATAAAAAGTTCAATATTAAAAACAATAAAACTAAATGGTTTAAGTATGTAAAATAATGTACAGTTAAAAACTCAACAAATATTTGTAATTTTATTTTAATGTTTGTATAGTTTTTAACTTTACAACATTTTATAGATATAATTTAGTAAACTTGGGATTTTTTGTAATTTCATGTTAATGTTAAATATAAACAAAATTATTTCTTTTACTACTGAATTGTTTCAAAGACTGTCTTACATGTTTTTGGAATAATCTCTGAAAAATCAACTCTAAAAAAGCATCGCTATTGCAAAATAGGGATCAATTTTCTATCTATTAAACTTGCAAAAAAAGAATGAATCAAATCTCTCATTTTTATGTGGGATTTGTTTTGTTTCATTTATTTTTTAATCATCTAGTGATAATCACAAAATCCACTATTAGTATTAAACAGATAAAGTTTTTTATTCGTTTCATGTAATAATAAGCTGTACCCCTTGGTTATCCCGCCAGCCAAATAATTTATCGCCAAACTGCAACATTAAATGCCAATAATGAATTACTGTAAATTTCACATTCAGGTGACATTATAGAGGTTACATGATGTAGAATTTTTATTGCAAGAGATCATCAAAATATGTCTTCTTGATTATTTTTCTTTCTGTTTTTAAATTTAGTGGTAGATAAAACTTTTTCCTGAAACTCAGCAAGTCATTTCTTTGGATGAAAATGGCAACAATCCTTTTTTGCTGACGTCTTGAAGAAGTTCCTGTTATCGTCTGAAATCAAACCTAAATTCATTTGCGAAAATGTCATCGATTGTAGAAGATTCTTCCTCAGGTGAACAGCACTTTGTTCCTCAAAATGAGGATAAGGGAAATAATTCCTCAATTGATTCAGGAAAAAACGTTTTTATTTGTGAAGTGTGTTCCAAAACATTTTTTAACAAGTGTGACCTAAGAAAGCATCTCTTGAAACATACAAGCAAGAAACCTTTTGTTTGTGACACATGCACTAAAGAATTTTCTCGCAATAGCAATCTCAGAGCTCATCTCTTAACACACACTGCAAAGAAACCTTATGTTTGTGAAATATGTTCCAAAGGATTTACTCGCAATAACAATCTAAGAACCCATCTCGCTAATCACACAGGTGAAATACCTTTTACTTGTGAAATATGTTTTAAAGGATTTTCTCGGAATAGTGATCTAAGAAGACATCTCTTGAGTCATACTGGAGAAAAACCCTTTGTTTGTGAAATATGTTCCAAAGTATTTTCTCGGAATAGTACTCTAAAACGCCATTTCTTGACACATACAGGTGAAAAACCTTTTGTTTGTGAAGTATGTTCCAAAGGATTTTCTGATAATTCTAATCTAAGATTCCATCGCTTGACACATACAGGTGAAAAACCTTTTGTTTGTGAAGTATGTTCCAAAGGATTTTCTACTAATTCCAATCTAAGAATCCATCGCTTAACACATACAGGTGAAAAACCTTTTATTTGTGAAATATGTTCCAAAAGATTTTCTGATAATAGTAGTTTAAGAAGACATCTAAAAAACATTCATACGTGAGAAAATCCATTTATTTATGAAATATGCTCCAAAGGATTTTGTGATGACACTAATCCATCTCTGGACACTGTAACTTTTTACATGTGAAGTACGTTCCAAGGGATTTTTTTCATAATGAGCATCTAAGAAGGCATGACTTCTGTCTATGTCAGTGCATTTACTATTATTACTTTTTATGTTTTAGCATTTAGGAGTAAATTAAAAAAAAAAATTACATTTCTTCCTTGGCTGAGTGTCTTTTTTTTTAATATAAAGAAATAATTCTTGACATAATCATTCTTACCTATTAGAACATTAATTTTTCATGGATTAATCCATTTTTCATGTTAAAGGGCTACTTCAGTCAAATGAAAAGTCCCATTTGCTAATTCTAATCCTATGAAAGAAATTTATAAATATACATGCCTTTCATTGGTTCACAGGTTGCATTTCAATGTTCTTAAATGATTTTTTTTTCCTTTCATTGGATAGCTGAGATCGATCTAAATGCAGGAATTTTTTTTTTTTTTTTTTTTTTTTCAATTTTGGTTGCAAATATTTTTTATGAGGATGTTTTTGCTTTCCAAACCTGTTCCAAAAATTAAAGCTTTCTCATAAAAGATATCACTAAACAAAGTCAAAGAAGTTAAAAGCGGCCTGCATCCAGATCGATCTGAGCTATCCAATGCAAACAAAAAATATTAAAAATGTTTCCTTGATATACTAAATTTCTTCCATAGGCGAACGGTTATTTTCATTTGAATGAAGTAGCCTCTTAAGACCGGATTCTGTTGTAGGCAGGTTATTTTTCTCACATCTACTATATATTAACTTAGCTACATTTTAATAAGCCTACAAATGTACTATACTTTCTAAAGAAAAAGTTAATATTTAGTTGTAAAATAATGAAAATTTAAAGATGTAAGTATGCATTTTTTGGAAAGATTTTTTTTTTTTTTTTGTGACAGTAGTGATCTTTAAATGGACATGCCGACAGAATGATTTTCATAGAAAGGGGGTCGAAACTGGGTTAAATTTAGGCCCGCTAAAAACTAGGAAAGTGATACCAATTTCTCTTCTATACGGAAAAATACGGAGTTAGACCTGGAAGAGATTTCAGGAAAAAATATGGTCCTTGCCTGTCCCTTTTTAGGTGCGTTCGTAATTATGTAAATACGTAGCACCTATTGTTGTCGCTCAGTCCGTCCGTCTGTCTGTCTGTCTGTCTGTCTGTCCGCATATAACAACGCAAAAACTACCCAACCGAATCGTTTGAAATTTAAAATACATAATTATTACATAATTTTGTCGAGTCATTTCAAATTTTATGAAAATCGGATGGATAGATCAATTACAGGGACAATCAAAAGGATTCCGTTACATTACGGTCAATGGGGAAAAAAGTTTCAAATGCATTTTAATCGTTTGAAATTTAAAACGTATGTTTATTATATAATTTTGTCGTGTCATTTCAAACTTTATGAAAATCGTATGGATAGATCAATTACAGGGACAATCAAAAGGATTCCGTTACATTACGGTCAATAGAGAAAAAAGTTTCAAATGCATTTTAATCGTTTGAAACTTAAAACGTATATTTATTACATAATTTTGCCGAGTCATTTCAAATGTTATGAAAATCGGATACATTGATCAATTACAAGGACAATCAAAAGTATTCCGTTACATTACGGTCAATGGGGAAAAAAGTTTCAAATGCATTTTAATGGTGTTACACTCATTTGAATATAACAGAATTGACATGAATCTATGAAATATGTACTAAAAATACATTTTGTACAATCTGTGATGCAAAGAATATTTATTATTAAATTACAGGGCCACACAAATGTATTCCACTAAATAATGTTATATGGGGAAACATTGTTTAGGGAGTGTTTTAATTATATTAAACTACTTCACATTTTATGAATAAGATGTACGTTAATGAAGTACAATAAAAATTTCTCCCTGCATATTTACAGGAACACAAAGATTTCGACCACTATACTGTATCCAAAGTACGCTCTACTATATCCGCAAGATCTGAATATTTTAAAACTTCGTTATCAACGAACGCACCTCATTTGCTACGCTTTACGTGCAATTTCCAACTTGTTATCAAATTGAATGAGTTGTAATGTTTGGAATTTTTAATTTTTTCAGGCAAAAGCAAAGCATTGTAAAACCTGCCTGGACAAGATCAGTCAGCGGCTGAAGAAATTTGCAGTTCAGACGGGTTTACAGCTTAGCAGTTATTGTTATTGGGAATACATTTTGTTACAGCCATGATTTTTTTTTCTATTCAAGCTGGATTCTGTTTCATACATTTTCTGCTTGTGCAAGTTTTTAATGAGTCCTTTTAACTAGTTTTTATTTCACAAAGAGAGGTAAATACTGGATCAGAAGCAAGTTGAGTGTGAGATAGATTATTATCTTTGCAGGTATATACGTGATTATAACATTTCATTGTATAAGAAAAGATTTCGTTATAAACAGAATCCTTATTCAGAGGTGTTAATAGTAAAAATAATTTTGCATGAACAAAATGCTCAACTACTAGAGACAGATTTAACATTAAGATGTAAATCCTAATGTGAAAATTCTCACTAGGGAAGGTTCTCAGGTGAAAGTTGTGGATTTGAACGAGTGTGATATCAAAAGGAAAATCTCGACATGTACGTTAAAAAGTGCAATGGAACTACTCGTCCAAATCCAAATGTTTTCGAGATTTTGGCACTTGAAATGTGCATAAATAAATAAATAGAATTGACAAGCATGTATATAAATTTTTGCAATTTAAGCAAACCTAAGAAAAACATTCCATTTTACACACAATATACACTTACAGTTTATCCCTTACATCACGCCACACATTTGTCGAAACTTTTGCATAAAACAAGGTGATGGTAATAACAAAACAGATGGAAAAACTTTTTGAATACAGCCATACGCAAAAACTTCATAGAATGCGAAGTGCCTGTCTAAAAGAGGGTAAATAAGTAGTAATATGTGGGTGTAAAGGATTTTCTTGTAGCTGGGGAAAAGGTATTGGCAGGAGAATTAAAAACAATGCAAAGAAATTTTTAACTTGCGAACAATTCATATATCTGTCTGTCAATTTGTTTATTTATTCATTCACATTTCAAGTACTGATATCTCGAAAACGGTTGGATTCGGACGGGTAGTTCTATGGCACTTTTTAACGTACATGACTAGATCTTTCTTTTGATATCATAGTTGTCCAAATCCACAATTTACACCTGGGAAGGTTCCCTAGTCAGTTGAAAAATTCATTTTCTCGAATCTAATAAAGATTAGAATCCTGAATACGTTGGATTGTCCGCAGTCCAAAATGAAAAATCAGTACTTGAAGTTATATACGTTAAGACGAAAATCTGCTTAAAACGAAAATCCAGCCCCATGCAACTCTATCTTAGCAGGTTCGGGTTATAATGAATGTGTTACCTGCTAATATACAAACTTTTTTAAAGCGAAAATGTTGATGTTTTTATGATTCCTCTAAAAATTTCTTACTGTATCTCAGCCACCCCTTCAAAATGAAGAGTTTAGATACACTACTGAATATCTTCCCCTTCCCCCTCCTTCGGACCCAAGCTTGACCATATCTTCAGTTCATATCAATGAAAAACAGTCTTACTTTCTCGCTTTTTAGGTGCGTCCGTAACTATATATAGCGCCTATTACTCGTCATTCAGTCCGTCTGTCTGTCCGCATATAACAGAGCAAAAAGGATCCAGCCGAATGCTCTGAAATCTTAAATATATAACTATGGCAAATTTTTGTCGAGTCATTTAAAATTTTATGAAAATCGGATGTTTAGTTTAATGACAGGGACAGTCAAATTTTTATCCGTTACATGCTGGTAAATGGGAAAAAATGTTTCAAGTTCATTTTAATAGTGTTACAGTCTTTCAAATAGAAAGAAATTGATATGCATTTACTCGATTATGCATTCTGTTACAATTTTTTATGCAAAAATTGTTTGTTATCCATTTACAAGGATGTACACTGACATCTGTCACCTTTCGCACGCATTCGGAGTGGAAAGAAATGAGACAGGTGTTTTAGAATATTTTTGTTCTCTAAAAATCGGCACTACTGCAATTTTAATGTCATTTTCATCGTTTAATGGAGCATATTTCCCCTTTTAATTCGAGGCTACAAAAATTCATCTGCTTGGTAATGATAGTCATAATCACGCCACTTAAAAGCATTGTGATTAGAAAATTTCTGCTGATATTTTATTTTTATTTGAAGTTTTAGACTTTTTGAGGGACAGGGTTTTCAGGGACACATGAATTCTTTTTCCAATTTTAAAGCTATTGCATGTACATTTATATTTTATTTATAAAATAAAAATTTAAAATTTTGATTCATAAGTATATATGTATTTTAATTAGTATGTATGTAAATATTTGTCGAAAATAATTCGCACAGAATAAATCTGCAGTATTTTACCCATGCATTTATCTGTATTTATGCTGCATTAAATGGCGCAATTAAAAAACAAATGCACTACAGTCACTTTTTTACCCTCATGATTCCCATTATGACGTCACTCGAATACTGTCCATAGAACGATTTACTTTACTGGATCACTTAAAAATACAAATACAAAAAAAGGACGAAGAGATGAAAGAAAATAATTAAATTAAGATAATGCATTGAAAATTATTTTGTAGCTTGCATTTTATGTCATTTTTGATACACCTGGATAAAAATTTGGGGGAGGAGGATCAATCTCTGATGATCTTCCTTCTAGCTATGGCCTCAGGGTCGTACTGGCATAACAGACAGGGCGGTGGCAAAACGGATAACAAGGGCGCCGATTGCCTTACAGAAGGGCGCAAATCCTTATATATGTATATATATATATATATATATATATATATAACAAAACCAAAAGAAATTCCATAACCCCAAAATACATGGAAGTCTTCATCAGGGAGGCCCCTCCATGTAGGGGTAAATAAAGAGAAGTTTCTGAAAGGATGTAGGCTCATAAGCTAAATTACATCCTTAGCCCCCAACTTCTCAGATTTCAGAAATCAAACTCAAACCTTCAAAAATATTATAAATATATACAAAAATTTTTTTAAAAATACCAAAGGACAAAACCAAAAATTACGCAAACAAAAAAATTACACAAACAAAAAAGGAAAATTACCTACAAAACTATATATAAAAAACAAAATTGTATAATACAAACCCCCAGGAATACAAAACCCTCTTCAGCTAGTGGGGCCATTCACTAGCGCTTCAATCTCGCCCTAAATTGAAATCAAGCATCCGTAAGTAAAGAAACACTGAGACCCAGAAACTTTCAGTTAACATATAAGATGGATAACAGTTAACCATTAAAATCTTTTTTAAACCACTCATAGCCAATTCTAGATCTGTTTTGTTATTGCAAATCCTGCGGATCCTATTAACTTGTGAATACATAATATTTTTTAAAACTTTATTGCTAATACATGAAAACCAGTAAGTGAGGCTAATTACTTCAAAATTAAAATCTTTCCTTTTATCATAAAGTCCAATCAACCATTTTTCCTTGTTTTTCTTAATTTTAAGATCTAAGAAAGTAATTTGTTCACCATCATCGGTTCGGTTCAGGACGAGCTCTTTAGGGTAAATGTTAAGGCTTATTTCCTCAAAATTATTGCAGTTAAATACTATAAGATCGTCTACATATCTAAAGAAGGAAATATTATTGAAATTTTTTTCGTAAAAATATAAAAATAGATTAGAGAACGCACTTGAAAAATTTGTTCCCATTGGCACCCCCTTATTTTGTTTAAAATAATTAATTCCATTAAATAAAACATTTTCAAATAGGCAAAACTTAATTAAATCAATCCAAAACTTCTTATCTACTTTTAAAACATATTCAAATTTAACATAAATATTTTCAAATACCCCCACAATCAAATTGTGAGGAATGCTGCCAAACAGATTCTCAAAGTCAAAAGTGTTAACAGAAGTAATTTTCCATGAGTTATCATTCAAAAAATCTAAAACTTTAAGGTTATTACCAATGATTGTATTGCAATCAAAAGTTTCTATTTCCTTTAAAATTAAATTCAGCAAACCAAACAAAATTTTACCCGCTTTGCAATTATAACTATTAGTACCACAGGTAACGAAGCGAAATTTTACTGGTTTCTTATGAAATTTAACAGTCGCAAAAAGGTAAGGAAATACAAAGTAATTCCTACTAATTCCAAATTTTTTATCAAAATCCAAAATACGTTTTTTTATTTTAGAGGGGTTTTCAGTTAACGTTTTATAAGATTCATTACAGGTATATTCCTTCAAAAGAAGATTCCTATAGAAAACTTTACAAATTAAGGCAAAGTTACTACTTGCTTTATCAACAGTAGCAATAACAAACTGTTCTTTTAATTTAGCTATACTGGTTTTTAAATCGAAATTATAATGAAATTTTTTAGAACAACCCTTATTATAATAGTCTCTAAAAAACAAAAAATCTTTTTTAAATAATACCATAAACTTTAATTTCCATTCTCTAAAATCCTCAAAAGGCCAACTATATTTATATGAAACTTTTAAAATAAAGGCATCCAAATCCTTTTCCATAAATTCTATAATTTTAAGATTACTATAATTAAAGTTTAATCTAAATCCAGAACCCAAACTCATAATATTCCTTAACTGAACATCTTTTACAATATTTAAATCTCCTGAGACAATATGTCCAAAATCTGGATTAATATAATCTTTATAGCAGTCTAAATCACAGTAACAATCATCCCCTTTAATTAAATCAAGATTCTTACTATAATCATTATAGTTACAAATAAGATTTTTTAATGTTCTGTCATAACTATAAGTAATTCTAATTTTAAAGCTATTTTTAAGAGGGAAAAGGCTATTACAATCTTTCAGAATATTCTTAAATTTAATAGAATCAAAAATCTTATCTCTAAAACACAAAACAAAATTTTCAAGAGTTTCTTCATTTATAGATTTTATTTTATTTAAATCACTGAAACCAGTTTTATATTTAAATAAATCAATAACAATATCCTTTATATACTGATTTTTAAATTTATAACTATCAAACTTACTCCTCAAAAACCATTTAATAACTTTATTTTTTAATCTAAAAATTTTATTTTTTATTTCATTAATATCATAAAAATTAACATAATCTTTATTTACAGAATCAATAGTATCAAAAATATCTGCTTTAAATTTACTTTTTCCTTTTCCTCTACTCCCTCTCTTGTTAAATGTAAAAAATGAATCCTTTAATCTAAATTTACTGAAACCGCAAAAATTACCCCTATTAACAACATTAATACCATTAAATTCTGAATTCAGGCCATATGGATAAATTGTTTTAAGTCTGTACATAAACATATTTTCAACTTTTAATCTATCTTCCCTATTGGGAACTATATCCAAAATATAAATGCTAATACTTTTAAATTCATGTTTTTGAAAGTGCTCAATCTCAATATCGTTACAATTTTTGTTATTTTTCTTTCTTATATCATTTGTTTCTTCATTTTTTAAAAATTAATTGAATGTTTTAATAAAATTGTGTATATATATATATATATATATATATATATATATATATATATATATACGCGCATACACACATACTAAATATACGAGTACATTGTTGTAAAAACTTTATTCCTAAAATATATATGTCACCCAAAAGAATATTAAACTAGCAAAAGCCGTGCTTTGTTTGGATTCGCGAAGAATTTTTTCATAAGATAAATATTTGAAAGTAACATTATTTTTTAATATTATTTTTGCATCTTTATTAAACAAAAACGTTGTTTTATGATTTGGCGCATTTTAATTCTACAAATGTAAGTTCAGCCAAATAACTATCAATTTCCTAGGAATTTTTTATTTATGATGTAAGACTGGAATAAAGAAATATTTTCAAATCAAACTTTTACAAAATATTTTTAAATTTTCAACTAACAATTCTTTTAAAAATGTTTTTACAATTTCCAGTAGCCACTGGTGTTTTTTAAAGTTGTTTGAAATATGCATGTTTCCAATCTTTGTTATTAACATCAAATAATCTTTGGTAGCTATTTTAGAATAGTATATTTGAAGAGAGCTTGAAGAAAGTTACTTCTTCAAAATTCTATTTTCTGGAAAAGCATTTGAAATCTGTTTTCGTCGATACTATGAATTTTTAACAGTAAAACTTTTTATTCTATTTTTTCGTTTTTATACATGTTAGCGCATGAGAATTTTTGATATTGTAGAATTTTTCGTAAGAAAAATTTCTACTGAATGCATATTTTTGAAGGATTTTCACTCTTGACAACGTTACGTACGTTTTTAAGCCAACTGGTGCCTATATATCCTCAATATCTACAACTGCTTCATCTAATGTTAAACCTTCGGATTTATGAATTGTAACAGCAAAAGCTAACTGCAGAAGAAATTCTTTCCTTGAGCAATTTATGTTTAAATATTTCCAGAATTCAATTACAGTAGACTCCCTCAAATCCGCAAACCTAAAATCCGCACATAATTTACGGATGTAAACAATGAAGCATTCAGTTCAGATATAAGGACAAAATTTTACTTTTTTTGTTTTATATCAATTCCAAATATATTTTAATTTGTAATTTTTGTTACTATTACTGTCTTAATGTTTTCTCTTGAAGGAAAAATAAATTTATTTCTGAAAAAATTCAAGATATTCCTGTTATCAATGATAATCATAATCTTACCAAATATATGTCTTAATCAAGCTTTTTTTTTTTGTCACTAAGTGTGGCTAAACCTGGAATAAAACCTCCTTACTTTATTATTTTGATCTGAATTAGTATTGTACATTATTTATGAAGCAAGTTTTATCGAATAATTTATTCAAAATACATTTCATCTTTATAATGAACACTTAATCATACATTATTAATTAGACTTTTGTTTTTAATATTTTAATCATTTTAAAAATGATCTAATTTTTTATTATTTTAGTTTATTACTTACTTTAATATTTTATTATATTGTAAGTATACATTATAATTTCAATTGGATTATTAATTGCATTCAAATTACTGTTTAAAAAATTTAAACAAAGCAATGACCAGAAATCCGCAAAATTCTAAAATCCGCAAAATCTCTTGTCCCAAGCTGTGCGGATTTGAGGGAGTCTACTGTATTGGGGGAATCGGTACGCACCAATTCTTTTAAGTTAAATTACTGCAGTATTCAAATTTATCCATGATTATTCGCGATATCTGGTCTGGTGGCTTGTGATTTTCTTTAATACGTGCAACAAAGTCTAAAGTCCCGTTCACTAAACCTTTTTCGGTCCACAAATAAGAACGTAACATTACTTTCGATACAAATGATAAAGTGAGAAATGGTTGAAGTCCATTTGTCATTTCTGAATCGGCCAACTTTGCTTTAATATATTTATAAAGAACTTGAATCGAGACAACAAGTTCACGCAATTCTTTTAATTTTTCATTTATGTAACAAATTTAACAATTAATTTTATTTGTTTACAATTATTTGGTTGCCACTTTACAAAAAAAAAAAAAAAATCCATAATACAATTCGTTTAAAATGTTTAAGTGTCATCTGTGCAAACGATTTTGCTGAATAATGGAAACATAGCTTATTTATTAAATTAATCATGATTCTATCTATAATTACTACTTACTCCATGATTTATATTTTTTTTTCTGAAAATATACGCGTTTCATTTTTTATTCATTTGCTAAAATGCGTCCGTATTGGAAATGCATGTAAAATAAATTAATTAAAATAATATTTTTTCAACGTTTTACTGTAAAAAAAATTATATTCTGCAAATCTACAGATCATATTTTATTTTTGTGTTTAATTTGAAGTCAAAATAGTGAATAGTTTTTTTGTAAAGTGTACGACAAATTGTAATTTGAGTGGCCTAGTAGAGGATTCGCTTCGCTCATCCTAATAAGTATAGAAATGTAATATACACGAAAATAGTTCTCCGCAAAACATTGCACTTTTAAAAAATCTTGATATTAGACAATCCAGTTTAGAGGGTTCGTTTCCACCACACTTTTTAAAAAATATATACCTCTATTTTCGACAGGGATGCCGCGGACGCGCTATAGCGCATAAAATATGCAAAAAATCGCAACGGGACGTAGAAAAATAGCACTTACACGTCCCATAGGACGCATAATTTCGTCAAAAGATCGAAAAAAGGCGACTTTCGGTAAAAAATCGCGAAATAACGATTATTTTCCGACAAATTTCGTCAAAAGATTCGCGAAAAAATCGCTAATTTCGTCACAAAATCTCGAAAAAAACGGTAGATTTCCTCAAAAGATCGCGAAAAAACGACGAATTTCGTCTAAAATTGCGAAAAAAGGCAAATTTTGTCAAAGAATTCACGTAAAAAGCCAATTTTTGTCAAAAATTCATGATAAAACTTCAAATTTCGTCAAAATATCGCGAAAAAACGTGAAATTTTGTCAAAAAATGAGAGAAAAACAGAAATTTCGTCACAAATTCTCAAAGAACTGGCAGATTTCTTCTAAAGAATGCGATAAAACGACAAATTTCGTCTAAGAATCGCGATAAAACGGAAATTTTGCCAAAAAATTCACGAAAAAACGCAAATTTCGTCAAATAAATCCCGAAAAAACAGTAATTTTCGTCAAAAGATCGTGAAAAAACACAAATTTCGTCATAGGAGCATGGAAAAAAAAGAAGTTAATGCCGGGAGTGAATTTTCCTGTTCCGGAAACTAAATCTCTTACTTCAAAATTGTTTTTTTCTTTTGCTGCTCCAAAAACGGATTTTCCGGCTTCAACAATCCTTTTTTGACTGCTCCAAGTCTTTCTGAGCAAATTTAACTCCTGAAAGCGCACATTCATTAAATTAAAAATACACCTTTACTCGACAAGTTTTTTTTTTTTTTTTTTTTTTTTTCACTGGAAAAAATGTTTTTTTTTTCAATAAATTTGTCTTGCCCCTTTTTAAAAGAAATACTAACAATAGTGACTCTTGTTATCTTCTACACACAAGTAAGCATTATTTTATAATTAAATATATATTTTGGACATTTATTTTGTAAAAAGTAAAGAAAATTTCTCTTAATAATTTAAAAAACTTAATATTGTTTTAATTAATTAATTATTATTATTAAAATATTCATTGCAATTCATTTTTCTTTTGGAAGTGAACAAGTTTTGAATCGAAAAACATGACTTATAAAGTAAAGAAAAAAAAGTGGGGACCTGCTTTTGTAAAAAAGGGACCCAAAATTTTAGAAGTTCCGGGTCCCAGGGACCAGTGTTCTCGCTGATATCTGACCATCGTTAGTTATTTGGCTAGTTAAAAATAGAAAACATTCGTCAAATGAAAAAGGTATTCGCAAAATAAATTCGCCGTGTAACATAAAAAAAAAAAAATCTTTAATAATTTAATACACCCATTTTTTTTTCAATATGTTCTAAAATAACCTAAGTTTTTTATAAATGCGACAGCGATTGCTATTAATCTAATTTCAACTATCCGCTACAAATATTATATATATATATATGCATAAGTATGGAAAACGAAAAAGAAAAGGAAGAAGGAAAGAAAAAGCAAAAATTGAGCACTAGAAATTTGGCGAATCTAATCGCTTGTTTACTCGCCAAATGAAGAATTTAGTCGCAATTTGGCGCAATGGCGAGCAACAGCGACAACACTGCCAGGGACCCAGGATTTTTCAAATCCAGCGGCATCACTGTCATTTCACTCGCGTTATTAGGATGAGCGAAGCGAATCCTCTACTAGGCCACTCAAATTACAATTTGTCGTACACTTTACAAAAAAACTATTCAATATTTTGACTTCAAATTAAACACAAAAATAAAATATGATCTGCAGATTTGCAGAATATAATTTTTTTTACAGTAAAACGTTAAAAAAATAATACTTTAATTAATTTATTTTACATGCATTTCCAATACGGACGCATTTTAGCAAATAAATAAAAAATGAAACGCGTATATTTTAAGAAAAGAAAAAATATAAATCATGGAGTAAGTGATTATAGATAGAATCACGATTAATTTAATAAATAAAATATGTTTCCATTATTCAGCAAAATCGTTTGCACAGATGACACTTAAACATTTTAAACGAATTGTATTATGGATTTTTTTTTTTTTTTTTTTTTGTAAAGTGGCAACCAAATAATTGTAAACAAATAAAATTAATTGTTAAATTTGTTACATAAATGAAAAATTAAAAGAATTGCGTGAACTTGTTGTCTCGATTCAAGTTCTTTATAAATATATTAAAGCAAAGTTGGCCGATTCAGAAATGACAAATGGACTTCAACCATTTCTCACTTTATCATTTGTATCGAAAGTAATGTTACGTTCTTATTTGTGGACCGAAAAAGGTTTAGTGAACGGGACTTTAGACTTTGTTGCACGTATTAAAGAAAATCACAAGCCACCAGACCAGATATCGCGAATAATCATGGATAAATTTGAATACTGCAGTAATTTAACTTAAAAGAATTGGTGCGTACCAATTCCCCCAATACAGTAGACTCCCTCAAATCCGCACAGCTTGGGACGAGAGATTTTGCGGATTTTAGAATTTTGCGGATTTCTGGTCATTGCTTTGTTTAAATTTTTTAAACAGTAATTTGAATGCAATTAATAATCCAATTGAAATTATAATGTATACTTACAATATAATAAAATATTAAAGTAAGTAATAAACTAAAATAATAAAAAATTAGATCATTTTTAAAATGATTAAAATATTAAAAACAAAAGTCTAATTAATAATGTATGATTAAGTGTTCATTATAAAGATGAAATGTATTTTGAATAAATTATTCGATAAAACTTGCTTCATAAATAATGTACAATACTAATTCAGATCAAAATAATAAAGTAAGGAGGTTTTATTCCAGGTTTAGCCACACTTAGTGACAAAAAAAAAAAAGCTTGATTAAGACATATATTTGGTAAAATTATGATTATCATTGATAACAGGAATATCTTGAAGTTTTTCAGAAATAAATTTATTTTTCCTTCAAGAGAAAACATTAAGACAGTAATAGTAACAAAAATTACAAATTAAAATATATTTGGAATTGATATAAAACAAAAAAAGTAAAATTTTGTCCTTATATCTGAACTGAATGCTTCATTGTTTACATCCGTAAATTATGTGCGGATTTTAGGTTTGCGGATTTGAGGGAGTCTACTGTAATTGAATTCTGGAAATATGGAAGCATAAATTGCTCAAGGAAAGAATTTCTTCTGCAGTTAGCTTTTGCTGTTACAATTCATAAATCCGAAGGTTTAACATTAGATGAAGCAGTTGTAGATATTGAGGATATATAGGCACCAGTTGGCTTAAAAACGTACGTAACGTTGTCAAGAGTGAAAATCCTTCAAAATTAAGCATTCAATAGAAATCTTCCTTGCGAAAAATTCTTTAATATCAAAAATTCTCATGCACTAACTGTATAAAAACGAAGAAATTAGACTAAAAAGTTTTACAGTTAAAAATTCATAGTATCGACGAGAGCAGATTTCAAATGTTTTTCCAGAAAATAGAATTTTGAAGAAGTAACTTTCTTCAAGCTCTCTTCAAATATACTATTCTAAAATAGCTATCAAAGATTATTTGATGTTAATTACAAAGATTGGAAACATGCATATTTCAAACAACTTTAAAAAACACCAGTGGCTACTAGAAATTGTAAAAAAAATCTTTAAAAGAATTTTTAGTTGAAAATTTAAAAATATTTTGTAAAAGTTTGCTTCGAAAATATTTTTTATGCCAGTCTTACATCATAAATAGAAAATTCCTAGGAAATTGAGAGTTATTTGGCTGAACTTACATTTGTAGAATTAAAATGCGCCAAAACATAAAATAACGTTTTTGTTTAATAAAGATGCAAAAATAATATTAAAAAATATTGTTACTTTCAAATATATGCTTTATAAAAAAATGCTTCGCGAATCCAAACAAAGCATGGCTTTTGCTAGTCTAATGATAGATTAAATAAGCCTAATATTACTATTGAGAAATAGTGGGGATTTAAGTAAAAATATTTGCGAAATTTAAGCACTGTGTTAATTCTCTTCAACCGCATTACATCAGTTAGTATATGTGAAGAAGAATTGCATATTAAATAAATGTATCTGTGATGCCCTAAAAAGTACAGTACAAATCTCAAGAAATATGGAATACTATTACTATGGAATGGATTAATATTTATTTAACTAATAGGAAGTAAAATTTGCTTTTAACTACATATTACATTTGCTTATATAATTCAAACTTTATCTCGAATATCTGAATAACAGCATCCATAAAATTATTTCGAAATAAAAAATAAAAATAAAACGAATTAAAACAATTTCATTGGCTCAAAACACAAAAGTCAAAACATTTTATACAATTCAATAATATTTTATATAATACAATCTCTAGGATACAAATACTAATTATGATGTAAAAGTTTTTCGAACTGTAATAGGTATTAAGTTTTTTTACGTGACTTTTTTTTTTTTTTTAAGGGGGGGTCTTTGTTTTTCTTTTTTTCAATAATACGTAATTAGTTTCAAATTAAATTTAGATGATATATATATATATATATATACATATAAAAACATTTTTTCCCTATAATGAAATCGATTAATAAAATAACAATGTTTTTTGTAAAATATAATAAAAAAAGGAAATACTTTATATCAAAAGCGTCTTATAGAAATTTTTTCATAGTGAAAATCACAAGAAATATGGAATATTATAAATATGGAATGTATTAATATTTATTGAAAATTGTTTAATTGATAAGAATTAAAATTTGATTTTAACTATATATTACATTTACTTATTTATTCAAACTTTATCCTGAATATCAGTCTCTACACAATTATTTCCAAGTAAAAAATAAAAAAATAAAATAAAACGAAATAAAACAAGTTCATTGATACAAAACTCAAAGTTCAAAACATTATTTTTTACAATTGAATAATATTTTATATAATACAATCTCTAGGATACAAATACTAATTTTGGTGTAAAAATATTCCAAATCATGGCAAGAATGGCATCTATTTTACAAGACTTATTTAAAAAAAGGGTTTCTTTTTTTTCTTTTTTTTCTTTTTTTTAAGATATAACATATAAATCAATTTCAAATTAGAAAAAAAAACATTTTTTCTCTATCTTACAAAAAATTGACAAAATTATAATGTGACTTAAAAAGTTTTTTTTTCTTGTAAACAATTAAACTTTTAAAAAGTAAAATTACTTTGTTTTAGAAGTGCTCTGAATAGAATTTTTTTTTCGCAGTACAAATCTCAAGAAATAAAATTCTTCATTGAAAATTTTCTGGTCAATAACATCCTCTTTCACTCATCTCCCACAGCTGACTTTAAAATATTATGAATATTAATGGTTTAATATTTATTAAAAATTATTTAACTAATAAGATGTAAAATTTGATTTTAACTGTATGTTATTTTACTTAGCAAATTCAAACATTATGCCGAATATCCGAATAACAATCACCATACAATTGTTTCAAAATCGAAAATAAATATTAAAATAAAACAATAAAAAAAAATATTTTTGTATCAAACTCAAAAGTGCAAAATATTATTTAATACAACTCAATAATATTTTATATAATGCACTCTCAAGAATACAAATACTAAGTATGATGTAAAAATTTTCAGAAAAGTTATTTTAGTTCGGGGCAAGAATAATGTCGATTTAAGTAAATTATTAAAAAAAATGTTTTATTTGGGGTTTTTTTTAACAATAAAATGGTATCATATAGAAGTCTTGATTTGAATCCTGCCTTTAAACAGTTTATTAGGATGAGCGAAGCGAATCCTCTACTAGTCCACTCAAATGACACTTTGTCGTACACTTTACAAAAAAACTATACAGTATTTTCACTTGAAATTAAACACAAATATAAATTATGATCTGTATATTTGCAGAATATTATTTTTTTTACAGAAATACTTTTCAAAAAATTATTATTTTAATTAATTTATTTTACATGCATTTCCAATGCGGACGCATTTTAGCAAATAAATAAAAAATGAAACGCGTATATTTTCAGAAAAAAATATATAAATCATGGAGTAAATAATAATAGCTAGAATCATGATTAATTTAATAAATGAAATATGTTTTCATCACTCCGCAAAATCGTTTGCACAGATGACACTTAAACATTTTAAAAGAATTGTATTATGGAATTTTTTTTTAGTAAAGTGGCAACAAAAGAATTGTAAGCAAATAAAATTAATTTTTAAATTTGCCATATAATTGAAAAATTAAAAGAACTGCTTAAAGTTGTTGCCTCGATTCAAGCTCTTTATAAATGTACTAAAGCAAAGTTGGCCGATTCAGAAACTATAAATGGATTTTAATCATTTCTTATTTTATCATTTGGATTTAAAGTAATGTTACGTTCTTATTTGTGGACCGAAAAAGGTGTAGTGAACGGTACTTTAGACTTTGTTGCGCGTATTAAAGAAAATCACAAGCCATCAGACCAGATACCGCGAATAATCATGGATAAATTTGAATACTGCAGTAATTTAACTTATAAGAATTGGTGCGTACCAATTCCCCAATAATTAAATTCTGGAAAAATGGAAGCATAAATTGCTCAATAAAACAAATTCCTTTGCAATCAGTTTTTGCAGTTATAATTCATAAATCTCAAGGTTTGACATCAGATAAAGAAGTAGTAGATATTGGGGATAAAGAGACACCAGTTTGCTTAACGCACGTAGCGTTGTCGAGAGTGAAATTCCTTCAAGGTTTATCATTTAATAGAAAATTTCCTTACGAGAGATTCTACAATATAAAAAATTTTCATATGCTGGTATGCAGAAAAAAAGAAGAAATTAGAATTAAAAAAAATTACATTTAATAGTTCTTAGTATCAACGAGAGTAGATTTAATGTTTTATCCAAATATTTTGTTTGAATGTATTATTCTAAGATTGCTATCAAAGATTATTTGATGTGAATTTCAAAGATTGAAAACATACCTATTTCAAATCATTTCAGATAACTCCAGAGGCTATTGGGAAATGTAAAAACATCTTTAAAACTTTTGATTAAAAATTAAAAAAATATTTTGTAAAATTTTGCTTCGAAAATATTTTTATTTATACCAGTCTTATATCATAAATAAAAAATTCCGAGGAAATTCTTAATTATTTGGCTGAATTTACATTTCTAAAATTTAAATACGCCAAAACAAAAGATAAAGTTTTTGCTTAATAAAGATGCAAAAATAATATAAAATAATAATGTTATTTTCAAATATTTATCTTATGAAATAATGCTTCGCGAATCCAAACAAATCACGGCTTTTGCTAGTACATATATATATATATATATATATATATATATATATATATATATATTGATACTCTTGCGAAAGTGGTACAATTATTATTAATAATAAAGTAATAATAAATAATCTTACTTTCTTACGTTATATTGTTTTTCCATGGGGCAACCATACCTCTTGCTATGGAAAGTGCATGCAACATCAGTGGTGATGAAATTTTTAGAGTACTGTACACTATTTTTAAAAAGTACGAAGCACGAGCTTATTAAAAGAAAAAATATTTAAGATTATAACTAAATAACTCAGGACACGGGCAAATAATGTAAAGGGGGATTTTTCTTTGGAACTGGATCGGTTGAAAATTAGAAACACGTGTATTTTCAGTTACTGTGGAGTGGATAATAGATGACTGATTTCGCTTTTCCCTCGGACATAATGTGTTTTGGTAGTATTTCAAATGAGCAGACTTATATTTACAAAAGCTGTGCCGAGCAATAGATTTGTTTATATTTTCTCCAGAAAGATACGGCTATCCAGAAATCTCAGTATAATCAATAAAAATGTCACACCTGGTATTAATTACTACAGTCACACTGGCTATCTGCAGAGCTCATATCTAGTTAACTTGAAACCCCCCTGAAATGACAATTTGTCTTTTTGGGAACTCCCACGTTATTGACTAACAGCTTTGAAAATTGAACACAAACACATATGCGCTTCTCTTAACGACGTTGATTTACAGGGGTTTATATATTTAAATTAATTACATGTGTATTTTTCATTTTGTAACTTGCGGTGGTGTTTGAAGTTTAAAGAGGTTTAGCAGATCAGATCCAGTATTAAAAAAAAAAATAGATATTGGCATTTTTTATGCTAAAAATTGTTGAATTTTCAAAGAAATTTAAAAAATTAGCCTATTGTTCTTTTAAGGGTGTATTTCGATTCAAAATGCTTATTTCCCGATTTATTTTTAAATTCATTTTTGTTCTGAAAAGCATCAAACTGGCAAATTGTCTTATTTAGAAAGTACACGAGGTACCGTGATTGGCGATTATTTCATAAATGTAGAAATTATTGCAAAAAAGCAACCAAAAACGGCATTTCGAACCGCTTTTTCCGAAGCGGGAGATCTGGGAACGAAAAAAGGGTCGTACTGGGAAGGTAATTGTTTATAAATCAAATTCTAATTAATTGAGCGTAAAAGAACACGACACGGCACCTTATACGTCTCTTCAAAAGACACCTCAGCAAGTTTCATGTTTCCACTTTTAAAAATATGTCTGCAATTGTATCAGAAAATTTCGAGCTGTTGAAGGTGGAAAAGCGTTTTTTCGAATACACCCTTAAAAGCAAAATTTACATAAGTTTCCGTTGCAAACTCTCCTGAAAAATTATTCTTCGTAATCTGGCCCATATTATCATTTAAGAAAATAATGATAATGTAGGTCATTAAGACCTATATTATCATTAAGAAATTATAGAGTGTTTCAGTTTATTAGAACTAGGAGCTCAAATTTATGTATGTGTAAGGTGCGGTGTTATTAGAAAAACCAATATAATTGTTTTTTAAAGTTCTTTTTACCAAAGAGCTCAAAGAAAGAAAGAAAGGGAAAAAATCTGATTAGGGGCGCCAGCATCACAAAAATATGATAATATTTTTTTTAAAGTTATTTTTCTGTGGCGTTGGAAAAAAAAATCTGGCTCCATGATTACAAAAAGACGATATTAGTTTTTTGAAAGTTTTTTTTACATAAACACGGAAAAAAATCTGAACAAGAGCGTTGTGATTATTAAAAACATCATATTTGTTTTTAGAAAGTTGTTTTTAAAGAAACACTGAAAAAAAATCTAACCATGGGCGCCATGATAACGAACACGCGATATTAATATTTTGAAACTTATTTTTAGTAGAGGCGCTGAAAAAAGCTGACGAAGGGCGCCATAATTACAAAAACCTATATTAGTTTTTTAAAAGTTATTTTTGTAAAGGCGCCGAAAATATCTGTCCAGGGGCGCCACGATTCCAAAAACACGGTGTTAGTTTTTTGAAAGTTATATTTAAAGAGGCGCCAAAAAAGATCTAAACAAGGGCGCCATGATTACATTAAAATTAATGTAATCATGGTTAAATCAATACATTAAAGTTAATGATATTAGTTTTTTTAGGTTTTTTTACAGAGGTGTAAACAGGTATTTTTACAGAGGTTTTTTACAGAGGAAAAAAATCTGACAAAGGACGCCATGTTTCACAAAATACGATATTAGTTTTTAAAAGTTATTTTTACAAGAAGTGCTGAAGAAAGCTGACCAAGGGCGCCATAATTATAAAAACCGATATTAGTTTTTTAAAAGTTATTTTTGTAGAAGCGCCGAAAAAAGTTTGATCTAGGGCGCCATGATTCCAAAAACATGATATTAGTTTTTAAAAGTTATTTTTAAAGAGGCGCTGAAAAAGATCTAAACAAGCGCGCCATGTTTACAAAAACATAATATAAATTTATTTTAGCCTTTTTTTTTTTTTTTTTTTTTTTTTTTTTTTTTTTTTTTTTTTTTTTACAGAGGTGTTAATAAAATCAGACCAAGGGCACCATGTTTCAAAAAACACGATATTAGTTTTTTGAAAGTTATTTTTACAAGAGGCGCTGAAAAAAGCTATTTTTTATTTATTAAGTTTATTTTAGGTTATTTTTACAGAGGTGTTAATAAAGTCAGACCAAGGGCGCCATGTTTCCCAAAACACGATAGTAGTTTTTTGAAAGATATTTTTACAAGAGGTGCTGAAAAAAGCTAACCAAGGGCGCAGTAATTACAAAAACCGATGTTAGTTTTTTAAAAGTTATTTTTGTAGAGGCGCCGAAAAAAATCTGTCCAAGGGCGCCACGATTCCAAAAAACGTTATATATTTTTAAAGTTATACTTAAAAAGGCGCCAAAAAAGACCTAAACAAGGGCGCCAGGATTACAAAAACATGATATAAGTTTTTAAAAGTTATTTTTAAAGAGGCGCTGAAAAAGTTATACTTAAAAAGGCGCCAAAAAAGATCTAAACAAGCGCGCCATGGTTACAAAAACATAATATAAGTTTATTTTAGATTTTTTTTTTTTTAACAGGGGTGTTGCTAAAATAATCAGACCAAGGGCACCATGTTTCAAAAAACACGATATTAGTTTTTTGAAAGTTATTTTTACAAGAGGCGCTGAAAAAAGCTAACCAAGGACGCAGTAATTACAAAAACCGATATTAGTTTTTTAAAAGCTATTTTTGTAGAGGCGTCGAAAAAAATCTGTTCAAGGGCGCCACGATTCCAAAAAACGTATATTTTTTAAAGCTATATTTAAAAAGACGCCAAAAAAGATCTAAACAAGGGCGCCAAGATTACAAGAACATGATATCAAATTTTTTAGGGTTTTATATATATATATATAGAGGCGTTGATAAAGTCAGACCAAGGGCGCCATGTTTCCCAAAAACACGATATTAGTTTTTTTAAAGATATTGTTAAGGAGCGCTGAAAAAAGCTGACCAAGGGTGCTATAATTACAAAAACCGATATTAGTTTTTTAAAAGTTATTTTTGTAGAGGCGCCAAAAAAATGTCCAAGGGCGCCGCGATTCCAAAAACACGATATTAGTTTTCTGAAAGTTATATTTAAAGTGGCGCTGAAAAAGATCTAAACAATGGCGCCATGATTATAAAAACATGATATTAGCTATTTTTAGGTTTTGTTACAGATGTGTTGAAAAAATCTGACTAAGGGCGCCATGTTTCCCAAAATACGATATTAGTATTTAAAAGTTATTTTTACAAGAGGTGCCGAAAAAAACTGAAGAAAGGCGCCATGATTACAAAAACACAATATTATTTTTTAAGTTATTCTTACAGAGGTGCTGAAAAAAATCTGATAAAAAGCCCATGATTGCAAAAAAACGATATTAGTTTTTTAAGTTGTTTTTACATAGATTGAAAAAAATTTGACCAAGAGCGCTATGATTACAAAAACCGATATTAGTTTTTAAAAATTATTTTAGTAAAAAAAAATTCTGACCAAGGGCGCCACATTTCCAAAAACACGGTATTATTTTTTAAAAGGCGCTGAAAAAAACATGATTACAAAAACACGATATTAGTTATATTTATAGTTATTTTTTTATAAAGGCGCTAAAAAAATCTGAACAAGGGCGCCCCTGACAATCTGACCAATTAAAATGAAAATCTTTTCTTATAAATTGGCATTCCATCTCTTTTTCCCATCGTTTGTATTTCCACAAAAAAGCAGAATAAATATAAAACTACAGCGCAGTCACCTATGGCGCTAAATGTTTGATAGAAAATGCTAAATATGCCTTTAATTTGCCAAATGAAAATATTTGAAATTTTATGCCTTTCAGAATGCATAAATTAAAATGCTCCCATAAACAAAACAAAAAAAAAGTGACGAGGGGCGCACCGGGCATTTGCCTCGTTGCCCGGTGGGCCAGTACGACCCTGTATGGCCTTTTGTGTTGATCTGAAATATAATTTTCGAGTTTGCGCTGCGGACAATCCAGCGCATTCAAGATTCTAATACTTATTAAATTCGGGAAAATTACTTTTTCAACTGACTAGGGAACCTTCCCATTAGTAAGATGGGGATTTGGACAAATGTGATATTAAAAGAAAGATCTTGTCATGTGCGTTAAAAAATGCAATGCAACTATCTGTCCAAATATTACCGTTTTCGAGATATCAGCACTTGAAATGTGAATGAATAAATAAATTATATTGACATGCAGGAATATAAATTGTTCGCAAGTTAAAAATTTCTTTGCATTTTTTTTAATCCTCCTGCCAATACCGTTTCGCAAGCTACAAGAGCAAAATCCTTTATACCCACACACTGCCACCTATTTACCCTCTTTTAGACAGGCACTTCACATTCTACGAAGTTTTCAGGTATGGCTGCATTCGAAGAGTTTTTCCATGTTTTACTATTTCCAGCACTTTGTTTTTATGCAAAATTTTCACCACGTGTGTGGCGTCCATAGATCAGAAATAACAACTAGATAACGGATCCCTTTGTTCTCTTCGGAAATACTTGAAGCTGGAATGGCCCAGATTTGGCGAGAGTTTTCCTTGCCAAAAGGGTGTCTTTTTGGCGATTATCGTTTCTTGGCAATTTTCTGCTTTCATTCTCATAATAAAAGAACGCGAAAAGAAACGCAGACGAAATAGGTTTTGATGGCTGTTGGAATCGGCGGGAGAAACCGGTTTGGCGCGCATTCGCTCCCACCATCACGTGCTGGTGGGGAGGTAATGTTGGATTCAAAAAAGGTTACCATTTCTTAGTCCAGTTATTAGACGTCAATGGTGGCGTCATGTAATGGGTAAACTGTATGTGTATATAACGTGTAAAATAGTGTTTTTCTTAGGCTGGCTTAACTTGCGAACTATTTATATACCTGCTTGTCAATTTATTTATTTATTCTTTAACCACTTCAAGTGCTGATGTCTCGAAAACGGTTGGATTCGGTAAGGTAGTTCCATTGCACTTTTTAACATACATTACGAGATCTTCCTTTTGATACCACATTCGTCAAAATTCACAACTTACACCTGGGTACTTCCCTAGTGAGAATTGTAACTGTATGATTTATACAATGAAATGTTATAATCTCGTATCTATATGCTAAAATAACAATCTATCTAAAACAGAACTTGTTTCCGATCCCGTATTTTTTCCTTTTTGTGAAAACAGAACTAGTCAAAGGTACTAATTAAAATCTTGCACAAACAGAAAATGAAAGAAACAGAATCCAGCTTGAATAATAATAATAATAATAAAATCAGGGTTATGACAAAATGCATTCCCAACAGCTAATACCTGCTAAGCTGTAAACCTGACAAAAATGGAAATTTCTTCCAGCGCCTCCTGATCTAGTCTAGGTAGTTTTTACAATGCTTTGTTTTTTACATGATGAAATTAAAATTTTCAAATATTACAATCGATTCATATTGAAAAGAATCTGACCCCTCCATCCATATGGGCGCCCTTGGCCTTAGCTTGGACCATACTTTTTCCTGAAATCTCGGTACGCACCTAGTTACACTTTCTGGGTCGAGCCTTTTATTCTGAAGGACCGGACTGGGTCTAACATATTATTTCTGTATTCGAACCAAGTCTGGTATCATTCTTTCTAGTCTTCACGCGCCTTAATCTAGTCAGGTTTTGACACTCTTCGAATGAAAATCATTTGTCAGTATGGTCTGGTCCATTCAAAGATCAGTAAAATTTGTCCTAAACTAAATTTTTTTTTCAAAAAATGTATACATCTTTACATTATTATTTTCTACAACTAAATATTGAATGTTATTTTTTGTAAAGAATAGTACATGTCTAGGGTAACTAAATGTAGCTAAATTAAAATGTAGTAAAACGTGTGAAAAAGAACCTGCCTATAGCGGAATCCTGTTTAAGAGGCTACTTCATTCAAATGAAAAAACCCGTTCACCTAAAGAAGAAATTTATAAAGATATCTCGGTTACATTTTAATATTTTTAATTTTTTTTCCATTGGACAGCTGAGATCGATCTGTATGCAGATTGTTTTTACTCTTTTGATTTTGTTTACAGATATTTTTTATGAGGACGCTTTCATATTCGGAACTGGTTTAGTTCGGAATCAAAATCGAAACACTGAAAAACGACCTTCATTTATATCAATCTCAACCATCCAATATAAAAAGAATCATTTAAAAACATTGTGGTGCGATTTACACTGAAATATAATAAGCAATAATACTGATGAGGCTGAATCTGAAGTTTGATAAAAAAAAAAATCAACCATTAATTTTTGCAATAGAATTATCACGGAAATAGGGAAAAATTGAGTGTAACAGTGCCTTTTATATGGTGATAGATACCAAAATGTAAATAATTTCACTTTATATCCAGGATTAACGGCATCCGAAGTTTGATGATAATCCATGCATTAAATCTTGAGATAAGCTATTGCAGAAACGTGAAAAATACAGCATAGCAGCGCCACTTGCTGAGTGATTTACACCAAAGAGCAAACGGCATGCATTCATGTAAAGAATAAAAGAATTTTAAGTTAAGTGGAAATTCATGCCGTAGTTCATTAGATAGAGCTGTTGAAGAAATTGTAAAAGGTAGTACAGCGATGCCACCTGTTGAGCTACTTAAACCAAAAAAAAATCAGCATCAATTTATATTAGGGAGTACCTAAATATTTTTTTTATTAAACTCCGTGCATTACTTCTGGAGATAGAGAGCCAACAAAATTTATGTCACACACAGACAGACATTTTGTAAAAACATATTTTTTGAAATCTCTAACCCTTAAAATCTGTCAATCCGTCAAAAACTGAAATTCGAAAATTTTAACGAATCCAGTGTTTTTTTCTTGTAAAGATTAAAGAAAGTAAAAATGAAAATTAAATTAACATTGTTAATTTGTGTAGAATCCCTTATCATTCAGTTGTTTCCATAAAGAACTGAAATTCTGCTCACTCATATTGCTTCTATATTTCTGGATTTTCACAAGACTTATTTATTTTATTTTATTTATTTATTTTGTATGAAATGCTGATTTTTAAATGAATTCCTTGACGATCCAAGTAATAAGTGATTTTGTTTTGAAAAAAAAAAATAAAAAATAAATAAATAAATAAATAAATACTCCCCATAAATAATTATTTATGTTAATGTTCGAGATATTCAGAACAACATGGATGACAATAATTTAAACTTTTACATCATCTTTTAAAATTAAAACTCATTTAATGTATCGGTAGTGAGAGCTATTTTTGCAAAATACATACAAGAATAATGAGATTCATTAACAAAAAATACTGTTATGTGAATCTTGCGAATACGCAACAATGTCAGTAAATGCATTGTGATGCCACCTGTAACAGAAAAATTTCTGCAGTTGCAAATTTTTGGTACAACATTTTTTTAACCCTTTCGGGCGCACTACTCTTTAAAGTTGGAATTTAAAGAAAACAAAAATTAGGCAATCTATTTTGGCCTAGAGGAGTACACAGGTATTGTTTTGTAAAGATTGCACTAACCATTTTAATTATACAGCTGTTGCCGAAGTGGTAACCTCCCATAAGTAAAGCATTGATAAGCGCAGTGAGAAGAGCATTGCTGTGAAGTGCGTATTACAGTAACACATTTTACCTATTATTGAAAACAGTAGAGTTTGATCTCTGTGGTGCTGCCATCTAGAACTCATAAGAAAGATTTAAAGTAGCCATTAAAGTAGTTTTTGAAATATTCACTGAGTTTTTGTGTCTCTAAACAGGGGGACTTTAGGTGTTGGCGACCCGGCAACACTGCTCGTTAAGGGGTTAAAGGAGAAAAGCGACACCTTTGTAAAGGGTCGAGAAAAGAACTGCATTGGAAAATAGTGAGGCTTCGACTGTTCACCTGCGCTTTCTAAAACAGAATTCGGCAAATTACTTTGTATGAAAAGGGTAATCTGCTTTTATGGGTATAGAAGAATTAAATACAGTCGAAGATCGATAATCCACAATTTTCTATAATTCGCGTCGACTTTACAAATGTAAACAGTGAAATAAACAGTTAAGAAAATGTAAAAATTGTCGATCCAAAAATGATTTTTTCAAACAAATAATAAAATAATTGAAAAAAAATCATAATCTACTTTTTTAATTAAACTCTTTTATTATATTAACAGTAAGAAACAAACTGTATTATGGATTATGTATGTGATTATTTTTATTTATATGCAATCAATTTTTATAATAAATTAACTTAGAAAAAGCCATGCCGTGATAGCATATTAAAGCTAATTTAGATATTTTTAAAGACAGCATATTTTTGAGATAGCATATTAAATTAATTATTAGATTTCTTATTTATATTTTTATATTATACTGATTATAAAATTAAAATGCTCTCTAGGAATAATAAATGACGTATAATCCATAATACCCTATAATCCACAATATTCCATAATTCGCACATCCTTTGGTCCCATTCGAACGTAATAAAATTGATATGTATCTATAAAGTAGATATTATAATATGCGTTTTGCATAATCTGTGGTGCAAAGAATATTTGTTATTGATTTACAAGGCCACACAAAAGTATTCCATTGCATAATGGTATAGGGAGAACATTGTTTGGTGCGTATTTTAATTGCAATTATTTCCATTTTAATGATATTGATATATGAGAATGATATTTTTAACACTTCGTTATCATACGAACGCACCTCATTTGCTATGCTTCATGTGCAATTTCCAACTTGTTTCCACTAAAATACAATGACTCATACTGACACCAAACTGACTAAATCATCAAATTTTCCCAACTGTGTGACCTATCCCAATGATCTTCTCGTAACTCAAAATGGTATGACACAAAATTGAGTCAGACATTATCAGAGATGTTTTTTGAGATAAAATTTGCAAACACACAAGATATAGCCATATTATGATACATAATATCCACCCTTGGCGACCAGTTTGGTTTTCCTTAAATACATGCTAAGCACTGCATCACGCTACTTTCATTCCTAAATTAATTTATATTTTACTTGCTTAGACATTGACCAAACCAGAAGATTCTGACAGAGAAATCAAGAATTCAATGTTTGGTACTACTGGATTACATCGTCGATAAAAGAAAAACTATCGCCAAACTATAAGATTAAATGCTAATAATGACTGATCATAAATGTCACTTTTTCTTTGTTTGTTGCATCATCAAGTGATTTTTAAGTTAACGTTTTATTTGTATTTTTATTAATATTTTGTTAGTAAAATTTTTTCTGCAGTCGTGCATATAAAAAAGGTATTAATTTAAACAATCTGGCGAGAATTTGGCGATTTATATAATTTGGTGAAATTGGTCGATGGGATAACCGGGTATTTTTATGTTAGACAGGCGCGGGGAATAAATCACCAGGCATTCCTGTCGTATTTTATTCATATTACATTTTTTTAATGTAATCCTTTCAATTTTTTGTTATTTTAAATGTAAGATGTACATTTAAAACTGAAAATATTTAAAATCCATGGATTTTGCTTTTTTCTTGACAGAAACAAAATAAATAATACTGTAAACTATGACACTTAATTTTACATCAAAACATTATTTTAAATTATCATGCGAAAAAAAAATATTAACTGTTAAGTTGAAAAATTGCATTAGCAAGAATTATGCTTGTATAACATAAAAGTACCAAAACTTCTTTACGTTCAGCGGAACTTTGATGTGGTATTATTCAAAACAATAATTTCGCTTTTTTAATCAAAAGGAATCTTTGCATGCGAAAATCGAAGATGTAAATGACAGTGACATGATTTGGACTAGTATAATATAAATGAAATCATAGCGATGGAATAGTATTTGATGATTTATTCCCGGCATTTACTTAAGTAGCAAAATGTTGCTTGATGAGTAAAAAAAGCAAAGTGGTCAGCCTGGAACTATTGATGATAGTCACATGATTAGGCTATTATAGAGATGATAGGAGGATATATTGCCATGTCATAAAACATTTTTTGTATTTGATGATGTACGACACGAACAAGAAGTAAAAGAAACAAGATCTTTGAAACAAAATGCTTGTCTGATTAGATTATGAAATTATTATTTATAAATTGAGTAAACAAGCCGTTTCAATATTCAAATAATTATTCATGTAATTTTAGAAAAATTCTTAGCTCATGATGGATGCAAAGAATACATGATAATACGACACAATTCATCTAAATACTTTGAGTCTTTAAAAAAAAATTTAAAAAATAAGATTTTTTTTTCACAAAAAGTATTTTTAGCATATTTTTTTTCTATTTTTAAAAGGGTTATTTCAATAAAGCCTTTCCAATCGCGTAACATACTGCGATACAACTTATACATTTCAGGTCAGATTAAATTTTAAATTTAGAGCAATGCTAATTTACAGTAGCATAAAAAAATTAAAAACTATCAAAAAGTTTTACTGAAAACTAATGAACAGGTTTAGAGTTATTTTTTTTTTTAATCAAAATGACAACTGTAACAATTATGGAAAAATTTTAAAATTTTTTATTTTATGACAAAATGCTAAGCCAAAAAAAAAGATGTGATAACAGTAAATGCAACGACATATACAGGGTTCATACTCAGATTTAACATAATAAAAATACAAGAGATTTTCAAGAAGTATCTATTTATTACGAAAAAAATGTTTTTTTTTTTTTAATAATGGTTATCAGATAATTTTTTGGAAAACATCTTGCAAAAACAAAATATTTTCTCCAGTATGAATCATGAGATGTCCTTCTAGTTGCAAATGTCAAGAAAATTCTCTGGAACACATTTCAGAAGCACAAGGAATTTATCCTGTATGCGTCAAGAGATGCCTTCTTAGATGAGTACTTCGAGAAAATTTCTTGGAACATAATTCACAAGCGAAAGGTTTTTCTCCTGTATGTGTCAAGCGATGGGTTTTTAGATGACAAGTCTGAAAAAATCTCTTGGAACATAATTCACAAGCAAACGGTTTTTCCCCTGTATGCGTCAAGAGATGGGTTCTTAGATGACTATTCCCAAAAAATCTTTTGGAACATACTTCACAAGCAAAAGGTTTTTCTCCTGTATGAGTCAAACGATGCTTTCTTAGACTACTTTTATCAAAAAATCCTTTAAAGCATATATCACAAATAAAAGGTTTTTCTCCAGTATGTCTCAAGAGATGAGTTCTTAAATGACAATTTTTAGAAAAACCTTTGGAACATACTTCACAAACAAAAGGTTTTTCTCCTGTGTGAGTCAGATAATGTTTTTTTAGATTACTCTTCTCATTAAACCCTTTGGAACATATTTTACAAACAAAAGGTTTTTCTCCTGTATGTGACAAGAGGTGTTTTCTCAAAGTACTGTTATCATGAAATCCCTTTGAACATATTTCACAAACCAATGTTTTCTCTCCTGTGTGAATGTGTTTTAGATGTCTTCTCAGATAATTGTTCTTAGAAAATGTTTTCAAACATACCTCACAAATAAAACTTTTTTCTCCTGTATCAGTGGAAGAATGTTTTACTTTATCCCGATTGTGAGGAAAACTGTGCGGTTCTCTGGAACAAGAATTTTCTTCTGCAATCGATGCCATTTTTCATGCAAAAAAGCTTTGTTTCCGATGGTGACAGAAATTTCTTCAAAGAATCAGCAATTATCAGATTGTTGCCATTTTGGTATAAGGAAATGACTTATTGAACTTCAGCGGAAAAGTTGTATCTACCTTTGAATCTGAAAATAGAAAGAAAGATATAATAAATAAGACATTTTTAAACAAACTGCTCTAAATTTTAACTCTGAATTAAATAGTCGATTTTACAAATTTCATTTCTTCAAATGGCACAAAATTCATTCATTTAATTACCATGTTATACACTCTTAGACAGTGTGACTTGACTCGAGTGTAGATACATACGTGTCTATAAGTAGAAATATTGACTCTGTATGGACCTACATCCTTATCCAGAGGTAATGAGATAGGGGGCTGAACATACATAATGTTTTCACTTGAGGGGGTGTCTTAAAATTAATAACTCGAAATCCCGTCATTTCTCTATCTTGAAATTTTGCATATTTGTAGCAAAAAAGTCAATGATTAAAAATTTTATTTTTGAAAAAATTAAAAATTGTGTTCTTGAAAATTTTAAATTAAAAAAATTTGAAAATTTGTCAAAAAAAAATTAATTTACTCAAAATAGTTACTATTACGTATCATATTGAAGCCCATAAAAAAAGCTTTCAAATGAGATATCAGGCATGCAACTGCAATAATGCTTTCAAAAAAGTGACAAAAAGACCAAAAATAGTGTCTAAGACACATTTTTATCGGAGAAATTTCTGTGGTCAGGAAAGGGAGAGTTCTTCTTTTTCGCCACAGTTCAAAAATCTCACATTTTCTGTCATCTCAATGATCTGTGGAGAGTAACCTAACCCCAGGCCACCCACCACTGAACTCAACATTAAAATGTTAAAATGTTCAGCAAATACTTGCCTTCACCTAACAATTCATTCTAAACTCCATGGATGACAATGCATAATTACAAACTTTATCTTATAAAAAATATATATTACAAAATATTACTTTATAATGGCTTCTCGGTAATTACTTGTACGAAAAATAATTTTGGATTAAATTTTATTTCTGCAAAGTGAGCTTGAACTAATTTCGCTACTGCAGTACAGGGTAAATTTAATCTAAGATCTACTTCATGTCTCTTTATCAACTTTATAGTACCTTAAATCCTCCCCAAACTGCAAAGGAAGATTAGCCCAAACTCAGCCAATAAAAATAAAATTAATTAAATCCAAAATTATTTTCCATACAAATAACTACCAAGAAACCATTATAAGCAATTTCTAAAAGAGAGAGTTTGTAACAGTGCATTGTCATATGACATTCATGGAGTTTAGAAGAAGTTTTCAGATAATAGATGAAAGCATATTTTTTATGAGCTTTTGAATATCTTTTTCTGACATCTTGTCTTTTATACCACATTTAATCTAGAATGGTCTGTTTTGGAAGATTCTTGTGTATGCATAAATAGACATGGCAATATGCATTGTTTTAGATTTTAATGGGTTTTTAATATATTTTTACACATGCATGCACTTGTTAGTAACTTGGAACATTTTATTTGGGCTTTTCCCCTTTTCTACAAATCTAGAAACAAAAATAAATACCTAAAAAGATAATATATATATATTTTTAAATCTACTCTTGTAGGATCATAAGCAAGAGAATCATTATAAAATTTTAAGAATGAATTTTTCTAAATGTGCAATTGCTTGTTATAACAGTGTTTTCATGTTAGCTTGGCTCATATTAACAGAGTTCGATGTTGTTACACATGACTTTTTGTAAGAGAATATCAACAATTCTGGATGTTGATAAAATCTGAATTAAAATTGTCGTTTTTAGTTACACTTTTTTACTAAAAGTGGGAAACCAATTTCTACAGCTCTCTCACTTTTAGTAAATAAAGGTGGATAAAAGTGACTTTGTACAAAAAATAGTGACTAACAATGACAATTAAAAAAAAATGACTAAAAGTAAGAAAATTGACTAACATGAATTCCTGAGATATAACTGAACTTTGGCTTAATTCGTTAAAGAATTGTAAAGGATTTTGTGATAGAGATTTTGATTCGATTGGACACTTTTGGCAATAATATTTAAAATTCTGTAAAAGAAAATTATACATATATCCACTAAGGAAAAAAAATCAAGGGATGCTGTGGACGCGCTACAGCGCGTAAAATACGCAAAAAAATGGAGCTTACGCGTCCCGCGGGACGCGTAATTTTCGTCAACAATTCGCAAAAAAGGCAAATTTCATTAAAAAATCGCGAAAAAACGAATAATTTCCGGCAAATTTCGTCAGAAATTTTGCGAAAAAAATGACTAATTTTGTTATAAAATCCCGAAAAAAGGCAGATTTTCTCAAAAAATCGCGAAAAAATGACATATTTCTTCCAAAAATCGTGATAAAACGGCAAATTTTGTCTAAAGATTCGCGAAAAACGGCAATTTTTATGAAAAATCGTGATAAAATGGCACATTTCGTCTAAAGATCGCAAAAAATCGGCACATTTCGTCAAAAGATCGCGAAAAAACGGCACATTTCATCAAAAAATCGTAAAAAAGACAAATTTCGTTAAAAAAATCGCGAAATAACGAATAATTTTCGGCGAATTCCGTCAAAAGATTCGCAAAAAATGACTAATTTTATTACAAAATCTCGAACAAATAGCAGACTTCCTCAAAAAAATCGCGAAAAACGACAAATTTCATCCAAAAATCGTGATAAAACGACAAATTTTGTCAAAAAAATTCGCGAAAACAGTAATTTACATCAAAAATCGTGATAAAATAGCATATTTCGTCAAAAGATCGTGAAAAAACGGCTCATTTCGTTAAAAGATCGCGAAAAAACGGCAAATTTCGTCAAAATATCGCGAAAAAAAACCGGCAATTTTCATCAAAAGATCGCGAAAAAACGGCAAATTTCGTGAAAAAATAGCTTTAAAATGCAATTTTCATCAAAGGGGTACGAAAAAAAGTTAATGACAGAATAGAATTTTTCTTTTCCAAAAACTAACTTCCCTGCTTCCAAAGTTTTTTTTTTTTTTTTTGCTGCTCCAAAAGCAGATTTTCCTGCTTCACAATCTCTTTTTGATTGTTCTGATTATTTTGAAAAGTATTCTTTTTTTAGAAAAAATGTCTTTTTCAATAAATCAGTTTTACCCCTTTTTAAAAGAAATCTGAACAATAGTGATACTTGGTATCTTCTAAACTCAAATAAGCATTATTTTATATAATTTGTATCTTGCGCATTTATTTTTTAAAAAAGTAAAGCAAATATCTCTTAATACTTAAAAAAAATAATATTGGCTTTAATTATTTATACATTAATTAAAACAATAATTATTGCAGTTAACTTTTCTTTTGCAAATGAACAAGTTCAATTTTTGCGTCTAAAAATTTAGAAGTCCTGGATCCCCGGGACCCAGGATTTTTCAAGTCCAGCGGTATCATTGCAAGCTATAAAATAAACACTATAGGAATCTGAGATGACAAACTCTAAAATTTTTTTATTTTTTTTGTTGTTGTTGTTGATTTGACATGAAATGACCCAATATCAATAAACCCTCCATCTTCTCTTAGCTTAGGTTGCACCAGAACCCGATATTGCACCCTGCAACAGTTTCATTACTATCTCCTCCACTTGAGCTATCTGTCGAAGACTTAAATTCTGAAACTGCCATTTCTTTCTCCTGTGTATAGAGTCAAAGATCTACAGTCATAGATCAATAATCCACAATTTTCCATAATCCACATTACTTTATGAATGTAAACAGTGAAATAAACACTTTAAAAAGCTTACAAATTTGTGATCCAAAAATGATTTTTTATAGTAAATAATAAAAAAATAGAAAGAAAAAATCATAATAAACCATTTACATTTTTTTAAATTTAACTCTCTTATTTTATTACCAGTAAAAAATGAATTGTATTACGGAACATATGTAATTATTTTTATTTAACTGTACATATATATTATTTTTTTAATAAAATAACTTCAAAAAGACATTTTTTTCAGATATGAAATCCAATAATCAATTTATTATTATATTTATCTTTTCAAATTATACTGATTATAGGACTAAAATGCTGTCTAGGAATAATAAAATGACATATAATCCATAATACTCTATAATTCGTACAACCTTTGGCCCCAACTCCTGTGGATTATACAACTTTGACTGCATAATTTGCACCGGTTGGGGCCAAAGATTGTGTGGATAATGGAATATTGTGCATCATAGAGTATTATGGATTATACATCATTTTATTAACCTTGACAGCATTTTAATTCTATAATCAGTATAATGTAAAATCTAATAATTAATTTAATATGCTATACCAAAAAATGCTTAAAGTTATTTGATTAAAAAATTGATATATATGCATTTAAAGAAAAATAGTTGCATTTGTGTCCATAACACAGTGTGTTTTTTACTGTTAATAAAAAAAAAAGTTATATTAACAAACAAGTTGGAAATTGCACGTGAAGCATAGCAAATGAGGTACGTTCGTACGATAACGAAGTTTTAAAAATATCACTCTCATATATCAATGTCATAAAATTGTAAATAATTACAATTAAAATGCCCACCAAACATTGTTCTCCCTATACCATTATGCAATGGAATACTTCTGTGTGGCCTTTTAAATCAATAACAAATATTCTTTGCACCACAGATTATGCAAAATGTATATTATAATATGTACTTTATAGATGCATATCAATTTTATTACGTTCAAATAAATGTAACACCATTAAAATGCATTTGAAACTTTTTTCCCTCTTGACCGTAATGTAACGGAATCCTTTTGATTGTCCCTGTAATTGATCTATGCATCCGAGCTTCATAAAATTTGAAATGACTCGACAAAATTATATAATAATTATATATTTTAAATTTCAAACGATTCGGTTGGGTAGTTTTTGCGTTGTTATATGCGGACGGACGGACTGAATGACAACAATAGGTGCTACGTATTTACATAATTACGAACGCACCTAAAAAATAGATGTTTTACAACGACTTTTTTCAATTTTTTTATTATTTGGTTTAAAAAAACATTTTTGGATTACAAATTTGTAAATTTTCTTAACTGTTTATTTCATTGTATACAGTTGTAGCAAAAAAAAAAAAAAAATCTTGACACTTTGCAATTTTAAACGTTTTGTTGAATGTCTAGAAATATAGATAAGGAATTATTCTGAAATTCCAGGTGTGTAAACAAATTTGTACAGGTGATATATTTTCGCAAAGATTTTCCCCTAAAATCCCACAGGGGACTGTCAACAAATTATAAAAGAACAAAGACTTTTTGGATAACCCTGTCAAAACTAATGTAGCAAAAGCATTCAAACTGCAGATTATGATTAAAAGGTTCATTATAATAAACTGTGTTCATTTTTATGAATATAGCATGTATACACGGAGAAAAATTAAAGTTTTTATAAAAACGGTCCAAAATCTTGAGAAGTTTTTTGCTTATAATTTGAAGTGTTCTTAATAAAAAACAATGTTCTTTTCAGAAAATATGAAAATATCAACATTGTACATAACACCCTTTAATAAAAATTTAAAAATATTAATAATTGTATGAAAAATGTGTAGGTTTACTAAATAAATTATTACTGTACATGCGTCAATTCTATAAAAAATTCATTTGCATATTGTGTTAGCAAACATGAAAAAAAAGATGAGGGGCTGTATCCATATTCCATTGATTAGTGTCTACACAATATTGCACTATATTTGGATACAGCTCCTCATTTTTTTTACATCATTTTGGAAATAAGAGGTCTTGATCTTATTCTATCTGCGATAATTTTCAGAATTTTCAAGCTATGATTTTGAAACTTTAACAAAAGTTGCTCTATACATTTAGCATGTGAACAATTTTATACAATTTTTAGAATGATGATATATAATTTAAGAATTCTTGATAAATGCACACAAAAGTTTCACCAAAAGAACAAATAAAGTGTAAATAATCATACAAAACAATTTTTATTTCAATAGCTCATAACAATTTTTAGAAGTACCGCATTTTCCGGCGTATAATCCGCAGATTATCTGTTATAAAACCTCGAAAATTTCAAGTGCGGATTATCTGCATCTGATGAAATTTTTTTCAAACTGAACTGATTTCCCATTTCTACTGGCAATTATAAAATGTAAACATATCAAATGATTGTCTGTTTGGGAAACCACTCGCGGAGCTGCTTGTGATTGGTTCACATAATGACATAGCCGTTCTAGTGGGAGTGGCCTCCGATTTTTAAAGAATATTTGTCTAGTCTTTTTGCAACATGCTTCTATGAAGAATACAGAGTTTCTCAGCTCATCTCTATCAAAATTGTTATCTACTCATTTGTTAGCTTAATCTTCTTTTATTTGTCACGTGGAAAAAGAATTTTGCTTAAATTACACATCTGAATTTAGCTGGATGAAATAGAAAAGGCAAAAGTTGTAATAGATCGAATATAATCGATTGCCATAATCGAATGTTCGATTATGGTAAAAGAAAAGGGAAAAATTATTCAGAGAATAAGAGTCTCTTACTTATTTTATTATTAAATATTAAAAATTATTATTAGTAAATAATATTTTACCTGCTATTATTAAACAATGGTCAAGCATTATTGGTAATAGATCGAATAAAATCGATCACCATAATCGAATTTCTGTTATAGGAGAAGAAGGAAAAATTATTAAACTATTGTAAAATATTATTAATACTATCAATTGTTATTTTAACTTGCAGTTATTCCATAATTATTTATTTTATTTACAATTACAGTAGAGGACCTATTATCCGGAATCATCGGGACCGAGGGCTTTCCGGATTTTGGAATTTTCCGGATTTCGGGTCCGCCCAAAACTTGACACTCCCCTCCTCCCCCTCCAAAAACAAAAAAACACGGAAAATTTAAAAATAATAACCAATTTATAGCACTGATATCTAGAATGTGAATGAAAAGTGCGTTATATGAGAAGTCTGTGGAAAAAACACTAAGCTATAACTTTGACTCTTGTATAATAATACAAAGTCTCAAATACGGGCATCCAAAATTCAGAGCTCTTCAAAATCCCGACGTTTTGCTAACTGGCTTTATATCTATATATATGTATATAACCGTAAAATACCGTTAATCCGCCCCCCCCAAAGGTGACGCAAAATCGTAAAATAATTAGAGGGGGGTGCTTACACGGGATTTTTCCGCGATCGTTTCACAAAATTTGCATTTTTTGCGAGATATCTGCAGGATTTTTTCGCGATATTTGACGAGGTTTGCAGGGTTGTATTGCGATATTTGACGAAATTTGCAGGATTTTATCGCGATATTTGACGAATTTGCAGAGTATTTTCGCGATACTTGAAAAAATTTGCGTCTTTTTATGGGGATGAATCATGATGAAATGAATGAATCATGAATCTTTGAATGAATTTTGGTACTTGAAGCAATACTTGAAAAAGTTTGCGCTTTAAAAAAAAACGTAAATTTTGTCGAAAAAACGCAGAAAAAAGGTGAATTTTGTAAAAAAAAAAGCATAAAAAGCATGAAATCTTTAAAAAATCTTGAAAAAACGCACATTTGATCAATGATTCATGATTCATTCATTTCATCATATTTATCACGTTCTCAATCGTCTTCATTTCCGGATTTCGGGTCCTTCCGGATTTTAGAATTCCGGATAATAGGTCCTGTACTGTATCATTTAAATAGGACAACTAAATCAATAGAAACTTTATTTATTAGTATTTTTGTGGCGTATAATCCGCGGATTATACGCCGGTGCAGATTATCTGCTGAAAATTTTTTTCAAAGGTCAAAATTTACGGCTGCGGATTGTACACCGGTGCGGATTATACGCAGGAAAATACGGTAGTCAAAAATGTAAAACTTGTTTACATATGCACCCTCTGCCATACATGGCTTTCAAATATACAATTTTAGTTAATTTTTCAGTTAATTTTCAGCAGTAAAATTATTAAATATTTAATAAGTGAACAATCACATTTCTGTACTACTTGGTTATCCCATAGACCATTTTCACCAAATTATACAAATCACCAAAACTAATAGCCAACTTATACATGTTGACTAAATTTTTATTTTTAAATAACAAAGGAACAAGTAAATTAGTAATGTATTAATAAAAATATGAAATAAAAATCACTTTGTGACATTTTAAGCATGCATATCATGTTTAATTCAATTGAATGTGACAATCACAATCATCCATTTATTGCTTTTAATCTTATAATTTGGTGATAGTTTTTTGATCGATAGGATAGTCAAGTAGTATCTACTTTCTAACAAAGCACAGAACCAACAGAGTGAAAAATGTCTAAGTCAGAAATTGAACATGAAAACTCAGAATGCTCTGCTAAGCATAGAACCAAAATAAAGAAAAATGTCTAAGCCAGGGATTGAACCTCGAACTCTTGAAATAGTGTGCCAAGTGTTTCATTTGTGTCTTATGTAACACCACCAGGGCTGGTAAGTTTCTGCCAGTAAGTGGCAAAAACTGGCAGAAACTAAGAAGTAATTCTAATAAGAACTGTTACTTGCAATGATTCATAATTCACACGTGTATTTAATATATAAAAAAATGTAGTTAAAAAATAAGCTAGCATAAAAGCTAACACTGCATTAAATGAGATTTGAATCTTGCATTTGTGAGTTTAAATGAAATTTCCATCATTAAATAAAGTAAATTTTATAAGCAGCTGCAATAGAACAATCATGTTTTTTACTTTGTTTTATCCAAATTATTATTTGTTATTAATCATGAATAAAATGTATATACTAAAAAAGTCTCAGATTATGTCTTGAAATGAATTTTTAAAAGCTGTTGCCAGTTTCTGCCGGCAAAAACCCAGCCCTGAACACCACTAATTTGTGTACTTATGTTAGACGTTTCCATCTTGTGCTACCACTGAAGCCTTACCAACATATGTGAGTAAGAGAAGCAAAGCTAGGCATCATCCTCATAGCTTAAATAGTACAGCACTTGCAGCAGTATTTCAAAGGTTCCAGGTTCAATCCTCGGCTTGGACATTTTTTACTTAGTTGGTTTTGTGCTTAGATAGCAATGAGATGATTCACTTATCAAATATTCAATGGCTATCAAATTTTTCTTCCAGTTTCGTCAAAATATCTGTTTGATTATAAAATATTTATTTTACACAGGTAAAATTTTATTTATTTGTTTTAATTAACTGAAGAAATTGTGATATTTAAAACGGTACTACTAGGTTATCCCATAGACCAAAAAACTATCACCAAATTATAAGATTAAATGCCAATAATGGATGATCGTGAATATTGCATTCAATGACATTAAACTCGGTACACATGTTTAAAACGTCATCAAATAGTTTTTATAATACCATTTTTTATTTGTATTTTTATTTATGTTTTACAAATTTATCTGTTTTTTTGTTATTTAAAATAAGAATTATGTCAACATGTATAACTTGGCAATTTTTATAATTTGGTGAAAATGGTCGACAGGATAACATAGTAGTACCTTTAAAACTTTACAATGTAAAATAGAACTATTGTCTACTTAAATCACATTATAGAATTTAGAACAAAGAAAACGAAAAATAAATATGAGCTATTAAAAAACTACATTACATATTATTCTTATTGCATTATAGTTCTTGTTTGTTTTGCTAAGATATACAGCTGTAAAAGACATAATGGTTAATTTAATCAGTATAATTGGTATCCTGTTTGGCACAATTGAAATTGATCTAACATGATAACATCAATTAAATAAATCGTATTATTTATATACCATGATGGATCAAAAGTTACCCCCCCCCCCTTTAGCACACAACATACTCCAATTATTTTAAAAGAGATTTATAACTGAGACTTTTATGAAAAGGCTAAGCAATTAGGGAATGTATTTTGAAGGGAAAGGCTTATAAATGGTGTTCCTCAAAAAAGGCAAACTGCACATATATTAGGAGACAGGGAACCTGCTTATGTTTGGGAGGGAGTTACTTTTGATACTGTACAATATTTTTTACTCCAGTGCTTTTTTATTTTCTATTATAAACAAATAGTTGACAGTAAAAATTTTCTTTAAAATCCTTCAAAAATTATTTCTAATTTTAAAATATATGTTTTAGATTATAAGAAAATTGCTGCTCCCAACAATAAAATTTTATTAATTAGAAAATATATTTTAGGTAAGAACTCAAAGCATTGTTTTAATAGGGTATTTTACTTCAAAAGAAAATCTTGTTTATGTAAATGGACTTATCTGTTTTAAATATTATATAAATTTTAAAATAATAAACTGTTGGCTAACATTTGATTTACTTGCGATCTGAATATTTTTAATGTCTATAAATGTCAACAAAAATAAAAGTTGCGAAGCGAAACAAAAAATTTTGTGTCTCCATACGATCAAATCCCAAGTTACGGAAGTTTCAGTAGAAGAATAACTAAAGAAGCATATCTTACCATTATTTTTTTTAGTAAAGAAGATAGATTCAGTACATTGATTTAAAAAAATTAGCTACTGTTAGGAGAGCGTTTTCATTATATTATAGACGCCATCACAACGAATCAATCATGTGAAAAAATTCATTCATGATGAGTGATTCAATCAGTAAATGGAAAACGGTTCAAATAGAAATAATCAACTCAATTTAATTAACAAAATAAATAATTTATTTTTAAAAGAAAAGAGGGATTATTTTCAAAATTTTCGAATCTAGAGCTGAAATGTGCATTTTGGATTAAAAATTGGAGTTATTTGATTTTGGATGACTCAGGAAAATTTTGCCGAGATTCTTTGGAAAAGCTTGCTTAAAGACTGTGTGGCACCAGTATTATAATTAAAGATTAAAAAAGTACTAATCATATTGCCACTGCAGTAATTTACTTAAAAATATATATATTAATAATTAGCATACATTGGAATCCCTTTTAGAAAGACTGCAAGAATCATTTTCAATGAATCATAATGCAATTCACGATTCATTCTTTAAATGGCGTCTTGTTTCTTTCGCAGTTTGTTCAGGTAATTTTAAAACATAAATCTACTTTACAAAAGTAAGTTAATGCTAAGGTAGAGTAGTTTCTTTCATTATTCTTCAACTAGCAATTTTAGAATTTTTTTTTTGATAATGATTGTATAACATTTTACATATTGCAACTTTCATTTTTTGCTGATTTATCAATGCATTATTAAAAGCATTATAAAATGTTTTATTTATTGCTGATAATTTCCTTATTTATTATTATTTATGTTTAAGTAGTTTAGTGTATGTTATTCTAATTTTAATTTAGATATACAGCTAATTGGGTTTTTTTTAATTTATGATATTTTTTAATTTATTAGAATAATTTTAAAACATTGTGTTGCTCTTAAACTGAATTTGATTCCATTATGTTCATTTGAAATAATTTTTTTTAAATAATTGATTGCTTAGTTTAGTACCTCTATAAAGTTTATTGAAATTTACATTAAAGAACACATACACATAAGAAACTATGGTTGAATCTTGAAACAGGCGATAAACTTGGCAAGGCGATAAATGAGTTTTCGTTGTTACCAGTTTGTTTTTTAAATTCCTTCAAAATTTATTTGTGACATAGTGTATTTTGTAAAGTGATAATTGACATACAATAGTTATCGAGTGGTTTCATCACTGAAAATGGATGTAGTTGAAATTTGTTTTTGTGTATTTTGCATACACTGTGGCTGTTTTTGGCAATAGGTATATTTTGTGAATTAAGCATATTTACACAAGTTTAATATTTGATGCATGGAGTGAGCAGTTGTGTTTGGCGGGACTGGGGAGCATTTTCTGTCAATTAAAGAATGGCGTGGATGAGAGAAAGGATTTTTGTGATGTCTGTGTGTTGCTATGTTACAAGGATGAAGATGATATCGGGTAAATGTTCCAGTTTTGGCCACATTTAGACAAGAGATGAAATAAAAGTTTTATAGATTTTGACTGATTTCAGTATATTAAATCATAATAACAGTGTTCTTTAGTAAATTTGTCTTTCTGTTGATTATAATCAGTGGCATAGCAAGCGGGGGGTGGGGGGGGGGTCCGCCCCAGGTGACACCAAATCCTTATTTGCATATATATGTATATATATATATATATAATCATATAAAATTTTAGAAAAAAAAATCTGATGAAAGAAATTTCAAGTGCATCACGCAACTGAGTTAATTTGTTAATTTTCTTTCTTAGAAAATCTGAAATTTTACACAGAATGGGATGTCTAAATAAGATATGCACCAGGAACAGAAACCTGCCATTCCAATGAATAGGAACAAAAGCAAATTAAAAAAAAAAAAGATTTTTTTTTCTACATATAGGCTCTGCATTGATTTATTTGAACTATTGGATGAGTTATGAGTTCCCTGTGGTTTCATATATGGGAAGTCTGAAGATATATAAGGAAGGTTTTGATCTTTTCCTGTGTTACAGATGACCCATATTCTCTTTGCCCTCCCCCCATTTTTTTAAAGAGATTGCACTCGCGTACAATATAACCTATATTAAAAAATAATACAACCTATACTTTAATCTGTGTCTGCACACATGAATTCTAAGTACTTTAATTTGTAAACTATACTGCATTTCAAAAATATGTGGACAAGTGATTTTTTTTAAATAATAGTTCGAAAATGAAGTAATAATCTTGCAAAAAATTATAAGTTTATTACGATAAAGAAATACAGTACAGTAGAGGACCTATTATCCGGAATCGTCGGGACCGAGGGCTTTCCGGATTTTGGAATTTTCCGGATTTCGGGTCCGTCCGAAACCGGACACTCCCGCCCACCATCCACACCCCAAAATAAAACAAAAACACAGAAAATTTAAAAATAATAACAAAATTATTGCACTGCTATCTAGAATATGAATGAAAAGTGTGTTGTATGAGAAGTCTGTGGAAAAAAACACTAAGCTACAACTTTGACTCTTGTACTATAGCACAAAGTCTCAAATCCGGATTTTTTAAAATTCAGAGCTCTTCAAAATCCGGACGTTTTGCTAACTGGCTATATATATATTACCGTAAAATACCGTTAATCCGCCCCCCCAAAACATGACGAAAAATCGAAAAATTATTAGAGGAGGCGCTTACACGGGATTTTTCCGCGATCGTTTCACAAAATTTGCATTTTTTGCGAGATATTTGCAGGATTTTTTCGCGATATTTGACGAGATTTGCAAGGTTTTATCGCGATATTTGAGGATTTTGAAGAGTTTTTTTAATGAAATTTACAGGGTTTTATCGCGATATGTGATGATTTTGCAGAGTTTTTTTAACGAGAATTGAAAAAATTTGCGTTTTTTTATGGGGATGAATCATGATGAAATGAATGAATCATGAATCTTTGAATGAATTATGAATTTTGATACTTGAAGCAATATGCGAAAGAATTTGCGTTTTTCTTTTAAAAAAACGTAAATTCTGTTGAAAAAATGCAGAAAAAAGGTGAATTTTGTAAAAAAAAGGCCAAAAAGCATGAAATCTATTAAAAAATCTCGAAAAAACGTACATTTAATCAAAGATTCATGATTCATTCATTTCATCATGATTCATGTCTTTCTCAATCGCCTTCATTTCCGGATTTCGGGTCCTTCCGGATTTCGGAATTCCGGATAATAGGTCCTCTACTGTATAAGTTTTCAGAAGTTTTGTTAAAAAATCAAAATCAAAATAGGCTTCTCCATAAATGTATGAATTATTTAAGTATTTTGCATTTAAATTACAATTTTGTATCCATTTCTTCGAATTATCTATAAAATCACAACAGGCATGCAAAAAATGTTGACATTTTATTTGTAATAACGTAAAATTGTGATAGAAAAAGTATGGCGGTATATAGGGGGGAAGGGGTGACACTATTTATATCTGCCCCGGGTTTCACCCATCCTACCTACACCACTGATTTTAATAACTTTCTATGGAATACAGTAGACTCCCTCAAATCCACACTGCTTGGGACCAGAGGTTGTGCGGATTTTAGAATTTTACGGATTTCTGGTCATTGCTTTGTTTACATTTTTTAAACAGTAGCCCCACCAGTGGCTGCGAGGTTCTGACCTCAAACTGGTAGACGGTAGGTGCTGGGTTCGAACCCAATCACGACCGTCGGCCTAACCGTTCGAAGTTTTCCGTGGTTTTCTTCGAAACTTGCGTAAATACGGGTTAGGTTCCCTTAGAAAGACCCCCACGGAGGGCAACCCACCCCATAGGGCCTATATCCCATAGCGTAGATAATCGGCCGACAAAAATACACCACCATACACCATTTTAAACAGTAATTTGAGTGCAGTTAATAGTGCAATCAGAACTATAATGAATGCTTACAATATACAGTCAAAGATCTATAATCCACACAAGTTGAGGCCAAAGGTTGTGCGGATTATGGAACTTTGCTGATTATAGAGTATAATGGATTATGCATCACTTTATCATTCTTAGACGGCATTTTAATTCTATAATCAGTATAATATGGAAAGATAAATATGAAATCTAGTAATTAATTTAATAATCTAAAAAATGCATTTTTAAAGTTATTTTATTTTTTTTAATGATATATGTATATGTATTTAAAGAACTATAATTACATAATAATGAGATTTATTTTTAAGGAATATTTTATGGAAGAAAGTATAAAAAAAATGAGAACAAATTATGCACAAAAAATAACCAACACAAAGTAAAATAAATGGTAATTACTTCAGTATACTATAATGAAATAGTTCTATGAATATTATTTAAGAAATCTTTTGTTTAACAAAAATAAGAGTCGAGTGTTCGTTTCAAAACCTGGAATGAATGAATCATGAACCTTTGATGAAATGTGCATTTTTTCGAGATTTTTTAATTGATTTCTTGCTTGTTTTGGCTTTTTTTTTTTTTTTTTTTTTTTTTGCAAATTTCTCCTTTTTTCTGTGATTTTTCAACAGATTTTAAGTTAAAAAAAAAAAAAAAAAAAAAATTTTTTCAAGTATCAAAATTTATGATTCATTCATTTCATCATTATTCATTCCTGTAAATTTTGTTGAATGATTGCGGAAAAATCCCGTGTAAGCGCCCCCTCTAACTATTGTACGATTTTTCGTCACGTTTGGGGGGGGGGGTGGATTAACGGTATAATATTTAGTTCTCAGCTGGTGCTGTGTTTACTATTACTCTCCTGCACTTGCACAAACTGAAATAGCTACGAATGAACAGTTGTCAATTCGAACGTTCAGTAAGATTAGGCACGTTCCGTAATACAGTTTAGTTTTTTACTGTCAATAAAATAAAAGAGTAAATAAAAAAAATACATGTTTTATTATGATTTTTATTATTTGTTAAAAAATTCATTTTTGGATCACGGATTTGTAATTTTTTTAACTGTTTATTTCATTGTTTACATTCGTAAAGTAACGCGGATTATGGGAAATTGCGGATTATGGGTCCGCGGATTATAGATCCTCGACTGTAATAAAATATTAAAATAACTAATAAACAAAAAATAATAACAATTTAGATAATTTTAAAAATGATTAGAGTACTAATAGCAAAGGTCAAGTTAATAATCAGTAGTGTATGATTAAATATTCATTTTGAAAATTAAATGTATTTTTTCCAAAATTATTCAACAAAACTTACCTCATAAAAGTACATTACTAATTCACATCAAAATCTTAAAATAAGGATTTTTTTTTCAAGTTTAGCCAAGCTTAATATCCAAAAAACTTTATTAATGCATAAATATATTTGGTAAGAAGATTGTGATTACCAGTAATATCAAAAATATCTTGAATTTTTTCCAAAATTATTTATTCTTCCTTCATGGAAAAAAAAAAACATGAATAGAGTATTATTAAGAAAATTACAAATTAAAAAATATATGGAATTGATACAAAATTTAAAAAATCAAATTTTGTCCCAATATCCGAACAGAAAGTGTCATTGTTTACATCTATAAAATATGTGCGGATTTTAGAGAGTTGCGGAATTGAGGGAGTCTACTGTATTTTACATTGTGAGTAATGAATTCGTTAAATAATTTCTTCCAATTTGTACCAGTTTTGGCCATTCCAGTATCATGTACAGTCGAAGTTCTATAGTCTTCACAAGCTGCAGCCAAAGGTTGTGCCGATTATGAAATAATGTGGATTATAGAGTTTTATGGATTATACGTCATTTTATTATTCCTAGATAGCATTTTAGTCCTTTAATTAATATCATATGAAGAGATAAATATGAAATCTAATAATTAATTAATATACTATCTGAAAAAAATGCCTTTTAAAAGGTATTTTATTAAAAAATTTATATATAAGTGCATTTAAATTAAAACAATTACATATGTTTCGTAATTCTGTAATCCGTTTTTTTCTATTAATAAAATAAAAGAGTTATATTAACAAAAAATGAATGTTTTATTATGATTTTTTTCAATTTTTTATTATTTCTTTTAAAAAATCATTTTTGTATCACAAATTTGTAAATTTTCTTAACTGTTTATTTCATTGTTTACATTCATGAAGTAACGCAAATTATAGATAATTGCGGATTATCGATCTTTAACTGTAGTTTAACAAACATTTTAATTGATAATAAATAAAAGTAAAGCATTTTTAAGCAATATCTATTTATTTGCTGTATTAAGATAATACACCAGTAGCTCATTCTAATAACTAGAATGGCACAAAATATTATAAATGGAAGAATAAAATCATTTGAAAAAAGTTTCCTACAGAAAATAAATAAAAAATACTTCCAATCACTGCTGGTAGTGGGAAATTTGGTGCTTTACATGGAAGGAAAACATCAGAAACTGACAAAATTAATAATTTGGATAAAATGCCATATTTTATTCATCATATTCACTTTCCTGATGAGGAATTCGACCACATTCAATGCACCACATTTTTCATTCTTTGTAAAAAACTTTTTGAAGACCGAGCATAACATGTCACATGGAATAACCTTTACTGGTGATGGGAACTATTTTTTTTTCTTGGAATCTCTTTTCCCTTGCTTTCGTTAGTCCCTTTATAAATTTTTAATCAGTTCTGGTTATTAAAATTAGCTACAGTGAGTTCTAAATAGTGTCAATTAAAAAAAAAAACACCCTGTACTTAAGTTGATTTTAACTGAAAATTTAAATTAAAAAACAAAGTATATATCGGATTCATAAAAGATACAAGTGTACTTGTAGAACATAAAAAACATATTTTAACATTTTACATGTTTAGTCAGTTTTATAAATATCCATGGATTTTGGACTACTTAAAATTACTTGAATTTTCACCAAAGAGTTACCTTTCTTGAAATCATTTTCTGATTAATTTTCATTTATGTTTGCTTGTAGTGTCTTATTTAAACATTCTGCCTCTTTGCTAATTCTTTTAAAATTTGATTTCATTGGGGATCATGGCATTTCAAGCCTGGTTTTCAAAGTTGAAATTAATTTTCTATCTTGCCAGTTTCAACAATTTTATGGTCAGAATCGTAAAATTGCTCCATTTTTATAGAAAATACCATTTTGATAATTTCCAAAATCAACTTATCAAATTTATTTTTAACTTAAATTCCCAGTACTTAGCTGCCCATCGGCCTATTCACTCTGAGGTTTCAGAGATTTTCTTTGAATTTTAGATTATGTTGTGTAAATATAAGTTAGGGCCTTATAAAGACCTTCACAGAAGGTTTCGGGCCCATAAACCTCGTATACATAATTGACTGTCATAAACAGTTCACCCTAGTACTTAGACTGACTGACTAATTTAGATTAAACATTATTAGAGAAAAGTGATCCCCATTCTACAAACTTGTGATACAAGTTAGAACAAAATATGGTACTACTTAGTTATCCTTTCAACCAATTTTTCCAAAATTATGCAAATTGCTAAACATATAGCCAAATTTTGCATATTGACATAATTTTTATTTTAAATAAAGAAAAAACAAATAAATTAGCAAAATATTAAGAAAAATACAAATAAAAAGTCAAAATATAAATCACTTGATGACATTTTAAACACATACTTCATGTCTAATATTATCGAATGTGACATTCAAGGTCAACCGTTATTGGCATTTAATCTTGTAATTTGGCGATAGTTTTTTAGTCGATGGGATAACCAAGTAGTACCCAAAAACTTAGCTATATTGTGGTGCCAAGACATTTTTAATAGCCTAAATGTTTCTTAGAACAGTGCTCAATCTAGACAATTTCTTAATAACACAGAATTGTCTTTTTTAAACTTTATATTTAAAAAAAAATGAATCCTGTTTGTAGTAAAGATTTTAACAATATTTATTTAGTAATTCTAAATCCTTATGTCTAAAATCTTGCAAAAATCATACAACTCCATTTGAAAAAAATAAAAAATTCATTTACTCATGCTGTAATTTTATTGAACTTTTTAATTTATAAGTCATAAAAATTTCCAAATATTTCTAAATATATTGCTAAAATTTTCACTATAAATTAATCTTGTAACCAAAAGTAGAACACAGTGATGTACCATGTACATATAGCAAATTTAAAACATCAGTTTTGGCCACCCTTCTTTAAACTATCAAAATAATCAATTTAAATGTAAAATTGTAATAGACAGAAAGACTACATCATATAACCTAATAATAATTTGTTTCAGAATAAATGATGTCCATAAATGCCTAATATTGAAAGATTCTGAAAACTTGTTTGCTAAGCCAAACTCTTAATACATAGCAAAACTCTTAAGTTTGGGAGCACAGACACATTTATATTTTTTGCAAGTCTTATTTTATCAAAAAATAAACAAATGGAATTGTAAATGATAAAAGAGTATTTGATTTAAAAGTACGAAAGCATATAATTTTTTAACATCAATTTACAGGCTAAATAGTGGACAAAGAAATCCAATGAGGGGAAAACTGGAGCATTTACTGTAGCTAATTAGAGCTACTGTAAGAGCTGATTTTAATGTAAGATTCATGAATAGGAATTTAAGTACTCTTGAAAATGTTAGACATTATTTCTTTAATTTAAATAATATGTAAAAAATATTTTTTGTGTATTCATACAGTCGTGGCGGAAAAAAAATTGAACACCCTCTACTAACCCCTCAACAAATTATCCATAGAAGAAAATTACTAATGTAGAACAATTGGAAATAAAGTGTACTTTTAAATAATGTATATAAAATTTGCTTAAGGGGTCATATACATGTTAAAATGAACCCTAACTTTGTTTTTTCTATCGCAGTACCTTATTCTGACAACACACATGAACTCTACACTTTTCTGTTAACCTAAAAATTATTTTTTTGTGCAATTTGTACGATAAATTCATTATTTCCTGAGAAATTAATTATTTTATAATTATCCTATTTTAGGAGCTGTATCCAAATTGAAGTTCAGTACTCAATTTTTGAACAAGAGAGCCCCCTTCTTGATCAGGCTCATTAGACACCACTCAAGCAATCATTGAAGACTGATAGATTACAGGATAGCATAAGAAGTTTCAACATTTCTATCATAGGCGAGCCTCCAAACCATCATTTTGTCATTTTTAAAAAATATTTTGTAAACTACTTGGAATAATTTTTTTTATTCTCGATTTTCATAAAGCAAATCTTAATGAATCTAAATCTATCAAAAAATTGTAGGTTGCAATTCATAATTTTTTCGAATACTAATTTCATAATTCATATCAAATTATAAAAAAATGCAAATTCAACGTTTTTATGTTCTGCATATTTCAGTATTAGTGCTACATAAAAAGTAAGTACATTAGGAGTATAATTTCAAGACATATTAATAAAAGTATGAAAATGTAATTTAACATGAGAAGTGCTAAATTTACAATGTTCATAATTCAAAAATTTTTCATTCAAATGACTTGAAATTTGATGTTTAGGCATAGTTTGAATTGAAGATTTGAAATATCTTGATAAAATTGGGTGTTTCATTGAAAAAAAAAAGGTTTACTTTCATTTAAATATGCATATGGTGCTTAAGAAAATTTTATTTACATCATTTAAAAACAGACTTTATTTACAATCATTCGGCACCAGTAATTTTGTTCGATGATAATTTGTTAAGAAGTTGAAGGGAGTGTTTACTTTTTCTTCCACGGTTGTATTTTTAAATATAATAAAGATACATTCATTTTAATATAATCTTATTTCTATAACAATATTTAAATATACACTGATTTTAAAACTAACTCCACTTTAACCATCGTGGGATAAAGTGGCAGTATCAATAAATGTTCTTTTAAATTTATTACTTTAAAAAAAAAATTAACAAAACTGAATGGGAATGCTTTATCTATAGGAATCCAATATATATAAAACGCATCAAAAATTTCATTAAATTAAATGTAGTACTCTTGTTTTCAAGCCTTCACTAAAAAAAAATAAAATAGAAGGTTGTATGGCCCACCTGATTCTGTTGTATAAATAGGCTGGTCAATAGCTTTTATTACTACTTCAGCCTTGTTTGAATCTTCCCCATACCCTAATTTATGAGTAATATGGCTATGACAGACAGTCAGAGGAATGATATTTTAATGGTTCTGTTTTTACTTTTTAAGTATATAGATAACAACAAAAGACTCCATCTGATTGGTTTTCTATTTATAACTCTCATTTTATACTTATTCCCGATTTGTTGGTATAACTTACTATATAAATGCATATTATATGCACACATATAAATAAATATACTGTATACTTAAGTATTTTTATTATTTTATATTTTTATTATTTTTTTATATATTTAATATTTAATGTATTTATTATACATGTGAAATTATAAGATAATATTATATTATAAATGTTTAGGTATGTATATAAAAGTAAAACCTGTAAAATGGGAATCTTTCTACAACGTAATCCTGTCTCAAATCGAATAGTTTCAAAATATTGGCGAAACAAACAAAGATCTTATTTAGACAAAGTATCTTAGAAATACTGATTACACTTCTTTAAATGGAAATAAAAAATGGTATTTCCCCCAGCTTCTTGCAATCACATGACATGGTTGACTATGTGTGTACATTGTAGGCATGTACTGAGTAGGCATGTATTGATTTTGGCCGAATACCGAATGCCGAATATTCGGCCAACAGGCGAACCTAACACCGCATATTCGGTTAGCCAAATAGTAGTTGTTGGGTCGAATACCAAATATTCGGCCTGCCGAATAGTAACTATTCGGCCGAATACTGAATATTTTGCTGAATACCAAATATTCAGCTTTCCAAATACTTTTTATGTTTCAAAGTTTAAAGGTATTAAAATGTTATTTTTTAAAAACAATTATGAGACTTTTTTAATCAATAAAATTTTAAATTTCATGGTTTCTTCTACAAATTAAAAGAAACAATTTAAATTCAAAGAGAAATAATGAAAAATTGGTCTAAGAAAAATTTGACTGTTTCGTAATTGTCCTTTTTCATTAAATCAAGGCAGATGTTTCATAAACATAAAGTACAGATACTTTCAACTGAATTCTGAATAAAGGACTATCTAGCTAATAGTTTTTTTTCTTATGAATGATGTCATTTTACACTCTTCCCATCATACCATATTTTATAGAAATCAAAGCATGTGAGTTGAAAATATTTTATCTTACTTATTGTTAATGCAACAAATGAAAACACAAGTTTGACCTAGTATGAGACTAAATACAATGCCTCAATAAGTTGATTATGGTTTCATGAACAAAAATTGCCTTGATAGCTATTGCTTTTCTCAAAAGTTTTTCTTTCTTGTTTAAGGATTTTTATTTGGGTAAAGCAAGAAACAGATTATTTAATAAACAAAATTTAGGAGCTCGCATTTGCACAACATTTATTCCTAAGGAGAATCCTAATAAATCACCATTTTAATTTTTCTCATTGTTAATTTTCTTAAATTATACTTTAGAAAAAAACAAATAAATAATGTAAAAACCATTCTATTTTATTTAAATATGATTTTCTTTCCAACTATTTTAAATATATTTATAAATTGACTTTTAAAAGCAGAAATTGTGAAATTTCTTTAAAAATGTGTTTTAAAAAGGTTTTATTAAGTATTGGATTCGGCCGAATACTTTGATATTCGGCCAAACCGAATATTCGGCTTAACTGAATAGTTTGATACTCTGCCTAACCGAATATTTGGTAACATGGCCTAATAGGCCAAATACCGAATATTCTGTGCATCCCTAGTACATTAGTAATTGATGTATTTCGAGTAACTTTAAAAATTTACGTTTATCTTTATTTATTGTCTTAATTAAAAACACTATGGTCCAAATAACTGAGCCCATACTCAAAAGTTAAAGGTATTTTAACCAAGTTTCATACAACATTAAAATTAGTATTAAAAGGTTCAGTTTAACCCTAGAACTAGTAAAAATGTTATTCAAATCTTATTAAAATATTCTATATCAGAATTTTTATTTAAAGCTATTTAACTTGTTATAGGTGAGTTTATAAATTTTGTTTAATTAAACACATTTTTGATTTGTATTTAATTATTATCTCGTTAGTTTTTAAGAAAAATATATTCAATTTTGACTCAAGAAACTAGTGATATAACAAGCTCGCTCAACAAATGTAGTTTATGTTGTAAAAAATTGCCTGGGTCCAATTGTCTATAACAGCCCTAATTCTTCTGGGTTTCTCTGTTTCATGTTTTGCTGTTTTTGGTACCATATTTCGCCTCAATAGTTTGTTTCGATATATAATCATGATTTTTAAGGATGTTAATTTTTTTTAAAGTTTTATTTCTGATTTATTAAACTTTTTTGGTAATATTGGTTTGTGTATAAAAAAATATTGGTTTCTGTTATTTTACTTCAAAGGCAATTTATTTTAGCTGCTTCGAAAGAGCTTTAGAGTTCAACAATAATTCTCGGAGTTTGGTATGTGAATTAGATTCAATTTAAGTTTTATTTCTGATTTATTGCCGAAACGTCAGTGAAGGCTTACTTTGGAGACACAAAATTTTTTGGTTTCTGTCTGTCAGTCAGTCTGTCTGTTCCGCGATAACTAACGCAAAAAACATCCGATTGGCTTGAAATTAAGTGGGTATGTTAGTGAGGCACTGGGATTAAGCTGTATAGTTTTTTCATAGATTTGATTCATTCGTTCGGAAAATATAGAATATTTTATTTTGCGCAATAATGCTTTTCTATGGCAAATCCAATGATTTTCAATTTTCTTTCCTTGAGAGAAAATGACACATTTCATTAATGGAATTCAATGATAAATGGATACTGAAATTTACCAGTTAAATTATTCTAATGGTTGCTAAGCAACCATTCATCCTAATCCTTATTATATCTTAATGCTATAAATTTGAAAGCGTGGTCGAAAATTTAAATGAAGTCAGCGTCAAAACTTATGAATTAATTAATGTCTTTTTATCTTTGCGGATAAATATAACATAGCCCAGAAACGAATATAGGCTATGTTTTATTAATTTTATTCAAATATTTTCCTTAATAATCCAACATTTCCTTCTTTTTCATACAGAATCAAGACCGATTTTTTAGATAAAATTTAACCAATTTCCTTTATCGTTGCCAAAAAAAAATCTGGAATAATTTTTCAACGGCAATAAGTTTCAATTGAGCAATTTCCATTCGAAAAACCAAACTAAGAAAAAATAAATATGACGTCAGAATTAAAATAAAAATAAAAATAGTACTTTGTTAAATATTAAACAAGGAAATTTGTTTCGTTAATAAGAATTTTTCTGACAAAAATGGGGGCATAATTAGAAGTAAAAGAAATAAAAAATAATCATATTTTTAACAAATATTTCAATTGGTAAAATTTGACGTCATAATTGAACAAAAACAGGTATTTTATAGTAGTCGTTAAAAATACAAGAAACATGGATATCAATAACTCATGAAAAATAACGCCATTGCCGAAACTTCAGTGAATACTTACTTTGAAGACACGAAATTTATAGTTTTTCATCTGTTAGTCTGTTCTTTTGTATGTTTGTCTGTCCCGCTATAACTGCTACAGAATGCAATCAAAACATTTTTTTTTCGGAAACAAAATTGTAAAACTCTAGACTACTGAATTTACACTTACAAAAGTTCCTGATACATCAGATTTAGATGTTTGTGGTTGGCAGGTATGTAGCAGTATAAGGATAATGAAAAATATTTGTCCAAACTGTTACTTATCCTTATAAATCAAAATGTATAAGGAAATGCAAAATATACAATAACCATTAGCACAATTATTAGAAAGTGGCAAATTTAAATTAAGTGAGGCTACACGGGATTCAGGGGGGGGGGGCGGAGCCCCCCTTAAGAAATCTATTATGTTATAATAAAAAAACAAAAATAATAGATCATGAAAATTTCAGAATATCCTAGCATAACTAAATTTTTAATTTACCGCTTTTGAAGGCTGAAAACTTCTAATTCTTATTTTATTCTTATAAACATTTAAGTACTATGAAAATTTTAAATTAACTTTTCTAAGAAGTTGAATATTACCCAAAGTGTGTTTATATATATATATATATATATATATATATATGCAAAGCTGACGTTGAGGCTCCTGATCTGCAGATTTACAAGTTAAAATTTTTTTGGTTATATTAGTTAGTGTAAAAAATAATATTGGTTTCTGTTATTTTACTTCAAAGACAATTTATTTTAGCTGCTTCGAAACAGCTTTAGAGTTCAACAGTAGTTCTCGGAGTTTGGTATGTGAATTAGATTCAATTTAATTTTTATTTATGATTTATTAAACTTTTTTGGTAATACTGGTTTGTGTAAAAAATAAAATTAGTTTCTGTTACTTTACTTCAAAGGCAATTTATTTTAGGTGGTTCGAAACAACTTTAGAGCATTCTCAAAGTTCAGTAGTAAGTTCTCAGAGTTTGGTATGTGAATTAGATTCAATTTAAACTTTAGACTTCTCATTGTTAAAAGCAGAACCTCATCACGACTTTCTTCATACACAATTCTCCTTCCATTCATGAATTTTTTGTAAGCAATGTTAAATTAAGTATTCACAAGTCGTAATTCTTATAATTAAGATGGTTGAAGCATTTATCTGCGGGAGGGATTTTTGCAACTCTGAAAAGAGCACTTTAAAATTCCGAAGAGGTGTAGCACTTTCAGATGATTAATAAGCATAAAATCTTAAATGCCCTAGGAGACATTTCGATGCTTTGAAAGGGGCACCCCCTAAATTTGACGCTGTAGTGTAATCAGTGTAAAAACTGTTTCCGATGGTTTTCGTATTATTTTGAATTCGTACAAAATGGCGAACTTCCCCGTCAAAATCCGTTCCCATCTTAGCAGGTATACTTGTATACTTATTCTTTTGGACTGTCAAATGTTTCCATTTAGGGGATGATTCCGTGTTCACCAAAAATCTTCCAAGAAGGAAACACAATTGCAAAATGTTCCGTTTTAGATAGGTTTCAAGTTTTAGGAACTGTAAATATACAGTATTGTTTTCGTGTAATCCTGATTTTTTTTACCTTTAAAATATGTCAGTTTCACAGATTTCTGTAGTACATTTATACTCTCCATAGATGCACTACAGAGTGAATATATTATATTAGTTTTAGAGGATACAGTTAAAACGGAACATGTTTATGTTGGAAAATTGCTTAAAAGAGAAAAGTTCATAGCCCTTGTGAAAGATTTACTTTTGAATTATGCCGTTTAAGATTATACTATTTAACACGTGTATAAAATAAATTTTTTCACGTGTTCTTTATGATTAAGTCTTAGTAGTTTTGAGTGTTGTTGAAGGCATGATTCAGAAACCCAGATAATCGTATGGGGTGGGGGACGGGAGTCCACGACGTTCACTTCCTATGATACTGGTTACATTATATAATTGCAGTGTAAATTGTATTAAATGATACAGAATATTTTAGCAGTAAGCATTAACATTACATGAAAAATTCTGAAATTTGGGGAATTTCTTACTAAACACATTTGCATACTAAAATTCCATCGTTACAAAAATAATTTATTTTCTCTTTATTCTTTGCAAAATGTTTCTTCGTTTCTTTAGATGACATTAATATTTAGAATTTTCTCCTTAAACTTACTTTATATTTTATTTATAACTTATTTATTTTTAAATTGATGCAATGTATTTTATTTATAATTTAATCTTTATACTGTTAAGAAAGGCATCTGACACACCGTTGATTCTGCTAAGTTCAGATTATTGATTGTCAACTGTAGTTTTTAATACTATGGTAGAAATTTTATTACAATTTATCTTCTATATTTATTTTAAATTTTCGTGATAAGTTTTTTGTTTTTTAATGAAATTTAAAAACTGATATTTTTTAATTTTATTTTATTGCAGATGCATAAAATCATTAATATAACACATCACTTCACTCAAAATATCTTCAATGTGTGAAACAGGTGCAGCAAAATATTTTTTATCAGAGCTTTTTGAAAAAGCAGCTTCTAATTCACAGCCAGGAAAATCGAATACTTGTGAGTTATGCAAGAAGAATTTCTCCCAAGACAGTCGTTTTCGTGTGAGGTATGCAGCAAAGAATTCTTTCATAAGAGCCATTTAAGCAGCCATCTGTTAACTCATACAAGTGAGAAACTTTTTGTGTGTGATATATGCAACAAGAAATTCTCTCGAAAGGACCATTTAAGCAGACATCTGTTAACTCATACGGGTGAGAAACCATTTGTGTGTGAGATATGCAATAAAAAATTCTCTCAAAAGGGCAATTTAAGCAGTCATCTGTTGGGTCATACTGCTGAGAAATCTTTTGTATGTGAGATATGCAACAAGGAATTCTCTCAAAAGGACCATTTAAACAGTCATCTGTTAATTCATTCTGATGAGAAACCATTTGTGTGTGAGATATGTAACAAGAAATTTTCCAGAAAGGGCCATTTAAGCAGCCATCTTTCAATTCATTCTGGTGAGAAACCTTTTGTATGTGAGATATGCCACAAGATATTCTCTCAAAACACTACTTTAAGAAGACATCTGTTAATTCATACTGGTGAGAAACCCTTTGTATGTGAGATATGCAACAAGAAATTCTCTAGAAAGAGCTCTTTAAGCAGCCATTTGTTAATCCATACTGGTGAAAAACCTTTTGTGTGTGAAAAATGCAACAAAAAATTTCCTATAAAGAGTAATTTAAACAAGCATATGTTAATCCATATCGAGGAGAAACCATTTGTGTGTGAGATATGCAACAAAAAATTCTCTCAAAAGAGCAATTTAAGCAGCCATCTGTTAGGTCATACTGGTGAGAAATCTTTTGTATGTGAGATATGCAATAAGAAATTCTCTCTAAAGGGCAATTTAAGCAAGCATCTGTTAATTCATTCTGATGAGAAGCCATTTGCGTGTGATATATGCAATAAAAAATTTTCTAAAAAGGGTAATTTAAGCAGCCATCTGTCAATTCACACTGGGGAGAAACCTTTTGTATGTGAGATATGCCACAAAAAATTCTCACAAAAGAGCCATTTAAGCAGACATCTGTTGATCCATACTGATGAAAAACCTTTTGTGTGTGAAAAATGCAACAAAAAATTCTCTGATGAGAATTATTTAAACAAACATCTGTTAATTCATATTGGTGAATAAACCTTTTGTGTGTGCAAGATATGTAAGAGAGGTTTTTGTCATAAAGCAACTTTAAGCAAACATATGTTCATTCACACTGGTGTGAAACCTTTTGTGTGTGGAATAACAAGAAAGTCTTTCGAAATTTTTTTTCTAAGGACACATCTGCTTATTTATACTGATGAGAAAACATTTGTTTGTGACATATGCAGCAAGACATTTTCCCAAAACAGCGATTTAACCAGGCATCTCTTAAAACACAGTTGAAAAACCTCATATGTGAAATATGAATAATTCCCTCAAAAGGGTGATTTAAGTAAGCATCTGTTAATTCATAGTGGTGAGAATTATTTAGTGTGTGAGACAAGAAATTTTCTGATAACAATGATTTAGACAAATATCTCTTATTTCACACTGATGATAAATCTTTTGAGTGTGAGATATGCAACAAGAAATTTTCTCAGATGTATGCTTTAAGCAAATATATTTTAATTGATACTGAAGAGTATCCCTTTGTGTGAGAAATATCTGTCAAGATATTCTTTCAAAACATTTGTTTAAAGAAGCATCATTTAATTCACTTTGCCGAAAAAAATTTTGGTACTACTCGGTTATCCCATCGACCAAAAAAAATATCGCCAAAGTATAAGATTAAATGGCAATAATGGATGATCGTGAATGTCACACTCAATTACATTAAATACGTATATGTATTTAGAGATGTTATCAAATGATTTTAATTCAACTTTTTATTAGAATTTTTATTAATCTTTTATTTGTCCATTTATTTTTCCTTTTGTTATTAAAAAAGGCCAATATGTATAATTTGCCAATTAGTTTGGCGACCTGTATAATTTCGCGAAATTGATCGACGGGATAACCAAGTAGTACCAAAATTTTATATGAGATAAACAAAAAAAAAAACTCCAAAAAAGCTACTATCTAAATGCAACATTTTGCTCATAAAACTTGTTAATTGCAGTTAGCTAACCATAGCAAATTCCAGAAATAAATAAATATTTCTTTTCATTGTTTACAGTGCACAAGAAGTACAGTGACACACAAATTTTGCCTATAAACCAATAAATCAGCAGATTAGGAGCTGTACCATGTCCCATGATTAACACAATTATTTTTTTATCATGGTTTATATTATCTGAAAAATATTACATATCTTTTTATTACATTTATAAGCTTTTAAGATTTTATAATGATTGATAGTATTAAAGTGAAAAAAGAAAAAAATTGTTACACCTGATTTCTCTCAATAAAGTTTTTTTTATGTTAAAATTGATTTTCTTGTGACTATTTAAGCTGAAAATTGTAGTTTTGTAAACGGAATGCCCCCCCCCCTGACTTACCCATAATATTGAAAAAAAATATGTGTGTTTGATACACTGGTTGTTACTTCAAAAGATTATAACGATCTGATGACATTTGAAATATAAGAAAAGTTGGTAAAAATGTTTTAAAATTTTTCTTTTCTCATCAGGATTATATTAAAAGAAAGTATCATAATTTAATTGTTATGTCATTGCTGATAGCTTAAGTAATCTGTTCAGTTCCACAATTTCAAGATCGCCTGTCTGGTGTGATTTTGAAAAATCAATAAATGGGGTAGACTCGCCTAAATTCACATTCCTACAATCTGTAATCCCCACATAATTTACAGATATAAACAATGTGACTTTGAATTCAGATTTTGAGACAAAATTTGACTTTTTTATTTTTATATCAATTCTTCATCTGTTTTAATCTGTAATTTTCATGAATATTGCTAAATTCATACATTTCCATGAAGGAAGAATAAATTCATCTTTGAATAAAATTCAGGATTCTGTTGATATTACTGGTAATCACAATCTTTTTGATAAATGTATGTACGCATTATTAACTTTTTTTTTTTTTTCTTGTTAAGTCTGACTAAACCTGAAATAAAAATTTGATTTTTTTTTATTTTATTTTACGATTTTTATGTGTATTAGTAGTGCACCTTTATGAGGCAAATTTAATTGAATAATTTAAGAAAAATGCATCTCACCTTTATCATGAACATATAATTTTACATTATTGATTATTTACTTGCCCTTTGCATTTATTTTTAAAAAAAATCTAAATTTTTATTATTTTAGTTTATTATTTTATTTAATATTTTTCTATATTGTAAACTTTTATTACAATCTGAATTGCATTCTTTCACATAAGCAATCTCTTAAAATATTTCGTCGATTTATAAATTGTTTGCTTTAAGATGTTTATCAGACATTTCCCGATAATACTATTCATTTGCATATTTTTGTATGCAGTGTTTTTCTTAGTAGTGACGAAGAAAACCCCCTGACCTCAAAAAGTTTATTGTCAGTGGCGGTGACAGCCTTTGTTAGTTTCTTTTAGAATAGAGAAATACTAAAAACATATTTTTCCATTTTAGTTGACTAAAATTAAAAATTCATTTCATTCCAAATATTATAGCTTACAAAGGGAGGGCCAACTTTGGTAATCACAGATTTTGGTTATTTTAATGTATGTTGTTGTATAGATACCCCTTCGAATCAGATTCAATGGATTGTATACAACGTTCCTTATTTCTTGAGAAACAAGTGTGTGTGTGTGTGGGGGGGGGGGGTTCTAATATTTTGACACAACTTAAATGCTTTATGATAAAAGGGTAGCATTGATGGTAGCTCACTTGGTACGGTGTTGTTCTTCGTTCACAGTTGAAAACGAAAAGCACACGGAGTATAACAAGCAATTCGCGGAAGCGTACCTTTACGAAAATGTCTCTTAGAATTCTATAGAAAAAATTTATAGAATCCTATAGAATTATAGCCCGTTTTTCTATAAGCTAGTTTAAAAGCTATAGAAATACCTGTAGAAGTTTAATAGAAATGTCTGTAGAGAGAAAGTTTTTAATGGAAGTTTAATAGAAATTTCTGCTCTACAGACATTTGTTTTGAACTTCTACAGACATTTCGGTACTTACGTATTAACGCCACCTCAGCAGAATTTGCGCTAATGCGCCAATAAAGATTAGAATCTTGTTGTTCGCACGCGCGCGGGGTTATTTTTTCGATTACATGTTGCCTTGTTGATTGCTGATTTTTGACGTTATTTTAGTGCTTTTCTTTTGCACATTTTTTGACGTCTTTTTTGTTAGCCATTACAAAAGTAATGGCCAACATTAAAACTAAATAGCAGAGCAAGCTTGAACAGTGATAAGCGTTTATTGCTGATTCACGACATAACCTGACTCGATGTTAAACAATAACTTTAAAGAAATTAAATAGTTATTGTAAAGATAAATTCAAAGTAATTCAATTAGTAATAAACAAATGCTTTTGGTAAAGACAAAAATAAAAATAACCATTTATAACTAAAATCATTTATTAAAAATTAAAGACAAACAATAAACATAACAATCTATATATTACTTAATTTCTTAATAAAAATATATCACATCAAAAATAAATAAATATCTAATGTAGATATTCCCAGGACTTACTTGGCAAGACTTCTATACACATCTAGGCATCATTAAAGAAAAACGAATTACGTTGAAAAATTATTAAGTTCCCATCTAGAAAAACTTTTAATCCACACTTAACAATGTTGTCAATAATTGAAAGCTTCTTTAAAACAGAATTAACTTTTCGTAAATTCAGTTTCACAAACATTCTTTAAAATACCGTCGAAGATTCACTATGCAAAAAAAAAGTCGATCTCCCTGACGATCAATGAAATATTAAAAGTCCACGAACATAATCAAAGACTAGCATCTTAACTATAATATCGAATTCCAGCGAAGTTTCCTCCATAAGTACTGCCGAGACTTAAAAACTTCTAACACAACATTCACAGATATGACAGGTGAAGAACCACGAGGAGAAAACTGATACCTTTATATACACCCATGAAAGGCACACGTGCTGACACACCCTCTTACTCCAGAACGTTCGATCAAACACGATTCGCTAAAGCTGATTACGTCCGCTAATGTATTCAAGGGTTACGTCATTACGATGCTATCGCCTCCTGGCGAAAAGATAGCGAATCGTGTCTTCGAGAAACAAAAGTTAGTGACGGATGTTTGACTAAAGAACCGGGAAATGTAAATAAAGAAAAAGTATAAGTCTAAAAGAAATTTAACTAGACTGTAAATAAAAATAAAGGATTATCAATAAAACATTATCTAATAGGATTAATTTAAACAAAAGGTAAGTTTATTTTTAAAAATAATATGTATAAAATAAAGTTATATTGAATGTATGAAGACCGATAGAATTAAATATTTTATGTGTTAATTTAACTGGAAAAATATATTAAATGAGGCATCGAGAATATGGAAAGCTTGTTAAATCCTAACATTTTTTTGTACTCGTGCGAAGAACAAGATTGCTCTTTATTGGCGCATTAGCGCAACTTGTGCTGCAGTAGCGTTAATACGTGAGTACCGATATTTCTATAGTTTTTAAATTAGCTAATAGAAAAACGAGCCATAATTCCACAGGATTTTATAAAACTTTTTCTATAGAAGTCTAAAAACCATTTTCGTATGGGTAATTAGTAGATATGAAAGGAAATGCTTCAGATCTGCTCATGCTCAGATCCGTTTCTCTGAACTGACAACTCAACAACGAAATCCTATATTTCCATAATTTTTAAATTAGCTTATAGAAAAACGGGCTATAATTCTACAGGATTCTATAATATTTTTTCTATAGAATTCTAAGAGACATTTACGTAAGGGTACGGCTTGTTATACTCCGTGTACTTTTCGTATTCAACTGCTGAACGAAGAACAACACCATAAAGGAATAGCAGTCTGGTGTGATTTTGAAAAATCAATAAATGAGGTAGACTCGCCTAAATTCGCATTCCTACAATCTGTAAACCCCCCCCCCTAATGCTCAGAAATGCTTCAGATCTGCTCATGCTCAGATCCGTTTCTCTGAACTGACAACTCAACAACGAAATCCTATATTTCCATAATTTTTAAATTAGCTTATAGAAAAACGGGCTATAATTCTACAGGATTCTATAATATTTTTTCTATAGAATTCTAAGAGACATTTACGTAAGGGTACGGCTTGTTATACTCCGTGTACTTTTCGTATTCAACTGCTGAACGAAGAACAACACCATAAAGGAATAGCAGTCTGGTGTGATTTTGAAAAATCAATAAATGAGGTAGACTCGCCTAAATTCGCATTCCTACAATCTGTAAACCCCCCCCCCCACATAATTTACAGATATAAACAATGTGACTTTCAATTCAGATATTGAGACAAAATTTGACAACTGACAACTCAAGAACGAAATCCTAGCAATTGGTTGAAAAAAAAATTGGGGGGGGGGCAATTTTTAAGGGGGAAAATGTTGTTATTTTATTTCTACTACAGTGTCTTATTTACAAGTAGGGATTCTTTAGCTCATCGCAACCTATTGCAGATGTAGGCTTCACCTCTAATTATTGCAAATATTAACCATGACGCTGAATATGAAGAACAATTTTAAACTAATATTAGCAGCTAGATGAAAGTACAGTCACCCACTTATATAATTCACAGTACTTTATTTCCTGTAAGGTGACGTTGAACAAAAAGGTCCTCTTTTAAATAATATTTTTTATAATTTCCATTTCCTTTGTAATTAATGTTTGGTTGTTTATAATTTGCTCGTTGGGAATTCTGAGTTAAATACTAACCTAAAATAAAATTCATATGTAACAGTATATCGTTTTTTCCTCCTTCTTTTTCTTTGTGAACTGTAGCAGAAAAATCAGCGCCAGATTTTCTTGAAATATCGAATGTTTAAATTTGATATTGACAGATCCACATCAATCATTAATACTGAAATAAATAATTGTTTTAAATCGGAATAAAAAGCCGGAGCGGAGTTTTTTCTTGATCTCATTTTGTAAAAAAAAAGTTTTTTTTAAATCGTTTACATTTTTCAGGTAATATTTTTCGTATTAAAAGATATTTGATAACATTTCCATATCAAATTTTATGTAACACTGATGTAATGTTTAGGTTTTTGTAATATTTTTGTTCAATGTGAATGCAATTCAGTGAAAAAAATGATCAAATAGTGGCGCTGGAAATAGAGAAATGCTGATGATATTTTCATTATAAAACAACATTTAATGTAGAAAAACTTGTATTTTAGTGTCCATAGTTTGAAAAAAAATAACCTTGCTGCGAGTAGACATGTAATGGAAAACAGTGACTGGGCATAATGTTTAGTGTATGATTAATCTTTTATTATTATTTTTTTTTAAATGATCATATCTGCAGTAATGTAGTCGTAAAAAAACAGACGGTATATGCTCTAAGTAGAGGGTATATGCTCTAAGTAGAGGGTATATGCTCTGCTTTGAGCACATATCTTGAGCTTGTATATACTACAGATTTCTGGAGGAAAAGAGGGTATACGGTGCTTCTTTAAAAGAATCCAGAATGTGTACGATGTATACCCGCGTAAATTATGGCAACAGAAAAAAATACTTTAGCAGTGTTTAAAATAATGATGAAAAAAGTATCAAATAGGAGCGTTGGAAATAGAGAAATGTTGGTGTTATATTCATTGTAAAGCATCAGTAGTGCAGAAAAACCTGCATTTTAGTGTGCATCTTTTGAAGGTGCATCTTTTGATAACCTTGCTGTGTGTACACATGTAATGGACAACAGTGACTGGGCATACTGTTTAGTGGATGAATAATCTTTAAAAGTAAAATAAAAAAATTATCATATCCGTTCAGATAATGTTTTTACAGAAAAAGTGTAAACTATGGCAAGAGAAAATGAAAATGCTTTAGTAATGTTGGAAATAGTGATAAAGTTAAAACACTAAATGAAAATTTGTTATTAAAGAGAAAAGGCCTTTTTGTAACCAGTTTTTAAACATATATTTACTCACACTTACAATTATCTTTGGATTTGAAAAGAGAAGTCAGTTCACATTTAATTTGCAAGTAATAATCTCTGTATGCGTTATTGAAGACTTAAAGCAGTGTCAGATGATTGCAATAAAAAAAGCGATAATAGTTATAACATATTATGATTTTTTTGCTTTCTCTCAATCGCAGACTTTTTGTAAAAACTGATAATCATTTTTAAAAGGAACCTATTGCCCTTTTTTTTTATTAAATTAGACTAATGTTTATGGAATCCTGAGAAAAGCATAATTTTAAACATATTTTTGAAACATTTATTGATATTTTCAAGCCTCATCAGACTATTACTAGTATTAAAAAATACTTTAAGGAGCTCTAATTAATACGCTTTTAGTATGAAAAAAGGTTTGACAAGCTCTTCTAATTGAGCATGAGTCAGCACAAGGTATTCCCCTTCTTGGATGCAACTCACTGTCAATGTCAACTTTGAAGAAATCGTATTTGTGCTTTTCCATATTTAAAAAAAAAGCCACAGTTACGATAAAAATGTGTAGTTTGAACACGAAGTCTGTAAAAACGCAGATTGATTAAACATGACTTTAAGGCGGTATATTACCAAAAACCTTAATTCCTACAGCGCATCACACTCATGCAGTACCTCAAGCATGCCGCAGTGTAGAACTGCACAGGAAACTGGCTTGTTTTGTAATGCAGTAATCGTATTAAGCATGATAGAAAGTTTTACTAAACCACTACAATTTTTTATATGAAAAAAAACGCAAATGTGATTTTTTTTTCAAAGTTGGTATTGCCGTGAGCTATAACCAAGAAAGGATCCCTGTACTTTTCATGCTCAGATAAAAGCACTTGTCGAACCCTTTTTCATACTTAACAAGAAAAATCATGCTTTAAGCATAGATTATGAAACACTTTACACTTCCTGAAATCTTTAAAAAAAATTCGTTATCAATGGAAATAAGGTGTTACTATCCATAGCCAAATATGCATCCCAATACTTTTGAGCAGCCCTATATTTGATCTGTCGGTTGATTTTTATACTACATAATAGGGAAATTTAGTTTAGCAAGAAAACGCCTAACTGGTTGAAATTTTTCTTTCAGCCATGATGGAATGCCACTAATAGATCGAAAAATACTTCAGCACTTTTGTTCAGCCCGGTGGTTTGCCTAGTACCTTTAACACGAAAGTATTTTGCTAAAATTTAGTTCAAACAAAAATGCTCTTTAAACTACTTAAATCACATTTCCAGAAATTATCATCCAAAGACGACCCTGTATCGGTTTTTTGCCTGACCTTGTATATCATTTTATCCTTATTAAACAAACATTTCTTATTAAACTGAATACAATTCAACGTAAAAATGCATTACTTATTTAAAAACCACCTTTAAGAAATTACACTAATATTCAGTAATCTTTCCTAACTCTTTTGTTTAATCCTGAATATCTAAATTATGTAACTATTAGCATTTATGCACATCATATAATATGCATACATTTAGTGAACATTTAAAGCGCATATCATAATTAAAAATGCACTTCATCTATCTAACAGCCATCATCCATAATATGCAGTACTCCAGATTAGAGCTGTTGCAAACCGTACGTATTCGTTACTAAGAAACGGGTATTCTCTAAGATATGAAATACCGAATCGTTACTTAGAAATACCACTCGTTAGCCGTTATCGGAGTCCATATGCAAACGAACAAAGTGGAACCAACTTCATACGCTGCTTACATTTGTATTATTCATAGTTTCTCGCCAGTCCGCCTCAACAAGTATATTAAGGTACATATTAAAAAGAAAAATATTAATTGTGCATTTGAATAGAAATGTACTTAGAAATATACTTAGAGTGAAATCAGTGAAACATGCGATAACGAAGCCTGTCGATAACGGAAAGTAGCATTAAGCGAGTTCTCAAAAACGTTTTACCCCGCTGAACATCGCAAATTTTTTCTTACACATTCATAGACTCAATCTAATGCATGAAATCATAAAATTGACACTGATGGCCATAGAAGTGATATCAAATCGAATAGCATTTCGTATTGAAGATCAAGTTATAATCTAATACTTTTATATAGTGACCAGAGGAGTGCGAAGACAAAATTGCGCCCGGAGCAAACTTAAAATTTAGCGCCCCCTCCCAAATTTTTCTTGTAATAGCCCAAAAATGACGTTAGTATTATAAATTTTGCGCCCCCTAAATCTCCGCACCCGGGGCAGTCGCCCTTCCCCCCACCCTTTCGCACGGCGCTGATGGTAACCCTTCAAACATAATTCTTTCCATAAATACTTAATCACTCCTTAATTACAGCTATAACGAATATTTTATTCTACTATAAGCTTCCATTCTTTTTACAGTGAAATTATAAAGAAATTTTAATAGATTAAATGCATAATTAAGACAAAATTAGTTTAATTAAACTCTTAAATGATAAACACGCGTTGCTTAGATCGATGGCTCTTTTTTAAATCGAAATTTTAATATATAATATGTAATCTCAAAAAAAGCGCAATTATTTTGTTTAAGTTTTAAAAATGCATATAAAACTTCATATCTGCAAGGTAAATAGTACAATCCCTAAACGATCTCTTAACAGTCGTTCTTCTAAAAGCATTTTTTTCTGCTTCAAAAACTCCCTCCAAACTCACACTTACGTATTCGGCAAAAGAACGGATGCTGGAATAATAAAACACATTTCTATCTTTCTTCTTCTTAATAACTAAACAACTAAATGAAATATCCGTATGTGATAATAACTTATACCGAGTCTAAAGTTTGGAAACTAACTCTCATCTTGCAGTCAATCCGGCTTCGTATAAATCCCGAAATGAAGGTAGTGTTTGAAATTCGTTTCATTTAGTTTTTCAGCAGCAACGACTATTCAAAAGAAACGATTCGGTATTTTGTATTAAAGATAGTATTAGTATATCAGTCGTGTTGTTTCATATGTTTATTAACGATTACCTATACCATGCGGTTTGCAAAAGCTCTAATACTTCTCATTCTATTTGTATTAGTTATTCTCGAATCTCAAATGATTGGGATTTCATATGGCTTGTTAATCATTTACTTATTTTATTATGACAAGAAAAGAAATAAGAAGTGGATATGTTTTTGTTAAAGCAAACGATAAATCAAAATGTGATTCATACTTGTGCCAAGCGAATAATTCAGTTAAAAGAAGTTCAACAAAGAATTGAAATAAATAAATAAATAAAATAAAATATTGGAAAATTTGCATTGGTATTTCTGAAAATATATAAGTTACACAGATTTCATTCGGATAAGAAGAAAGTAAAATGTTTCTCATTTTCTTATAAATGCATAAAGCATGTTTTAAAGTTTTTTCTTTCTTTTCTTTTCTTTTTTTATTTAATTTACTTTTATTTTAAAATGGAAAACACTTTTCAATCTCATATTTTCCGAATAATTACACATGCAAATTTTTCGAGATTAAAATTGCTTTCACAAATGTGTCATATGTTACCTAATTTTGATTTGAGTAGACCTTTTACAGAATCAGAAAGATTCGCATTATTGAACAAGGGTGGAGGGAATAAGGATTTAAGGTATGTTTAATTTTTAAAGTAATTTTTAGAATATTTCTGCAGTACAGCGCGTGGGGGAGGGAGAGTCATGAATCCGTGGCCTCACCGTTAAACCCGATATTGATCATATGAAAATACGAGTCCCATCCTACATTTTTGAGCCCTCCCCCATATTAATAATTTCTAATTACAGCCCTGTGTAGAATTATGCATTGCATTTTAATCAGGGCCGTAGCTAAGGGTATTAAATAATAACTTGAACTGTAGTTATTCCGCTTCTCTTCATAAATCAACAATCAAAAATAATAAAGTCTGGCCTACCTTGGTTGATTCATTAATTATCCGAACTGTGTGGCGTTATCCTACTTGATAAAAAATCACAGCACACACGAAATAATCCAATATCACTGGGAAAAGTCTTTTGAAAAACTGTATTTCTTTACTCACTACATTTAATAAAATTTAAACCAAAAGATTAGTAAAAGACATTTAAATTACAGAAACATTAGCTACGTTGTTGTTATTACAGAGGAAAATAGAAGACTGACAAAAAATTGAACTTTCACCCTGACGTCACATCGATTGCATCACTAAGTTGAAATACATAATTATGAAGGGAAAAATCCGTCATTATTATTTAGAAATAAAACTGGATTACATATTAAAAGTGAAAGTACTTTGATTAAATGAAATAAGATAAATGTTTATAGTTTCAGTAAATCATCATATGTCTATCACCCCTGCTTGATTTTTGAAGCTGTTATAGTCCACGTCTATAATTCCTTTATTTCGAAGATCCCTTATACTGTGATATTTTATGTCCACATGTTTTGTTTTCGAATGATATCTTTCATTTTGTGTCATCTTTATGCAGGACTGATTGTCTTCGTAAATAATTATTGGCAAAGACTGATTTAACTCTAGATCCTTTAAAAGATTAGTTATCCAAGTTGTTTCTTGGGCAGCACTGGCAACTGATACATACTCAGCTATGGCTGAGGACAGAGCAACTGAATTTTGTTTCTTTGTTTTCCAAGAAATAGCTGTATTTCCTAGTTTACATAAATTTCCGCTGGTTGATTTTCTATCATATTTATCTCCTGCCCAGTCTGAATCTGCATATGTTCTTAGGCTTGGTTTATTTTTATTGCAAACAATTAATTTTATATATTTTGTAGTTTTTAAATATTTTATAACTCTTTTTACTGCATTTCAATCTTTTTCTCTCGGTTTTTCATTTCTTCGACTAAGAATACTAACGGCCGCTGAAATATCTGGCCTACTGATAGTAGCTATATATAACAATGCCCCAATTGCTTGCCTATATTTGCTGTTGTTTGGAAGTAAATTTTCTCCATCAAGTGTGTTTAGATAACCTGGTTCCATCGGAGTATCACAGGGTTTTGCCTCACTTAGATCGAATTTTTCGACTAGTTCTTTTATTTTGTTTCTTTGATCGAGAAAAAAATTTCCTTCTTTATTTCTGTTTATATTTATAAATAAATAATAATTTACAGCTCCTAAATTTTTTACTTCAAATTCTTTTCTAAGTTTAGTTATTATCTCGTCTATTTCTTTAGTATCCCCTGAAATTAATATGTCATCCACATAAATGATGATATAAGTAGTACTGTTTTGTGTTTTTCGCATGAAAAGACATGGATCGGCAATGCTTTACACAAAACCTATTTTTTTCAAACTTTCACTTATTTTAATATTCCATAATCTTGCGGCTTGTTTTAAGCCATAAATTGCTTTTCTTAGTTTACAAACTTTATTTTTTTCTCCCGGTACAACGTACCCTTCTGGCTGAGACATGTAGACGTCTTCTTCTAAATTTCCGTGAAGAAATGCTGTTTTTATATCAAGATGGTTTACAACTAAATTTTTGTATATGCCACACAGGCTAAAAATGCCCTCAGTGTTGTATATGATACTACTGGTGCAAAAGTTTCGTAATAATCGGTTCCAGATTTTTAAGAAAAACCCTTAGCGACTAAAAGTACTTTATATTTATCAATTTCACCATTTGAATTATATTTTAATGAAAATACCCATTTGCAATTTATTACTTTTACGCCAGGTGGAGGATCAACTAAATTCCATGTTTTGTTTTTCCTTAAAGGAAAAATTTCTTCCTTAGTTGATTCATACCAATTCTTTTTATCATAGGGATTATCAATTAATTCAATATCCTTTCAATCTGAGGGTTTTTGTTTTCTTTAGAAAAATATGTAAATCTATCAGGTGGAACACCCCTATTTGATCTTTGTGATCTTCTAGGTTGATTTATTTCAATATCTTCATAGCTTGTTTCATTATTTTTCTGCATATTTATAACAATTCTAGAAGATTTCCCCTCCCCTGCTATTTCGGGTTGTTTTTGAACTTTAATGTCACTTGTTATCTCAAAGCTTTGTACCTTTTGTTTTGAATTAGTTTTTAATAAATTTTACAATTCGTGCTCGTATTACTTTATTATTTCCAATATAAATTCTATAACTTTTTGATCTATTGTCGTAACCGACAAAGGTTCCTTCAATTGCTTTGTTATCGAGCTTGTTTCTTTGGGATTTATCAAGATAAGCGTAAGCTTTTCAGCCAAATGTTTTTATATTTCTCAAATCCGTGATTTTATTTGTCCATAGCTGATATGGTGTTAAGTTGTGTGCTTTTGTTGGTAGTCTATTTAGCAAATACACCGCTGTATTTAAAGCTTCGCCCGAAAATTTCTGAGGTAGATTAACTTCCGATAATAGGCAACATGTCATTTCAACTTATGTTCTGTTCTTCCTCTCAGAAACACCGTTTCGAGATGGAGAATATGGTACAGTTAATTGGTGATGAATACCTGTTTCGGATAGAAATTTTTCTACTTCATCGCTAATGTATTCTCCGCCGTTATCTGTTCGGAGTTCTTTGCTCATGTACCCGAATTTGTTTTTAGTAAAGGCTACATATTCCTTTAATTTCTCAATTACTTCGTTTTTCTTTGATAAAAGATATATCATCGTAAATCTATTGAAGTCATCAGTAAATGTGAGAAAAAATTTCTTTCCTGCTATGCTTTCTGTTGGCATCGGCCCACAGATATCTGAATGTACCAGGTCTAAGACCGTCTGAGCTCTGTTTGTTGCTTGTTTTGGATACGGTGCATCTGTTAATTTACATTTTATGCAACTTTCGCAAATTATATCGTGTTTACACTCTTTTATTTCTATTCCTGTTGCTATTTTTTTAGATATTAGTTGCTGAATTGAATTTATGTTCCTGTGTCCAAGTCTTTTATGCCAAAGCTCAATGCAGTTTTTATTCTTGCATTGATGAGCTAGATTTGCATAGTTATCTTGTTTAGGTTTATACAGATCTATTTCATACAAATTATTTTCAAATTTTCCTTCTAAGAATGTTTTCCCATTTTGGGTTAATTTACATGTTTTGTTTTCAAATGTGAGCTTATAACCATATTTAACAGCTTTGCTAACGGACATTAGATTTGATTGTAAGTCCGGCACGTACAAAACATCCTTCAAATTTATGCCGTTATTTTGTGTTTGTAATTTTATTGTCCCTGTACCTTGAGACTCGAGAGTTTTCCCGTTCACTATCGTGACGGTATTTTTATTATTTGTATTAATGTCAACGAATAAATTTATATCATTACACAAGTGTGAGCTGCTCCCTGAGTTAATAATCCAGGTAGATTTATAATCATTTTGTGCGAGAAAAGATAATTGTTTTTCTTTGCTATTTTTTTTCAGAGTCTGTGTATTTCTTTCTTTTTTTGTTTCCGGAGTAACTTTATTTACTTCAAAACATAAAGAAGAATTTTGTTTAATTTTATTATTTGTTTCGTTTTTAGAATTTTATTCTTAAGAAACCAACAATTTTGTTTCACATAGTTTTTTCTTTTACAATACGTACAAAAAAGGTTTTGTTCGCGCTTTGGAAATGGTTTATGATTAAATTTTATAGCTTTGTATGCATTTTCATACGACGAATTGGAGCTATCTTGTCTCCTTTGAAATTTGTCTGTAAATTTCTCTTTAATAAAATTAGAATTTAATTCTTCCTCAGATTTAGATTCTAACGCAGTAATAAGGATATCATAACTCGGTGGGAGAGAGCATACATGAGAGCTGATAGATGAGAATCTTTTATTTCTTCAATTTATCAGCTGTTTCTAAGATCTTTACAATATGATTATTCATGTTGCCGTTTTCGGCAAGTTCTATGCTGTATAATTTACGCAGTAAATATAATTTACTTGATAAATTAACGCGCTCATGTATCCCTTTAAAACTAGCCAAGTAGCTTTAACTGTTGTTTCATTTTTTACGTAAATTAATTGTGAGTCTTCTAATGTTAAATTTATCGTAGCTCTAGCTTTATTATCTTTTCTTGTCCACTCATTATTTAATGGAGTTGGTGGATCGTTAATTATATGACTAAATAAATCTTTCTTCATAAGAAGCATTGGGAGTTTAAAACTCCATATTGCGTAGTTATTTGAGTTAAGTTTATCAATAGTAAAACTTTCTTTTGAAGAAGAAACCATATTCTTTATTTTTGTTTCTGCCTTATTTCAACTTTTATAACTTTTACTAATTTTCAACTTTATTTTAATTATTTTTAACTATAGTAATTTAATTTATTTCATTTTTGTTGTTGTTCCAATAGAAGAGAGCAATATTGCTAAAAGTTCAGTTTTTTTTCTGACTCAGAATCTATTAATTATTAACTTGAACTCTAGTTATTACGCTTCTCTTCATAAATCATCAATCAAAAATAGTAATAAAGTCTGGCCTACCTTGGTTGATTCATTAATTATCCGAACTGCGTGGCGTTTTCCTACTTGATAAAAAATCACAGCACACACGAAATAACCCAACATCACTGGGAAAAGTCTTTTGAAAAACTGTATTTCTTTACTCACTACATTTAATAAAATTTAAACCAAAAGATTAGTAAAAGACAATTAAATTACAGAAACATTAGTTACGTTGTTGTTCTTACAGAGGAAAAAAGAAGACTGACAAAGAATTGAACTTTCACCCTGACGTCACATCGATTGCATCACTAAGTTGAAATACATAATTATGAAGGGAAAAAACAGTCATTATTATTTAGAAATAAAACTGGATTACATATTGAAAGTGAAAGTACTTTGATTAAATGAAATAAGATAAATGTTTATAGTTTCAGTAAATCATCATATGTCTATCAAAGGGGGTGTTACAGGCGGCTCAGCCCCTCCTAAACCCCCTTCGAAAAGATTGAGCCCTCCTTGGAAAATATTCCAAGGTCACTAAATGAATTTATGTTCCGAAAACCCAAATGAAATATTGAAAAATCTAATTTAGGTTTGAGGACCTTTCACAGTTTTGCAAAAATACTAAATTGTAACTAAAATAAGTTTTCAACACTTGCTCATTTTATTTGCACATATGAAACCAACATGTTTAATACTGCACTAGTTATGCACTCGAATTTTCCATAATCCTATTCTTTTCTTAGCATAAATTGAAGTTATTACAACATCAGAACAGTTTACCGGAGATGTAGTGAAGGATATATGGGGGTATTCGCCGTATACCTTCTAGACTTAACATCGTATATCTGCTGTTTCTCAAAAAAGCTATAGTACATCGCCCAATCCAAAGTTGCGGGTGTGACATTTATACAACTTACATTAGTCACCAGCAAAAATATTTTTGAGCATTGGTTTCAATTTGTATGAATTTCAATGTAGACCACTTACATATACATTTATCCAAATCTGAAAATTGTTTGATGTATCATTTATTTATAAAAAAAAAAATTTCTACCTGTTGCGGGTGTGACACAAAAAGGACATGCATTTTCATTTTTCAGTGCAAAAACGCAAAACTCTGTGAATTGTGACAACTGAGTGAATTGATTTTTTTAAATATTAAACAGTAATACTTAAGTAATTATTCTATGAAAAAATTAAATTACTTACTCAATTCTTGCTTTTGTAGAAAATATTCAAAATTTTCGTTGCGGGTGTGACACCCTGTTGCGGGTGTGACTTGTACAGCCAATAAAATAATGACATACACAAATATTTTCAAGGCAGATTTTTTTTAATTGAAGAATTAATCAATGTTACAATTATAATATCTAGAGAGGAAAATATCAAACAAATTTCATTTCCAATCTTGAATTTATAATTTCTGGTGATGGTAGCTTTTTTTACAAAAATGCTCCTTTTTTCCCTAGGATACATCTGACTGACTGGGCCAAATATACACACTTTCTTAAAATTTTTTGTAACATTCTAATTCTATATCGTCACGTTCCATTTGTCTTATTTGCCCATCAAAGTTTTCACTTTTTTAATGTCGAGAATAAAACAACTTCTACAAAATCTCCAGCTGCACATTCATTGTTGGATATTATATCCTTGTCAAAGTATGGATACATCTGACTGCCTGAGCCAAATATACACATTTTCTTGTTTTTTTTTTCCAGATACTTTTATTCTATATCATCTCCATTCATTTGTCTTATTTGTTCATCAAAGTTTTTACCTTTTTTTTTAATGTGAAGAACAAAACAACTTCTACAAAATCTCGGTCTGCACTCTTATCGTTGGATATTATATTTTTGACATAATATGGTAACAAACAAATTCTCTTGTGATCACTTTCTGAAGTTATTGCGACATTAATTGTTCCTACGTCAATAGAAACAAACATGATGTATCGATTGAATGTTGAGCTCCGATTGTGCTTGGCACCAGCATGCATGAAGCATTTTCACAATATCTTCTGAAATTTCATATTCAGCAGAGTTCTTTTATATTTTTTAGGACTTTTTCTATACACATAGCAAAATCTGAAGCTGAATTTATAGTTGCAGAGTGTTGCTAGCGTTACCAATTCCTTGGCAACTGCACCAACCCCGTCGACAACTCCTTTACCATGAGATGAAATGCAAAAGGATTGCCATCCTTTACCATGATTTTTTTTTAAATAGTCTCTTCTTTTCTCTCTTTGCTTTGTCTCTCTCTTTCTCTTTTTGTAGCTATGCTTCATATTTAGAAGGGTTTTCTTAAATCTTTTTTCGATGATATCGTGATATTTCTGTACTCTTCATTCTCTGCAAAAAAGAAGAAATTGAGTAAACTTAATAAATATAGCACTTCCAGTCCGAAAATATATGCTTAACAAATTGTTAATATTTATCCCTTGAAATTTCCAATCTTACATAAAGTTAATTATGTTAAATTTTGGTTAATTTCAAACTGACTATATACATTTTATGCTAACTTAATAAACATTTTAACAGTTTCTATTATTCTTACTTCTACTTTTTATTTAATTTGAAATAAAAGAGAAAAAAAATCTTCCCCTAATATTACTTTACTTATTTTAAAAAACTAAAACTATATATATTAGATAAATACTATCAAATAACAAAATAAATATATATATATATATAAAACGAAAAAAAATTAACAAATTTAAAGAAAAATGCTAAAATATTGTTTCGTAAATTTCTTTTTTTTTTTCTATAAAAATCTTACTTTTTAAATTAATTTCTTAATCACTATAAAATATATCACTAATAAAATTATTTTCTTGTAGTAAAGCAATAATTTTATCAATCCAAACTGAATAAATCAACTGCACACAGTATCACATGCTCAGTTGATGCAAATTATTATTTATTAACTGGAATTCATTCTATTAAATCAAAGGCTATAGTTAAAGCTGCCAAGTAATGTTTTCCAGCATGTTATTCTTACATAAATTTACATATAATTTGTTCAAGTATACATTTGTAATCAATTTTAAAAGACGTTGCGGGTGTGACTTTAATTAAATGTCACACTCCGCAACAGGAGCATGTCACGCCCGCAACGCTCAATAATTATAATTAAAATATTAATTAACTTTTTTTGTGTCTGTAATTCAAAGTATCTTAATAAACTATTTTTGAATACAAAGTTTCATAACTTTAAGTCAAAAAAAATTTTCTGTAGAGATATAAATGTAACTTTTTGTTGCGGGTGTGACATAATAATTAAGAGTAATTAAATATGCTTACCTTTTGTAATGAAGATTAGTGAACACTTCTCTGCAGACAAAACCTCTCAATAATAGCTGTCAGATCATATATATCCAAGTTTAGAAATTTTCAGAATGTTTGTTCAGCTGTACGACACCATGAAATGTAAAGATATTTGCCGCAGTCTATTTTACAAAGTCATAGTGTCACTTTATTAATTAAAATAAGTATGCTAATGACAAAAATGTAATTCTTTTTTGATAAAATATGAAATAGTACACTCTTAACAGTTAATATGCAAAATTTCAATCATATTTAAAGAAATTTAAATTTTCATCCTCATGTCCATTTTTTGTGGATTGGGCGACATACACTCTAGGGTATACTCTCTGCCTTGAGTGTATACCCTCTGCTTAGAGCATGTGCCCTCTGTTTTTTTATAACTACATTACTGGTAACTACAGTGTAAATATGCAGCAATTTATCTTTCTGACTCACAGTTAGAGAGAAAATATATATGATTCACTCCCCCCCCCTTCATTTCCTTCAGCTCCCTCCCCACCCCTAATTATTGATTTCTCGCTAAGGCCCAGATTTTAATATTGTATTTGCATGTTTGAAATAAACTTGGAAACTTAATAAATGTAACTTTTACGGATAGATAGCAGCACTAAACTAATACTGATTCTTCCAAAGATTGTATTATGCGATATTTGCCGTACTTTCGATGACTGCGAATACTCAATTTCTGAACAGTAACGCGTAACGAAAGGCATACTTTCTACCGGGAAAAGAATTCGAAATCAACGTTACCATTTTGCCGTTATTTTTACAGCACTACTTCAGTTAGAACATACTATTTGAAATCTTTTGTGTGTCCCTGTAAATACTGTGCACTTCGTTTTGTACGTGAAATCACTCATATTAAGTCTCAGCGACGTATATCAATTTGATTATACATTAAATCGTTTACCATAAATAAAATATGTCGCAAACAATCCCCCCTTTATTATTATGTAATAGAATTCTTCTGTGTGGCCCCAGTAAATGAACAAAAACTATTCTTTTCGCTGCATATTTTAGTGCACTTCATAGATGTATGCAAATCTGAACATATTTGACCGGATGTAACATCTTTAAAATTAATTTGAAATGATTTTTTCCCCTGGATCGTGCTACAGTAAACGTTAATAACATCCAAAAATTTCATGGTAATCCGAGCATATTTAGAGCGCGGCCAGACGGCCAGACAAACTGCAAGCTTAAACACTTTTCAACTTTATAGGAAGGTGTTAAAAAGTGATTAATCTTCTCAAGCTTGCAATAGATATTTTTAATCTAAAGATGCAAGGAGGTACAGTTGAACAAAACATAAAGAAGCATTTCAGTATAAAAATTGCTGCAGGTAAATGAAAGTAGGAGCAGCCATTTGACCGGAAATTATGACTTTTTTAAATTTTTGTTAAAAAATAGGGTTGAAGATCGCCTTCTCGCTAAAATTGTATCAAACTCTGGAATTTTCAATGCAATTGCACCTAATTTCTAGATCAGTTTTTTTCTGTAACTTTTACTTTTAAGTATCAGATTGAAAATCATTAGATCAAATAGTTTAGAAAATAATGAAGATTTAAAAATTGGAACTAGTCGTAAAAAAACAGAAAGTATAAGACATAGGCAGGGGGTATACACTGACATCATGAACGTTCAAAAATAGAGGTATACGCTAATGCTTTATTCGAGAAACAGAGGGTATACGGAGCTTTTAATAAAAATCCAGCAGGCATATGGCGCATACCATCCATATATCTTCGACTACATCTGTGATGTTAATTTCATTAGTAAGTAATAATTGCAAATAAGAATACAATGTAGGTAGCTTTTTTTAAAAAAACATAATTTATTAACTAGTTGGCAAAATGAAGTGTAATTCTACATTATCATAATTAAAGCTTGTACAAATAGATTTTAGTTAACAACTTCATAAGTTAAATTCTTTTTTTTTTTTAACTGATTAAAAAATATATTTTTCAAAAAAATTATGAAATGCAAGCAACTTATAAATCTTTTTAAAAAAATTAGATTTTTAAAAACTTCAGATATGTGAATTATAAAAATATAGCTTAATTTGAAAAATAGTTCAGGAATTATGCTTAAATAACTACCGGCAAAGCAATATTTTTTGCAATGGTTGAAAATGAATTTAACGTTAGGAGTTCCAAATTATAAATGAATGACATCCCATTTAACGTCCTAAAATCAAATTTAATGACAAAGATAAATATGGTCTCAGAATAAAGTGTTTGTATTAAAAATTTCAAAGTTTGGTACAATTTCAGTATGAAAACCAAACTCTATGCCCTTTTCTTAAAATGTAAAATGAAATAATACATAATTTCCAGTTAAAGGCCTATTGTAGTGGGGGGGTTTTTTCAAGAAAATTGCTGATTAAAATGCATGAGGCATTAATTTTTTTCTTTTGGCCAAATCCACATGAAAATCATTAGTTGTACATGGTTTTTATTAATGTCATTAGTCATTATATTAAATTAGATACAATTCCCCCTAAAATTATTGAGATAGAGCTTGGTGCAATATAATGGAAAATAAAAAATGAGCAACGCTAAAAGGCATCAAATATATTAAATTAGCAGCAGACCGGTTTCGATAGCATATAGCATACCTTCACCAGTGCTAAGGGAGGTAGAAATCTGCTCATAGATAAAAGAGACAGGGGACTGAAGGTGACTAATAGGATGGCAGAGGACTGCAAGTAATGGTCAATAGGAAAACGGATGTGAAATGGACGAAGGAGAGAGAAGAATGTTAAAGGGAGGGAAAAAAAGTAATTAAGAAAAAGAGGTTTTAATGTAAGATTTCCAGAAAATCGATAGTGGTGGAATGGCGAATTCACAATTCACAATATTGTCAAAATTTTTATAAATATGGAATGCTTCAAGGAAGTTAAGTTCATGAATGGAAGTAGGTTTAGAAATTATTTTAACTGAACTGAAATCGAAAGTATGGTTCATCTCCCAGCAATGTTTTGCAATAGAGGATTTATTGATTTTTTGTTTCCTAATATAATTTTTATGTTCTTTAATACGCTTTTAAAAAAACGTATTAAAGAACATAAAAATCATATTTTATTTTCCAATTTTCTCATTTTTTATTTTCCAATATTCAACCTATTTTTTTTTTAACATACGGTGGTCAGAAAAAAAGACCTAATTTAAAGTTTTTTGACATTCAGAATATTTAATTAAAATTCTTTTTTTACAACATATGTAAAAGTAAACAAATATTTATTTTCTAATACATTTGTTTGTAAATTTCATGATTTTTAAATATAATTATTCAGTGATGGAAAGAACTAAAACATATGTTATTTGTAGAGAAAAAGAATGTGTCTGGCAAAGAAACATTTTGTGAGAAAAATTGCATAATATATCCACTTTATTGGAGGGGGCACAGTACTAGTAGAGGTTTCATAGTACGGTACTACTTGGTTATCCCGTCGACCATTTTCACCAAATTATACAAATCGCCAAACTGTTCGCCAAATTATATAAACTGACCTCATTTTTTTTAAATAACGGACAAATGAATACATTTTTAAAAGTTAATAAAAAATACATATAAAAAGTTGAATGAAAAATCACTTGATGTAGTAACAAACACATGTATCGCAATTAACGTCAAGTGAATGTTATACCTACAATAATTTATTATTGGCATGTAATCTTACAGTTTGGCGATAATTTTTTGGTCCACGGGTTGCATTTTTAGAAAGAATCTCGTTTTGAGCATCTTATCGCCAGAACAACTGTTGGCGCGGAGATGAAGTCAATGCTACGCACCCTTTCTTGTTTGTGACGTCAAACGCCTAGTGAATGACAACCCTTCCTTCTGTAAAGAGATCGTGCTTATTGTTCATTAGTTTTTCCGAGGATATATTATGAGGAAATGTTATTCAACATTGTTTACAAGTAAAACATAGTTTAAAACAAAGAGCTTTTTCAGATTAAAATGCTTTAGATTTCACAGAACATATAATTTAAACATAGGTTTTTTGCTTTGAAGACGATTTCTTCTCATCTAAAATACAATATTCAAAATATTCTTTTAATTTAGGTAAGATTTTGATTCTAATATACGATAGATCGTCTGCCGCCATTTCGGATTTGAAAATCAAAACAAAACGACGATTGCCGTTTGGCGATGCAGCTAGCTGAACAGTCTCGTTTTCGCCAACTCGCCAAGGCTGGTGCTCAAAACGTGATTCTTTCCGAAAATGCCCACGGGTTAACCAAGTAGTGCCATACTACTAATACATTAGTTGAAATAGTATTGCATGTACTAAGTGCACCTGTTAAAAAACTTAGGTAAAATTATCTTTTAAAACAAATTCTCCAAAATAGGTAACATACATAAACTTTTTTAAATTTTTCATCATTATTAAAAAAAGATTTTAAATTCAATATTCAAATTTAAAATGTTGACTTTCTATAAGAGTAAGAAGTCAAAAGTTCTGTTTTTTCTTCTTTTTTCTAGTAATTGATTGCAAATTTTTTTGCAGCTGCACATAATTGACAGTAATATATGCCCTTTAAATTTTTTTTTATTGTTTTTAAGAGGTATTTTACATCACTAGTAGTACAGTAGACTCCCTCAAATGCGCACAGCTTGGGACCACAGGTTGTGCGGATTTCTGATCATTGCTTTGTTCACATTTTTAAAAGAGTAGTTTAATATTAATTAATAATGCAGTTGAAACTATAATGAATGTTTTCAACATAATAAAATATTTAAAAAAGAATTAAAAGTAAAATAATAAAAATTTAGATAATTTTTTAAATATTAAAAGCTAAGGTCAAGTTAATAATCAATAATATATGATTAAATATTCATTATAAAAATGAAATGCATTTTTCCTAAATTATACAATGAAACTTGCCTTGTAAAGGTAGATTTCTAATTCACATCAAAATAATAAAATAAGTGAGTTTTATTTGATGTTTAGGCAGACTTAATAACCAAAAACAGCTTGATTAATACATAAATATATTTGATAATGAGATTGTGATTACCAATTATATCAGCAACATTGATTATTTTCAAAAAGAAATTTATTCTTCCTTTATGAAAAAACATGAATGCAGTAATATTAACAAAAATAACAAATTAAAATAAATATGGAATTCATATAAAACTAAAAAAGTCAAATTTTGTCCCTATATATAAACTGAGTTATTCATTGTTTACATCTGTAAATTATTTGAGGATTTTAGAGAGTTGCAGATTAAAGGGAGTCTACTGTAGAACACATTACAACAAGCAATTTTTGCATAAGTCACTTGGGTTTAATTTCTACAATATATCATAACATAATAAATAAGAGTATTTTTAAATAATGAATATTATGGCACATGTAATATGTCTATGCATACAAGTATTATTGAATTTATCTATACACAGCAATGTTATATTTCTCAAAGTTATTTGTGGCAAAATATTAAATATGGCATTCATCAAAACAAACAATTAAAAAAATTCTATCAGAGATAATTTCTTTGATGTTTTTCTTTGATGTTGGAGAATTAAATTCAGAAAATTCTATTGAAATATGTTTCATAAACAAAGGATTTCTTTATCAGAAAAAGAGAGGGGTGCTTTTTAAGACACTTCTTTTAGAAAAACATTTTAACACACCTTTCACAAACAAATGGTTTATCACCTGTGTGTATTCGAAAATGTCTTTTAAGATTTCTTCTTTCAGAAAATTCATTTTAAACATTTTTAACAAATAATGGTTTCTTTGTATGTATTCGAAGATAAGTTTATAAAGCACTACTTTCAGGAAATCTTTTCACACACATTTTTAAACAAATGGATTCTGAGTCGTATGCATTAGATCATGTTGAGTAACCTGACATATTGAGAAAATTCTTCATATTTTTCAAATAAATTATTTCTTTTTAGTGTGTATTTTTAGATGTTTTCTAAGAGTACCTCTTTCAGAAAATCCTTTTGAACATATTTCACAAACGAAAGGTTTCTCTTTCGTATGTATTCGTAAATGTTTTTTAAAAGAACTACCTACAGAAAATCCTTTCAAACATAATTCACAAATAAATGGTTTCTCTCTTGTATGTACTCGATAGTGCGTTTTAAGAGAACTTTTTTGAGAAAACTTTTTCAAGCATATTTCACAAGAAAATAGTTTCTCATTTCTGTGTATTCGAAGGTGGTCTCTAAGGTGATGGTTTTGAGAAAATGTTTTCGAGCATACTTCACAAACAAATGGTCTCTCATTGGTATGCATTCGAAGATGTTTTTTAAGATTTCCCTTTTCAGAAAATCCGCTCGAACATATTTTACAAATAAATGGTTTCTCATTTGTGTGTGTTCGATTATGTCTTTTAAGGTCTCCATTGCTGGAAAATGCTTTTGAACAGACTTCACAAATAAATGGTTTCTCATCTGTGTGTGTTCGAAATGTCTTTTAAGGTCTCCCTTTACAGAAAATCCTTTTGAACACATTTGACAAATAAATGATTTCTCATCTGTGTGTGTTCGAAGATGTCTTTTAAGGTTTTCATTTTTAGAAAAAGCTTTTGAACAGACTTCACAAACAAATAGCATAGTTTTCTGATCGGCGCAAAGATGTTTAGGACAACTACTTTCAGACAATTCTTTTGAGGACAATTCACAAAAAAAGGGTTTCTCATCGGTTTCAGAGTGAAGCTGATTCATTGACATTTTCTTCATAAAATGGCGATTCTTCAAAAATTGAAATTTTCTTCTACGTGTTTGAATAGAAAGTAACTATTATTTTTTCATGAAAAAATAGTTTTTAAATCTTCAATTATGAAAATTAATGTTCTTGATCTTGTTTTGGATCTAAAAAACAAGAAAAAACAGTAAATTAATTCAGAGTTTTCATATAAATTGCCTTACATTTATAATATTTTAAAATCTCTTTTGAAGAATTTAATCTTTTTAAATTGACACAGCTTAGTATAGAGGATTGAATACTAATCTCTTTTCAACCAGATACTTTTGATAAAAAACTGACAAAATTTGAAAAATCTATACAAAAAATTGCACAAAAAAAGGTGTTTGCATGAGAAACTATCTGTGATGGTTAAGAAAATGTACAGGGTGCACAAACATGACAATTTTGATGAGATAGTCCAAGACACGTATTAATGAACACCGGTCTCCTTTTTCCACATTTTATTAATCGACACCTTTCATAGAAAATTATTTACATCCTTGTAACTGAACTTTATATTTTTGATGCTGTCGTTCACGGAATTTACGAAAAAAAAAAAAAGATTTTTAAGGTCATTTGCATCTTTTGGCAGTTAAATCGAATATATGCGGCCTGTTAGTATGTTAATGTGCATATGCTCACAAGTTCCTGTACAAAAAATCAGCTTTATTCCGCTTATTTTCTTAAAATGAAAGAGATATTATTAATAATAAAGGTAATAAAAATAATGCTTAATATTGAAAATCAGGACTGGAAATGAGAAAAATCATGAACCGGAAATCTATCTCAAAATTATTGTTGATTGATTTTTACTTTTTTTAGGAAATTTTTATATCTAAATTTATATTTAACTGTTCAAAAACAATTTTTAAAAATGCCTCCAATATCTAAGTAATAATTTTTAAAAAGTTACAAAGAGGACAATAAGCTGTTTATCTGTACTAATAAAAGAAAGTGTTGCTCTGTCTGTCCTAATGTTCTTTTTTAATCATTTCTGTCATTTTTTGTGTATTACTTCAAAATTATATTTCAATAATTAATTCTTACTTCATATTTAACTTCGACTGATTAAAGATCTAAAGCGTTAAGTATCCCTTTAATTTTTTTTCATCTTAGGGCGTTGCCCTCAGGTATCACCTGACCTCTGTTACAGAGCTCTATTCCACCTCCATTAAAATTTAGTCAGATTCACTAGTATTTCTATCAAAAAATTTGTTAAATTGTGCAGCTACTAAATAAACGGCAATATGTATGCATATTCTCAGACTTTAACAACCATCAATTTTAAATACTAGCTGCCTTGTTGGGACCCCATAGCACAGCTTCTTTAAAAATGAACAGATTCACTGGCAATTTCCTTTAAATTGATTCTAGGATTCTACAGATACCTTATAATCTACTAAGATAATTACTTATATCACAGCTATCATAATTTACGAATATTAATCACATTTTATTCGATATCAATTTATGAAGACTCAATAAAGTCGAAAAGAGTCTAGCCAGATAAGCATAAAAATTCACCCCCCCCCCCATGGCCAATGTTTGAAATAACTTATGTAATAATAAGGTTCACCATGAGAATACAATATTGTTACGAATTTTGTAAATAGTTAGTGTTTGTACTGTAAAATAAAGTAAATAATCTTATTAAGCTCCATTCCTTTACTAATATTAGTTTTTGTTACATTGTCTCTGTTATCAAGCAAACTTGTCTATTATTTTTCAGTGTATGTCTATGGCAGCTTGGCGAAATAATAAAGATATCGCCAAGTTGGCGTCACTTTTGACGACTAATTTTGGTCGCCAAATTTGGCGATATAGTGCCAAGTTGGCGACAAACTTGGCGATTGTTGGCGATGGTAACCCGTCCCTCTCTATGGTAACCCCCCCCCTAGGTCTACTGATACATTGAATGTTGTTCCGTGGTTTTCCGGATTTTTCTAGAAGGTTGTAGAAATTTCCACTGCATGCGGCGAGACTATATATAGGAGAGCCGATGCGAGCTGTTATTATTATTTACCAGTCAGGCATTGAGTGAGCTACTAGAGATTGTCCAAGCAAGTTTGCTTGATGTATTGAGTTTTATCTACGTTGTTTTGAATGTGATACAGTGTTGAGACATTGTATAAAGAGTCTCTGCGACCTATATTTGTACTTGTTCGATAGATTTGAACAGTTATTTTGGAATATCTAGTAATATTTGTGAGTTTCGAAGAGTCTGTTGTTCTGAAGATCTGTAAATAAATTATTTTCTACTTTTCTAAGAGAAAAGAGTTTGAAGTTGTCTTACCATAAGATCGAAAGAACCCTATATACGCTGTAACAATATAGATTATTTTTAGCCCCTAACCTTGAGATATTCAAAGAAGTATGTGCCAGTTCTGTTATTTTTCAACTACACTTTTTTCAGAGGTACAAAGTTAAAAAAATGAAACCAACGAAAAGTGCAGAAATGTATCGCACATTATACACAGAAATATGCGAGTTGATAAAAAAAGCTTGTGATGAATTTCCGGGGAAAACCATAAAAAAACGTTTATAAATGTTAAAATAACTCATGAAATTGACTATGACTACTCTAAAGACGACGAACCTGAAAATGAGAATAATACAAAATTACTATAAGAACCATTAAAATTGTTCGAATTCAATTTTAATTCCTCCAATTTTGATAAATTTAAATAAGTTATTTTATCCTAACGCATATCAGATTTTTTTACTGTCTATATAATAAATTATTAAGTATTGTTTACATTTGTGATGTAACATAATGGGTAAATTTCTTTTTTCATTTTTATAATTTTTGAAGAAATATTAAATTAAAAACAGTGCAACTTATAGAATCATCATTAATTTTAAAATGAAATCCTTTGATTAGTTTTTTTTTGGTATTGTATATTTTTGGCCTTATAGTTTGGGCATGGCATCCATCTTTGTTTCATCGTGTGCAGCAATTTCTTGACATACTAAGGCTTATACAAAATTTCAAATATCGCGTCTTTTTATTTTTTCAATTCAAAAAGGTTTTGCAGCAATTTGTTCTAAATAAAATGGGCTAAAGATTTGACAATATTGTTCTTAAAAAAAATTCTTACTGGTGAAAGTTTAACATAAATTTTAACATTTCTTTCCAAAATCTGCCCATTTACAAAAAAAAGTTTTTCACACAAGGAAAATTGTTAACATGACACATTTTTTTTTTTCAAAAGGACAAAAGTACTTGTACAGACATACCAAATACCAGATCTCGGAGTTGATTTCTCTTTGTGAAATAATTTCAAAATTTGTCAAAAATTTCAAAAATCACACTTTTTTAGGCTTTGATATTTCTGGTGGAACACGAGATAAAAATCTGAAATTCTAGTGTTTGATAGTATGTTATGGTAGTGTTATGTACAAAAAATTTCAAGGAGACTGGACTACAAATGAAATATGACATGGATAACATGTGAAAACAATGCTGACAAACAATTGTAACCTACTATGTGTTTTCTTATACCTCAAATAAGTTATATTAATGATTGATGATGCAAAATTAAATGTTAATTACAAATATCTTCAATTGCTTTTGTATGATTAAAACAATTCAGAATGTATGCTCTATAAAGATTCATTTAATTAAATTCAGAATGTATGCTAGTAATCCAGAAATTAATTAATTCAAATTATCAAGAAATGACAAGAATTGGGTGGCTTCAAATAAATTTTGAGAAAAATCACTCTATGGAACTGATAACAGTAACTGGAGCATGAGCATATGTACTAGTATGTTAGTAAATTAAACTATTGTTACTAAGCTGTTTTCAACAAACAACATGTTCTGTGTAAATATTGTAATAAAAGAGATAAATCTCATTTCCTCTAAGGTACTTGTAATGGCATTTCCTAACATTTTGTCCTCACTCTATCTCAGCTTTTATTGAAATATTCTTCTTGAAATTTTTTGTGCATAAAATACTATCAAAGGCTAGAATTTAGATTTTTATCTCGTGTCCCATCAGAGATATCAAAACCCCAAAAATGGGATTTTTGAGATTTTGGAATTTGTTTCCCAAAGAGAAATAAACTCCCAAAAGATGGGGCTTGATGTGTAAGTACAAGTATATATGACTTATTTGTAAATAAATTGTATTATGTTGACAGTTTTCCTTGCATGAAAAATAACCCACTTGAAAACCGAAAAATTTTGGAAAAAAATCCTAAAAGTTTTGTAAAAATTTAACCAGTAAGAATTTATTTTAAGAAACTATTCTATAGCCAGACTCATTTTACTTTGAATAATTTTCTGCAAAACCCGTTTGAATTGGAAAAATAAAATATGAGATATTTACAATTTTGTAAGCCATTCAGTGTGTGAAAATTGCTGCACTCATTGAAATAAAGATGGTCACCACGCAAAAAACAAAAAAATAGTAAAGTTAAAATAACAATCATTTTGAAATTCCAACAAGCTAGGGTTGTACTACAAAAATTTTCAGATTTTAAAAAATGGTCAAGCAACCAAAAAATATTTTTTGGACCACTTGAAATGAATCGACTTCGACAGCATTATTAATTACATTCAAATTATTGTTTTAAAAATGTAAATAAAGCAATGATCAGAAATTTGCAAATTTCTAAAACATGCACAACTTTTGGTCCAGAGCTGTGTGGTTTTGGGGGAGTCCATTGTAGAAGTTTTTTATGTTTCATATAAATACACATTTAAGTTAAGTTATTTATGATTTCTATACCAAGTAATGTATAGCGATAAATTTATTCTTACTTATGTGTAATATAATTGCAGATATCTTTGTAGGGTCACCCGGGGTAAAATGGGTACAAAAATCTGCTTTTTTAATTTTAATGTTTCATGGCAGAAATATTATGAAATAAATTCATGTTTTTGTTCATTATTTTTGACATTGTGTATCTTAGGTCTAAATTAAACATAATTTGTGTTTTCTTTCTTTTCAAATTTTTGTGTAAAACACTATACCTATTTTACCCTGTGGTTCGGGGTAAAATGGGTATATGCTGGTTAAAGTTGATTAATAAATTAAATATACTGAAATACACTAATTAATGTGTAAACCATTTAAATGTTTGTAATTTCATCCTCTGAATAAAGTGTAAACTAGGAAGGTGGGGGGGGGGCTTCAAAAACTCCCCACTTTCAATTTGTTTACTTTTTTCTTGACATATAAAAACACTGTTATGAAACTAGTATAAATAAGATGAGAGTACTGACAAATTGTATCCTCCACCACATCAATTTAAACACATGCTGTAAATCGTGTTTCTCTTTATTTTTTTTTAATGCAATTCAAAAGCAGATAGATATCAGCATGAATATCTGTAGGGAAAAAATGAGAAATTAAATTACACTGGAAAATTATTGTTTAATCAATGCTATAAAATAATGAAAATTTACATGCAAAATGCATACTGGCAAGGACTGTTGCAGCTTGGTTGGGATAGCTATCTGACAATTTAGTATGTGTTCACATCAGCAACATCATCTTTCTCAGGAAAGACATAAAATAATCCGGCAAATGACTTTGTTGTAAATTTCACAGTATTTTCACCTTCATCAGAGTTATCAATAAGACCTGTGAATTCTAGAACAGACTTTCAATTTTACAAGGACTCAATCACCAAATTCATTGCAGTGAAAACCTTTGGTTTAACTTCTATTTTATGGGTTGCTTCGATTCTTTTAACTGTTTGTACTTTTTCTGCATTTTTTGTGTTCCTAGTGCAAAGTCTTGCAGCCACCTGCTCTGTAGTTAAAACTTCTCCTACCTTTGCTTGTACTCTCTTGCATGTTCTCTAAGTTTTTTATAGCCTCTCCAGTACTAGAAGATGTGTTTTAATTTAGTTTTGCGATATTTTTCTTACCTTGTGTTCCTGTACATTTAATCAATTTGCATGTATTTTGATTTCACCCGAAATAGCCTAATTTATAATATAAATGATAAATTGATGATATAAATAATCGCCTGATTTCATATAACAAAGCATAATTTCAGTTTAAAACATAGGATCAATAACAATTTGCTCTCAAAGGTCTTTCAACTTTGATCAATTTTCATACATTCATATCTTGACCTATACCCATTTTACCCCATATGACAAAAAATGCTATAAAGTTTTTGTGAGTAAATAAATTTACTTAGTTTTTCAGTTTTCTGTTAGAAGAATCATTCTTCTGTAAATATCAAACAGTTTATTCCTAAAATTCTTCCTGTATATTTTTCTGGAAAGAAGTTTTTCAACCACTAAAACACTTTGTTCTATCTTCTAAAAAACAAAATGGTTGCCAAGCCCATTATAAGTGTCAACAGTTTGTTTTTACTAAGTTTATGTATTGCCAGATATGTAAGCACTTTGTTCATAATTTTAATTTTTAAAACAAATTTGTCTCTTAAAATAATAAAATAAGTAAATAAAATATACCCATTTTACCCCGGCTACCTATAATACCCCTATTATTATCTATAATTCCCTACTGAATTTTATATAATATTTATTTATAAAGTGTTGTAATACATACAAAAGTTAAAAAACAAAATATCTTTTCCATTATGGCTAAACATTAGTACTGTGGTTCTTCAGTTTTTTTTTTTTTTTTTTTTCCACAACGTCATGAAATTGACACAAGGGGATTGTGCATTTGTGATCAATAAAGCTGTTTGGACACTTCCGTAACAACACTATCTATTTCAACAAAATAATGTTTACTTCAATTTGTACTAGTTTGGGGGGCAGTTTTACTTAACTATTTTATATCAAACTGATGTTCAACTGTATAATTCATTTTACTAAGTCAATAATGAAAACAGCTATCAGCTATCACAAAACAGACTGAATTTTATATTGATTCATCAACAAATGTAGATTTTTATAGCATGTCATCTGAATTCATAATTGTTATTGAATCTATCCCTGTTTATAAAATTCTTCAATATTATTTAATACTGATGTTTAAATTATCAGTATTCATGTTCAAAATTAAAATATCTTAACTACAGCATGAATGTATTAATCTTACCTTATCATGTATCGAGGAGATCAATCTAATACTATATCTTAAGTAAATCAATTTTCGTGTCTGCAGAGTAAATTCAAGCACAGATGTATGAAAAAAACATATATTAACTTTCACATTACAAATAAGGCCATTATTGTGCACATATCATATCTTTTCATCAATATAATATCTTAATACAATACATACTGCATTTTTCAGTTCAAAGAAAATTTCATTCAAAAAAGTTTTAATAAATTCATAATGTAAACAACAACAAAAAAAAATCGTTTGCGCGAGGCGCAAAGTAAAAACGATTAAATTAAACCATGGAAGCAGCGATAGTACGCAACACACTCCCACCTTTGAGTTTCGAATTCAATGAAACTCAAACTTTACTTTGGGTTTATATAAACGACCATATTTAGATCGTTTTTCAGGAACAGTCACTACAGGAGAGTCACTAACACAGTCTTTAACAGAATGCTGATTCATCTGTTTACTCGCAGAAGGATCTAAATAACAGTTTTTCCCATTCAGCTTTACCGTCGGTTTAGAAGGAACAGGATCTAAAGGGAGTTCTTTGTTATGTGATTGAACAGTCTGTTCGGAAGATGTTGAGTTTTGAGTTATAGAGTGCAGTTCTGTACCTTTTTCTTGAGTTATTTCTAGAGGAATCAATCTCAGAACAGGACGTAGAAACTCACCACCTTTCATTTTAACCTTCACTAATCGCACATTTCCATCTTTGGAAGGATACAGTTCAATAACTTTGGCAAGCGGCCATTCAATTTTTCTAACATTCTCGCTGGACACTAGAACAACATCACCAATTTGGATAGGTCTCGGATTTTTGTCAAATTTCGAGGATTGTCTCAAAAATCCCAAATATTCAGTACGAAATCTTTTTCGCAAATCTTGTTTTAGTCGTTGTCTATAAGCATGTCTTTTATTTATAGTCGATGAATCCAAAAAGTCAAGATCAGGAATACCTGATTCTCTGATGTCTTGTAAAAACATAGAAGGAGTAAGTGGTGTTAAATCATCAATTTCCTCTGAAACATAGGTCAAAGGCCGCTGATTAACAATACTTTCAGTATCGCAAATAACAGTTTGCATTTCTTCTAAATTTAAAAAGCTTCGTCCTAAGACTTTTCGAAGGATCCCTTTTATTATGCCTATCAAACGCTCCCACCATCCACCCCACCACGGCGCAGATGGAGGGTTAAATTTCCAAATTATCTTCTGAGCTGCGCTGTACTGAGAAATGACATCCCAATCGATTTGTTTCAACAAATTTTCAGCACCCGTAAAATTTTTCCCGTTGTCCGAATATACTATCGCAGGTCTACCTCTTCGTGCTATGAATCTTCTAAAAGCTTGCAAAAAGTTGTCAGTAGATAAGGATGTGGCTATCTCTAAATGTATTGCTCTATAGACAGCGCATGTGAAAATAACAATCCAAGCTTTTTGACCGCCTCGAAGAAGTAAAGGACCGGCGTAGTCAGTTCCTACAACTTCGAATACTGCAGCTTCTTTTATACGATCTTCCGGAAGGGGGGCTTCTATAATTGGTTTAGATTTTGAATTGAATCTTTTACAGCGTACACAGCTTCTGATTACCTTTCTAACAGTCTTCCTGCATTTCAAAATCCAAAAATCTTCTCTTAAGTTACTCATTAATATCTGGGTGCCAGCATGATTTAAACTAAGATGTCTTGTCCGAATAAGTATTTCGACAACTGGATGACTGCAGGGTAACAGTATTGGAAATCGGAAATTTCTTTTATCTTCTCTCACCAGAATACGAGTCTTAACTTTAGGTAGTCCATTTGATTCTTTATAACATTGAAGTGATTTTAAGCGTTTATCTTCAGTTCCTGAAAATGATTCATTTTGTACTATTTTTAACAAAGATATTTCAGCTCTGTTTATTTCTTCTAGCGTTAAGAGTCCAGAAATCCGGTTGGCAAGTTTCACTTTACAGTTAGTAAAAAATCTATAAATCCAAGCATTAATTCGGATCAATTTGTCGTACGATGAAAATCTGTTATAAATTTTTTCTGTTGATTCTTCATGAATTGTAGTGCTAATAACAGTTTTTCTCTTTTCTGAATATACTACGCTGAAATCAGGAACAACATTGGATTTTGGCCATTCATTTTCTGGTCTTCGTAACCATTCTGGGCCCTCCCACCTTTTAGATTTCGCTAAAGTTTCTGCATTACAACCACGAGAAGGGAGGTCTGCAGCATTTAATGATCCTGGGATGTGATACCAATTTTCAGGTTCTGTCAAAGATCGGATTTCTTTAACTCTATTGAAAACAAAAGGAGCCCAATTTTCAGTTCCTTTGATCCAATATAGAGCATTTGCTGAATCGGACCAGAAAAATTTCGGGATATGTTTCAACTGAAGATCATTTATAACACTCTGGAGAATAAGTTTGGATTCTTCAATAAATTTTTCAAGCTGCTCATGATTATCAATACTAGTGACGCAGTTATCTACGTAAAAAGACTTCCTCAACTTCTCTGCTGTTTCTTTAAATCTAGAAGGTGCGTTCTTCAGATGATATCGGATAGTTGCGCCAAGCAAATAAGGTGAACATGTAAGACCGAAAACAACCCTTTTATGCTGGAAAATTTTCAACTTTTCGGGATCGCCTTCCTCACACCATAAAAACTTCAGAAATGGCCTATCTCGCTCATTTAAACTTATTTGCAGAAATGCTCTTCGAATATCCGCAATCACGCCTATTTTCTTCTGTCGAAATTTATTCAATATAGTCGGAATGAGTTTTACTATGTTAGGACCTTTTTCTAAACAGTCATTGATTGAAGGTGAATCCTTTTGTTTTGCTGAACCATCAAAGACTGGTCTAACTCTTGTGGTCGAATTTTCTTTAATCACAGCTCTATGTGGCAAGTAGTGTTCACTTTCATCATTACAAGTATTCTTAACTTCTTCAATAACACCCTCTTCTATCCATTCTTTCAATATATCTTCATACTCTTCTAAAGTTCCTGTTTTCTTTAGTGATTCAACACAACTTCTTAATCGTCGTTCAGCAATTTTTCGACCAGTTGGTAACGGAGGATGGTTTTCAATCCATGGGAGGGATACTTCATACCTTCCTTCTGCATCTATTTTTATATTTCTATTGAAATGCTCTTCAATTACTTTTTCGATTTCTCGTCTATTTTCGCTTTCACCAGGATCGAGAATTCCAAGCGTGTCTAGCCGCCATAAATCTGAAATTTTTGCATCATTTACATGAAGTGACATGACGCTGTTTGTGCTATCTGATACGTTAAAAATGTCGGTTTTTCCCATCAAAGTCCAACCAAGACGTGTTTCCATTACTACTAAGCCTGAAATCAATTGTTTTATTTTTCCGGTGTACAATTTGCCTGCTATATCAGCCCCTATAAGCCCATGAATTTCGTTAGGTGAAAATTCATACAGTAATTCAACCTGGTTATTCAAATCAGATAGAAAAATTTTATGCTTCTATATTTCACTCATAAAAGAGCCATGAGGAATTTTTGGAATGTCCGAACAAATTTTTTCTTCATCTAACACTTCGAAACAACAGCGATAATTATCATAGAAGTCACTCAGACTAATCAAATATTTCTTATGTGATGATACAGTTTCTGTGCCTCCAAATAAACTATGTGTCAAATTTTCTTCCCCTATGCATTCATATCCCATTTCGGTCAGTGCAAAAGATGACAAATAGGATTTACTGCTACCTGAGTCAATTAATATTCTTATATATTTCATCTTACTATTACATCTAAGTCGGACAATAAGCGTTTGTAAAAGTACATGGCGAGTACTTGTTTTATTGGATAAAGCAGTGTCGTTTTTAATTTCGATATCTGACTTTTCTGTAATCGGGTTTTCCTTATCATTTTTCGTTGGACACATTATTTTAAAATGTAATTTACCGCAATCACAGGGTGGTATTTTCGTTCTACAAAAACGTGATATGTGTTTTCTTGTTTCTAAACATTTAAAGCAAGCACCCTTTTTCATCAATATTTGTTTTCTATCTTCATGAGATAAACTATTAGCATATCTACATTCGGTACTTAAATGACTTGTTACAAAAAATACACGTTTCCCTTTTCATTTTCGATGAATTATGTAATTCCGTGGCCGTTGGAAGATCCCTTTCTCGCCTACTTGGCGCAGTATGAATATTTTTGTTTGCATTTTCTAGATTAAACCCACTTCTAGCCAAACGGACTTTTTCTTCGCTTTCGATTTCGTGCTGCAAAAATTTCATCAAAGAATCTAACTTATTTCTACTTTCATCTTTTGAATTTAAAATAATGGAATTTAAATTTCTTTCCCAAATTCTCAATATATCAATAGGCAAACACGACTCAATCAATGGATAAAGAATTGCAGAATAATGTTCGCTTGAAACACCTAACATTTTTAATGACCTTAAATACGTTTCAATTTTGTCGTATAATTTAAAAAGAGGAATTCTTGGACCTTTTCCTGTTGTGTTATTCATCATTAAAGCAAGTAGTTCTCTTATGTATACTTCAATTAACATATCAGTGCGACCAAAACGAGCCTTTAAACATTCAATAACATTTTCATAACTATCACCAGTAGCTGGGTACGACTCGACAATTTCTCTTGCCCTAGAACCCTTTAGCGTCGCTTGCAACAAGTACTGATATTTATCTTCCTTCGCGATATCAGAATCGTTATGTATATTTTCAAATTGAGCCCAAAAGGCCAACCATTCCTTAATATCTCCCCCGAATAATTTAAATTCTATCTTAGGAAGTTTAAACTTCCGTTTCGTAATATTTTCAGTTTCAGAAACTTTCAAAAATTTTTGAACTTTCGTTTTTAATTTAATAAATTTTTCTTCATACACGCTAAAACTTTCGTATTCCGTATCATAATTTTCTTGCGTACATGATTTATCGTTTAAAAGAAGATCTAACATTTCTTTTTCTTTTGGTTCTAGATTTACCCATTTTTCTTCTAATTGAGCGTATAAAATCTCAATTTCTTCAATATTTTTATTTTCATCACTTAATTTATTCTCAAGTAAATTAGCGATTCGCGTAAAAACACTTCTTAATGGCGTGCGTAATCGTTTAATTTGTTCCATTATCTTGTATCACTTCTTAAATAATAAAATATCCCAGCAGTTGGATGCCAAAATAATATTGAATCTATCCCTGTTTATAAAATTCTTCAATATTATTTAATACTGATGTTTAAATTATCAGTATTCATGTTCAAAATTAAAATATCTTAACTACAGCATGAATGTATTAATCTTACCTTATCATGTATCGAGGAGATCAATCTAATACTATATCTTAAGTAAATCAATTTTCGTGTCTGCAGAGTAAATTCAAGCACAGATGTATGAAAAAAACATATATTAACTTTCACATTACAAATAAGGCCATTATTGTGCACATATCATATCTTTTCATCAATATAATATCTTAATACAATACATACTGCATTTTTCAGTTCAAAGAAAATTTCATTCAAAAAAGTTCTAATAAATTCATAATGTAAACAACAACAAAAAAAAATCGTTTGCGCGAGGCGCAAAGTAAAAACGATTAAATTAAACCATGGAAGCAGCGATAGTACGCAACAATTGTTAAATATTAATATATTGGTTCTAATTATAATCATTCATTAGATAATGCAATGATTAAAAAGAAAAATATAAGATGATTGATAATTTATTTGTCATTATTAGAAACTAGAATAACAAACAGAGGAAAAAAATCAATGAGTTAAATTTCAGTTGGTAGCAATCAGAGGGAGAAACAATTTATATATTTATTATTATTATAATTCTACATTATTTAAAATTAAATTCTTAACTTTAAAACAGATTCCAAAAAAAGTATTTTTTCATGTTGAATTTTCTGAAATATTCATGAATATTTTCTATGTAAATACAATAATTTAATGTGCAGGATTACTAATCAAATTATTTAGAAACGAATAGCTTTTTTCATTTTTTGAATAAAATTTATTATTGTCACGTTATGAAGATTGATTTAAAATGTCAACTTTCATACCCTTTTTGCTAGATCATTTTGCTTAATCAAAAAAAGGGAAAAATATGTTATTAAATTTCTCATATTTTCACTAAGCACTTCATCTAATTTCATGCAATATAAGTTAAAAATTGACTTCAAGAATGGGTAAGAAAGTTCAGAATTTGAATTTCTAACTGCTTTAACAAAAAATATATGTATAGTCCCAGAATTTCATGAACATGAAAATTCAAAAGGACCACGTGTAATCACAATTTTCAAGGAAATACAGCACACTAAAGCAAACAATTTTCCTATCAAAAACTAAGATTGGAATCCATTGATTTTTACATGAAAATTTTCACATGGCACATAATAACAAGAAAAAAGAGATTACAATACATATTTACAAACTAGCATCAATTTGCACTTTATACTATTCTCTTTGTAAACAATCAAAATCAATTGTTTTCAGATATTTATAAACATAATTTACACTTCTAATCAATTTCTATTTTCATTACAATTAATCATCGAGACAATTTGTTTTAACTTAGATTTTTTTTTTAAGATTCAAATTAATGTAATTAAAATATTAAATGTTTTAACTGTCAATTAAATTTAAATAAATTACGCTAAACAAATCAAACCAGTTTGAGACTATTCAAAATAACATTCTAAAACAGGGCAACATTGATTGGTTGAACAATAAAGTAATAATAAAAAGTTAAATTTTATCCCTACATCTGAACTGAATGTTTCATTGTTTACATCCGTAAATTATGTGTGGATTTTAGGTTTGCAGATTTGAGGGAGTCTAGTGTATTATTATTTATCTAAATGCATTTTAGTTATAAAAATTCTGTGGGCCAGAATTTTCTATAATTCAGAATTGTCACAACAACTTTGATTCTGGATTAAAGAAGTTATGATGTAATAATCTTTCACAGACACATATTGGAATAGATTACATTCTTCAATAATGCAATCATTTTTTAGATTTGACTTTTTTTTTTCAAATTTTAGTTAAAATTTCCTCTATCTCACTAGCAATTTACTTTATATATTGAAAAAGTATTTTATTTTTATATGTATTGTTGTCAGATTTTTAAGTTGTGCAAACAATAATGTTTCTAAGTAGTTTTTAATTGAAAAAGATATTTACACATGAAACTATCTATTCTAGAAAAAGGATAACGCTGCCGTGCTGATGTTAATGTTTTTTGTAACCTAAGGTCATTCTTTTTTAATATTAAGAAACCTGTTGCATTGAAAAATATGAAAATTAGTAGTATTATACAGAAATGTTTGACAAACACAATGAAGCAGATAATTTTTAAATAGAAGAATTATTTTAAGATATATTAAACATTAAATTTAATCAAAATCATTCTAATAAAAATATTTTCTAGGTATAAACCTTACATTGGAATTTAATAATTTTTTTATGGACGCATTTTGGAAGTTCCCAGTATGCAGACTACATTTTTTTTTCATTTGACTAATTTTTTGAAGATTTATTTGTATTTTAAATTCAGATTTTTAGCATTTTCATAGATATTTTTGAGATATTTCAAAAAGAATTATTGTTTTAGAGTAGACTCCCTCAAATCCGCAAACCAGAAATCCACAACTCTCTAAAATCCTCACATATTTTACGGATGTAAACAATGAAATTTTCAGTTTGGATATTGGGCAAAAATTTGATTTTTTAAGTTTTGTATCAATTCCATATATTTTTAATTTTCTTAATAATACTCTATTCATGTTTTTTTCGTGAAGGAATAATATTTTTTTTTTTTTTTGGAAAAAATTCAAGATATTGCTGATATTACTGGTAATCACAATCTTCTTACCAAAGCTATTTTTGCATTAATCAAGATTTTTTGGTTATTAAGCCTGGCTAAACTTGAAAAAAAAAATCCTTATTTTGTGATTTTGATGTGAATTAGTAATGTACTTTTATGAGGCAAGTTTTGTTGAATAATTTTGGAAAAATACATTTAATCTTTATAATGAATGTTTAATCATGCACTATTGATTATTAACTTGACCTTTGCTATTATTACTGTAATCATTTTAAAAATTATCTAAATGTTTATTACTTTAATTTATTACTTATTTTAATATTTTATTATATTGCAGGCATTCATTATAGTTCCAATTGCACTAATAATTGCACTCAAATTACTCTTTAAAAAATGTAAACAAAGCAATGACCAGAAATCCACAAAATTCTAAAATTCGCACAACCTATGGTCTCAAGCTGTGCGGATTTAAGAGAGTTTACTGTATTTTGTTGCCAATTGTAAAAAGTTTACAAAAGAAATTATTTTAAATTAAAAGTTTGTTTACATTTTGACTGTTTTAAACAGAAAAAAAAAATTAGAATTACAGTCAAGGTTCTATAATCCGCACACAAGCTGGGGGCCAAGGGTTGTGCGAATTATTGAATATTGTGGATTATAGAGTTTTATAATTTATACATTATTTTATTATTTTTAGACAGCATTTAAATTCTATAATCAGTTTAATATGAAAATATAAATATGAAATCTAATTATCAATTTAATATGCTACCTCAAAAAATGCCTTTTTTAAAGTTATTTTATTAAAAAATTTGGTACTACTAGGTTATCCCATTGATCAAAAAACGATCGCCAAAAAATAAGATTAAATGCCAATAATGGAGGATTGTGAATGTAACATTCAATGATATTAAATAACGATACATGTATTTAAAACATCATTAAGTGATTTTTATTTTGACTTTTTATTTACATTTTTATCAATATTCTACTAATTATTTGTTTTTTTATTATTTAAAAATAAAAAAATATGTCAATATGAATGATTTGGCTATTAGTTTGGCGATTTGTATAATTTGGCAAAATAACCTAGTAGGGATAACCTAGTAGTACCAAAAATTTATGTATATGAGCATTTAAATAAAAATAATTACATGATCTATAAAACAGTTTGTTTTTTACTGTTAATAAAATAAAAAAATTATATTAAAAAAATAGATGTTTTATTATGATTTTTTTAAAATTTTTTATTATTTGTTTAAAAAAAAAAAAATTTGGATCAAGAATTTGTAAATTTTCTTAACTGTTTATTTCATTGTTTACATTTGTCTAGTAATGTGAATTATAGAAAATTGTGGATTATGGGAGTGCAGGTAATCGATCCTTAACTGCACATGTTAAATACAGAAAATATTGAAAATTAATTCATATTTCAAGATAACCTTTTAAACAATTTTAGCCAATTCTAAGACAGCACAAAGACAGTTCAAGAAATATTTATTTCATTTATAACAATAAAAATATTTTCAGATGAATATTACAGAAACAAAGGTAAAATTTGTGAAAATTATGTCACATTTAAAATCATTTTCTTATAACTTTATTAAAAAGAAACAGGGAAGCAAAGACTCTGTTCACTCAGTCATTTTATGTTTTAGCTAATTTTCAAGATTTAACTAATCTTATTTAATCAAGTATGAAAACAGCAACTAACAGCAGCAGATATGGCCTTAAAATCCCTCAGTAAAAAAGAAATGATAGGAAATTCTCCTTCACTTATAAATTATCAATTTATCTTTCCGTAACCTTATTAAAGCTGATCAAATTATTGAATTTTTTTAGTCTGAATGGAGGGTTGGTGAGCATAGTAGTTTGTAAAAGGCAGCGATCTTAGTACAGTAGATTCCCTCAAATCCACAGCTGTAAAATCGGCAACTCTCTAAAATCCGCACATAATTTGCAGATGTAAACAATGAAACTTTCATTTCAGATGTAGGGATAAAATTTGATTTTTATATCAATTCTATATATATTTAGCTAGTAATTTTTATTAATAATACTGAATTATGCTTTTTGATGAAGGAAGAATAAATTTAATTTGGAAAAAATAAAAATGATGCTGTTGTCACTGGTAATCACAATATTTTTACCAAACATATTTATATATTAATAAAATTTTTTGGGACATTAAGTCTGGCAAACCTGAAATAAAACAATCATATTTTATGATTTTGTGTGAATTAGAAGTGTACCTTTATGAGGTAAGTTTCATTAAATAATTTGGAGAAATGCATCTGATGTTTAAAATGAATGTTTAATTATACATTACTGATTAATTACTTGAATTTTGCTTTTAATATTAAAAAAAATATCCTAAATTTTATTATTATAGTTAATTGCTTTATTTATTTTAATATTTTACTTTGCTGTTAGTATTCATTATAATTTTGATTGCATTATTAATTACATTCAAATTACTGTTTAAAACATGTAAACAAAAAAATTATCAGAAATCCACAAAATTCTAAAATCAGTACAGCCCCTGGTCAGAAACTGTGTGGATTTGAGAGAATCTGCTGTATTTCAATGAAAACTACTTGCATAATAAGTTAATAAAAATATAATAAGATTTCTTATGAAACAAAAGACTCAATAAAACCTGAAATCACCCAACTGAGTTAACTTTTTTTACAAATAATGCAGGTTTTTTGCAACCTTAAACAAAAAACTACTAACAGCTTACTTATTTAAATGCAGATTTTTTAAATTAAACCATAAACAAACAGATATTTTTAAGATATTGTATTTATAAATAAAATGTAAGAACAGGCAAAAATCTTTTATTTTCACAAGTTGGAACCAAAGGTTAATCAGATTATATAATACAGTAGACTCCCTCAAATCTGCACAGCTGATAACCAGAGGTTTTGTGAATTTCAGAATTTTGTGGATTTTTGGTCATTGCTTTGTTTACATTTTTTGAACAGTAATTTGAATGTAAATAATGATGCTATCAAAACTATAATGAATGCTTACAATATAATAAAATATTAAGATAAGTACCGTAAAATCCCGTTAATCCGCCCTTTCCGATCAAAACGCCCCCTCCCCACTTTATAAAGAATTTGAAATTTTCAAAAAATCCCCAGAAAGCGCCCTCCCTCCCGATTCTCAAAGGCGATTGAGAGTGGAATCAATCATTTTGAAATGAATGAATCATGAATCTTTGATGAAATGTGCGTTTTTTCAAGATTTTTTAATTGATTTCATGCTTGTTTTGGCTTTTTTTTTACTAATTTCTCCTTTTTCTGCGGTTTTTCGACAAAATTTACGTTTAATAAAAAAAACACAATTTTTTTCAAGTATAAAAATTCATGATTCATTCAACGATTCATTCATTTCATGATGATTCATTCCTGTAAATTTTGTTGAACGATCGCGAAAAAATCCCGTGTAAGCGCCCTCCCCTAACTATTGTACGATTTTTCTTTTCGTTTGGGGGGGCGGATTAACGGTATTTTACGTTAATAAACTAAAGCTACAAAAATTTAGATAATTTTTAAAATATTAAAAGCAAAGGTCAAGTTAATAATCAATAATATATACTTGAATATACATTATAAGATGAAATGTATGATTCTTAAATTATACAGTGAAACTTGCCTTATAAAGATACATTTCTAATTATGCATCAAAATCATAAAATAAGGAAATTTTACTTGAGATTTAGGCAGTCTTAATAATCAAAGAAGCTTGATTAATACATAAAATACATTTGGCAAGGATATTGTGATTACAAATGATAACAGCAATATCTTGAATTTTTTTCAGAAATCCATTTATTCTTCCTTCATGAAAAAACAAGAATTCAATAATATTAACAACTAGTTGGATGTGTCAATCCCAAAACTTTCTTCTATCTCATAAGTACATTTTAATATTAAAAAAAAAAAAAAAAAAGTGGTGACTCCAAAGTTTCCCACTATCGAATTTCCTCAAACATTTGACCTAGCATAACGAGATTCTGGTATTCGAAAAGCCTAAAACGCAAAATTTAATTAATATTCTGAGAAAATGAGCTTAGTAGTGCCTCATGTTGGGTAATTTATACTAAAACCTAATAAGCATCTATTTATGTCAAGACCTAACAGAGTCTGAAATTTGATGGAATTTCGTCTATTAGTTCTTGAGATATAGTTATAGCAAAAAAATTGCAAAACGTAGCACAGCAACACCATATCGTAGACAATTTATGCCAAAACGTAAAAAAGCGTCTAATTATGTTATGTTGTAAAAGAATCTGAAGTTTGATGAAATTCTGTGCATTAGTTCTTGAGATATAGCTAGTTTTAAAAAAAACCGTGTAAAATATAGCACAGCAGCACCATCAGTTGAAGGATTTATAACAAAACTTAATCATCGTGTAATTATGTTATATGTCATTTTGTAACAAAATCTGAAGTTTGATGAAATTCTGTGAGTTGGTTGTTGAGATACAGCTATCGGAAAAATCGTGCAAAATGCAGCATAGCTGCACCACCTGTTGCAAGGTTAATAGCAAAATGTAATCAGCGTCTAATTATGTTATATATTCTAGTGCAACAGAATTTAAAATTTGATGAAGTTCTCTGCATTAGTTCTTGAGATATAGCTTTCGCAAAAATCGTGCAAAATGTAGCATAGCAGCGCCACCTATAGGGCAGTTCACACCAAAACCTTATCAGCGGCTATGTATCTCAAGGTATCGCGGAATCTGAAGTTTGGTGACATTCTGTGCATTAGTTCTTGAGATATAGCTATCATGAAAATCATGAAAAACGTGGCATAGCAGCGCCACCTGCTGGCCAATTTACACCAAAACTTAATCATCGTCTATGCATATCAAGGGGTCACAGTATCTGAAGTTTGGTGAAATTCTGTGCATTAGTTCTTGAGATATAGCAATCTTGAAAATCATGAAAAACGTAGTATAGCAGCGCCACCTGCAGGCCAATTTTCACCAAAAACTAATAGGCACTAATTCATATCAAGGTGTAACAGAATATGAAATTTTATTAAATTTCGAGCATTAGTTCTTGAGGTAGAGCGCCCACAAATTTTTTGTCACATACAGACAGACAGACACACAGACAGACAGACGGACAGACTCACAGACAGACATTTTCTAAAAATAGTCGAAACGTGTTCAGGACCTTCTAAAACGTATAAATCCGTCGAAAACCGGAAGTCGAAAATTTTCATGAATCCAATACTTTCTTCTTGTAAAGATAGAAGAAAGTAAAAATTACAAATTAATGTATGGAATTGATATGAAACTAAAAAAGTCAAATTTTGTCCCTATATTTAAATTGAATGTTTCTTTGCTTACGTCAGTAAATTATGTGCGGATTTTAGAGAGTTGCAGATTTGAGGAAGTCTACTTTATTGCAGATTACAGAGTATCATGTGGATTATGAGTAGTTTTTTTTTTTTTTTTTTTTTAAATCTGAGTAGCCTTTTAATACCATATTCAGTATATTATAATATAAATATGAAATCTAATAATTTAATATATTATGCCATAAAGGATCATTCGTTAAAAAAATTATGTATTTAAAATATAATATCTACATTAAAATTTGCTATATTATGAAAATAAGGTTTTTTTTTCGACATTCAACTGACAAAATTCTGGACAATTTTTACATGATCATAATATCTGTTAGCAATAAATTGGTAAAAATATTGATGTTTACTTCAGCTAAGAAGCGTGGATTATGAAAAATTGCAGATATGGTGATTATGAAAAATTACAGATCTTGAGTATATTTTTATATTTACGAGAATTTCTTATTGTGTTTCCAAATGATGCAGTTTTAACTGAAATATATTTTATTGTAAACACTGAAACAAAATAACAAGAAAAAAAACTTTGAAATAAATTAGTTATGTTTACTAATAATAATGGCAATAATAAAAATTCTGTCATGGGATGGGATGAGACAGGTACTCTTACAAGTTCACGGATGAAAAACGAAAATTCTTTGGACAAGAAAGAAAATGGCACAAATGAATAAAGTTTGAGTGTAGAAAGCAGAAACAAAATGGCCAATTTGGCAAAAACATAGTCAAAATAATCCACCTGTAGCAAATATTTTAGCTTTGCACTATTGGTGCAAGAGTATGAGTATGCACATAAGTGACAATCATAAAGTTTTATTCAAGTGGCTGAAAATTTTTTTGAAAAGGAAATGACATAGAAGTCATATTTCAGTCATCAGAACAAGGAATTTTACATAGAAACAAAACAAATTATGAAATAATAATTTTCTGTTTCTTTTTTTATATGATAAAAAAACGAAGTCTATAACATGTTAAATAATTTTTAGTACATAATGAATAGTTCTCAACTGCTTTTAATGTTGCAACTATATAATATTAAATATGTAATTACAGAAAAAATAAAATGCTGTAAGTAGTGTCATTGTTGGTAGATTGTGTATCTTCTAGTATGAGAATATACAAGTAGATTGCCCTTTTCCTAAATGTAACAAAACAATAAAACATTGATTAAGAAATCAGTATAAATCACAGCACCTATTGGAAATCCATCTAATTTTATGAAGATATTGGAATGTCAGATTATTGGCTTCTTGGATTGTTTTAATATTCTTTATAAATTTTGATGAAAATTATAAAGGACATCAGTATATGCTGAATTATTTAAAAAATATTTATTTGCAAATGAACAAAATACAGTCAGTATATGAGCAACCCAATGTTTTAAAAGGTAAAAGTTAAAAAAGAAAAAAAAAATCGAATCAATTTGCTGCTTCTAAATTTAAATTCGAATAATATTCATTGAACTAATTATTAAAAAAAAAAAAAAAAAAAATGAAATTATCTACAATAAATAACACGTTTCAATATTTTAAATGATTAGTTATCTCCAAAAGGAAAATTGGGACATGATGAAATTTTGTGCAGCTATATGATCAAATCCCAGTTTGTAGTATTTTTAGTATAGGAGTAATCAAAGAGAATATCTTACCTTAAACTTATTTTAGTATAGGGGGTGGCATAAAATAAAATGATTCCTTAAAAGTTACCTGATAATAAAAATAATGCAAAAGACCAGCCGCCAAATGCAGGAATGATTCGTAGAATTTTACATCATACTTTGTGTACAAAGACTCGTTCACTAGATAGAGAAACTCCCCATATAGTTAGCTAATTACTAATTAAACTGTTATTTATTTATGAAAATGACGTCATGATAAATATAACAGTATCTTTTTTTTTTCACTGGTTTAATTTTTAACTATCAGACCAGACACTAATAGAAACAACCTTTACCACTAAATTTTCGTTTCAGTTATCCAAAATCAATTTATGTAGAATTTTACATCCGAGACATATTTAAGTTCTAGACTTTCAGATTTTGACTATAATTCTTTGTATTTCTGTTTTATTAATAAATGTTTTATTTAGTTAATTGAAAATTAGTTGAACATTTCTGCTTTTGATTCATTGAATGATTCATGTAATTCCTTGAATCTGATTCATTTGACTGATTCATTGAATGATGTTTCCAATTCATTCATTTCTTCTGATGCATTCATTGTGTTGGCGTCATTTTACTTTCTGATAACGAGAAATAAGGGTGCTCAGATTGTAACAATAGCAAATTTTTTAAACCAGTTTTTCATTAAAACTTTTAAACTCAACCTCTTGACTAAATTAAATTAGCGTTAAGATATGCTTATTTTATTTGCTATAAAAATTTATTTACATAACCCCTTATATGATTTTTTGATGAAATTTGAGTTTTTTTAGTGGTTTGTAAATAAAGTTTGCATTTTTTCATAACTCTTTGACGAAATTCGCCATTTTCTTGATACCTTTGGATATTACAGTAAAGCCACGATCCATCGTTTTTCAAGGGGATGCGGGAAAAAAACGATGAATGTGGATTAACTTCAAAATACGAAAAAAAACAATATTTATGCCTTACTACTGCATGCAATGTATACAATGTACTAATAAATTCTAATAGGTTGCTTACTAAACTGTAAAGAAGTTATAGAAAATTAATATTTATTTAAAAAAAAAAATAGTTTTTTTTTTGTTTATTTTTCTAATCAAAAAATAAATTTTCAAGATATACAACACTTTTCTGGTCATTTTCTGTAATTTCATGTGCGTATATAAAAGTTTATTCAGTTTCAAAAGTCGTAATTGCATCAGACAGAGTTTAGAACTATGATGGTTTACCCTTATATTGGCATGAGAATTATCTTCTGCTTCGGCAATATTTTAATTTTTTGTATCATCACACATCTCTCCTATGTTTAGGACACCGCAGATCGCAACATCTTGATCAGTGGAATCATAATCGCATCCTCTGCTATATACATATACAACCACTCTTCATCTGCTCTTGTCGCCATTATCAATACAAACAACTCAAATGACTTATTTTAGGATGAAAGAAGTAATTCCAGTTTCTGTGTCATACGAATTCGCATAAATTTCAATTTCATTTCATAAAGGAGAAAAAATTTACAACAATGAATGCGGGAAAACGACTTTTTGAAGAACGATGCTTGCAGGTTTCGTTAACATTATTTCAGTATAATTTGTGCAGGGACTGTAGAAATAAAATGACCAATGCGGGAACGATAGATCGGGGTTTTACTGTATTGGCAATTTTAATTTGAATAATTGATATAATAGGGTTTTTTTTTTTTGCGTCCATTTGTCGAAATTCATGATAGATTTTATGTCCAAATTTTTGGATTTATGATTGATTTTTTTTAATTTTCAGAAATTATTGGCGTATTTGTTCAGAAAATTAGTAAGAGAATAAATAATCCCTAAACTAAAACTACTTTTATATACTTTCATATTTAAAAATTATATATATAAAAAATCGTTATAAATATCTACTTTAGTTTTATTATTTTTATATTTCTTCGGTATTGTAACAATGCTACTAACGTAAATATTTTGCAGGGAAATGAGGTGTTTCATGTGGATAAATTCTTTTTTACCTTTTTTTTAAAAAGAAATTGATTCTCTTATTAAAATATCTGCACCAATATTATCATTTTTTAGTATTGAATATCATGTATTCTTGACATAAATCACACCCTTTCTTTTATTTTTTGAATGTGGGGTGTACATTATTTTTATGATAATTAAACTGAAAATGATCTGAAATTTAGAAAAGCTTGGAATCACCAAGGTCTGAGGGGTTTCAGATTTTAGATTTTGTACTGTACTACAAAATCTACATTTTTTTCTTTCTTTTTTTTTTTTAATGTTTTAAAATTGTAAGTTTTCTGAATTACATATGTAATCAATATAGATGTGTTTTTTAAATCTTAAGTTTTATAAAATTCAGAATCAATGTTATATTTGTTATTATTTGTTTTTTATTCTCCATGGATAAGAAAATTGCATCCTATCACTGTGAAATTACATTTTATTATTATTATTTATTTTAAAAATTAAACTTGTGATTAACTTTGATATTTTTATCTCTTTTATGTATATATATATATATATTAACCCTATAGTACTATTTTAAATATATTAATGTAATTATAAAATTATTTTTTTAATTAAGTGTAAGTCTTATTAAAGTTTCCCTCTATAAAACATTTTGGTTTTAAATGTATGTTTTTTTCATATGTCTGTTATTTTTGTTATTTGTATTATATTTTGAGTTTTTATGAATCAGAAATCATAATTTTTTTTTTAAATCATGTGATTTTTTTTTTTTTTTTTTTTTTTTTTTTTGTAAATTATAACAGATGGTGACATTAAGAAAAGTTTCATAATTATTTAAGATGTATACTTTAAATTGTTTTTCAACATTTTGAATTATTTTCAACTGTCAACTTCTTTGTGTTTTTGTACTGTTAAACCTTTGAAAATACAGACATCCAAATTCAGAAATTCTCTAAAATCCAGACATTTTCTGATTTCAGTTTTATTATTATTTAAAATAAGATTTACTGTAAATTTCATCAAAAACAATCAAATTCTTTTAACTAAACACAAAATAAATAAATATAGATACAGTAGACTCCCTCAAATCCGCAAACCAGAAATGTGCAACTCTCTAAAATCCGCACAAATTTTATGGTTGTAAACAATGAAACTTTCATTTCGGATATTGGGACAAAATTTTATTTTTTTAGTTTTGTGTCAATTCCATATATTTTTTTATTTGTAATTTTCTTTTAATAATACTCTATTCATGTTTCTTTCATGAAGGAAGAATAATTTTTTTTGGAAAAAATTCAAGATATTGCTGATATTACTGGTAATCACAATCTTCTTACCAAATATATTTATGCATTAATCAAGATTTTTTGGTTATTAATCGATGCTAAACTTGAAAAAAAAATCTTATTTTATGATTTTGATGTGAATTAAAAATGTACTTTTATGAGGCAAGTTTTGTTGAATGATTTTGGAAAAATACATTTAATCTTTATAAGGAATATTTAATCATACACTATTGATTATTAACTTGACCTTTGCTATTAGTACTTTAATCATTTAAAAAATTGCCTAAATTTTTATTATTTCAGTTTATTACTTATTTTAATATTTTATTATATTGTAAGCATTCATTATAGTTCTGATTGTACTAATAACTGCACTCAAATTACTGTTTAAAAAAATGTAAACAAAGAAATGACCAGAAATCTGCAAAATTCTAAAATCTGCACAACCTTTGGTCCCAAGCTGTGCGGATTTGAGGGAGTCTACTGTATATTCTGGTATAATTTTATAATGATTGACTATTAATTAGAGACTTTGTTTATTAAAAAAACTGGAAATTTTTAAAAAGGAAGAGCTGATATAATATGTTGATGACTTGAAGCTTTATATATTCTAATTTTTATAAAATCTCTCATGTACATATTTATAACTAAAGAGACAAACATATGCAACTTGATTTTCTTTAGATTGAAGTAAAAGACAGATGCACTTAATTATCACTCTATTGACACCTGTTATTTCTCAAACAGAATTATCAACATAGTGACACATTACACTATGACCTTGACGTGTACATTTGCCGATACCAATATGTTGTTTGTTTCAGTTTTGTTTCCTTGAAAAAAACTTGGAATGCAATAGGAAAATAAGAAAATAAGATGATTTATTTTATAGATCTTCTGGTAAAATAACCATTTTTTTTTAAATCCCACCTGCAATCTTTTGTAATATTTGCCTTTTTTTGCTTCCTTTTGGAATCTTTTGTCAGAATTGGGAACTTTTTCAGCAATGAATTGACAAATTTAATTTTCTTGGAAGTGAGGGTGCAATTTTTTCTTGAAATTTGTGACATTTTACAATGACAGGCTGAAATTAAACCATATTCATTTTGCTACTCTTGACAAAATTTGCTATATTTTACCTCGATTTTTATTGAAATTCTGTGATTATTTTTTTCTCCAGAACCAAGGACAAAGCAGTCTTTTTTTCTGAGCAGTCGAAAGACATATTTGATCCCCTCTCCTGCTTCAACTGATTATTGAAATTAGCAACTTTCACAGACATTTTTCTTAGACAATGTTGTTGATATTTTTCTATGATCATTTGGAGAAATTTGCTTTTTTCTCCGTGATATATTCACAAAAATTTCGAATAAATGAATAAAAATCACTTGAATAAATATTAAATCTATCTTACTTGAAGAATTCACACAATTTTACACTCAAAGAACTCTCTTCCCCTTTCAAGAAATTGTAAAAACAGCAGTAAACTTTCCCAAATAAAGAAGTTGTGGTGTAACTATACCATTTCCCACTTATTTAACATCCGTTAAGAAAGATTCATTAAGTTTGTTTACTTTCCCAGATTTTTTTTTTTTTTTTTTCTCAGGATTTTTCATGTTTGATTTTTTTAACTAATAGCTGTTTTTTTTTCTGAAATTGAATAACTCAATTTTTTTGGAAAATTTGAAATAACAATCAATTTTGTATTATATATTGTGTAGTATATTTTAATTACCATGCTTTTATATGTAGGGGAGAGTGATGTGGCATTAGACATTTTTTTACAAAAAGAAAATCAACTTTGTTTGACACAAAAACAAAAATTTCAATTTATAGAGCGTGAGATGAAATGGTTTTTATCTCCCTGAGCAATATAGAAACATAACATGCAAAAACTCTTTTATAATCAAAGAAATTGTAAGTTTCAAAATGTGTCCCATACATGCCCACTTACAGGGAGGTTTCAGACAGCAATAAAATAAAGCTATAAGTCATGAACACTCTAGTATCGGCTAGATAGTCAAAGTTCTATAATTTGCGTTACTTTACGAATGTAAACAATGAAATAAACAAATAAAAATATTTACAAATTAGTGATCAAAAATGATTTTTTCAAAATTATTAATAAAAAAATCATTATAAAACTTTTTTTTATATATATAACTTTTTTATTTTATTAACATTAACACTAGAACAGCTAGATTTTTGACTTACCTAAACTGCCGTTCAAGGTCAATTTGACCCTCCATAAGAAATTCAAGCCATATCAAAATAAAAATATTTTTTCTTGATAAATGATGTTTAAGTTGCAAATTATAAAAAAATTTTGAAGATTTTATAATTTTTTTTATTTTATTTATTTAGTTTTTAGAGTCTATGCCCATTTTTACATTTTTTGAAAAGACAGTATATAAATGACAATATATAATTCAATATATTTTATAACACAATACCGCACAATATAATTAATTATATATATAATAATAATATATATGTATATTAATATAATAATATTACACAAAAAAGTGATAAAAAAAAAAGAAACAAAAGTTACAAATGCAAATAATACAAATAAGCACACAATATGCTTCAAAGTGAGAAAATAAAGAAAATAAGTCCAGAATAAGCATATAAATGTGTTCAAAAGTTACTTAGACATCAAATCAAAAACAGAAATATGCACGCTAGACTGTGAAAGCAACACATTTACCATTTTTTTTAAATTGGTTTCTGACATCCCTTACAGCTTATATAAGTTTTATTTTATCCCTTGCAATGTTAAAGACACATTTCTTTTGCTTCAGAGACTGTACTTGATCTATTAGGGGGAGGTGACAACATGATGCCAAATTTGTGCGGGTTATTTGCCATGTATTGGATAAATTTGCACCTTGATTTACATGACAACAACTGTTCAACAATGGTTATTTCTTCTCCAGGATTACAACACAAATAACAATTTGCAATCACATTGTACCAGGTTTCAGAAGTTAGAACAAATTTATTTGTGGCAGGTGCTTTGCCCTGTTACTTCGCACATCGAATCAGAGATACCGCATGATTTTACAGAAAGGATTGCGTGACATTGTCTTTTTGAACACAAATGGTCCCCAACTTTTTGTTCCATAAATCATCTGCACAAAGTTTTGAATAACCTAGTGCAAAATGGGCAGGGCATATAAGAGGGCGAAAAAAAGCATCGAGTTCCACCAGAGAAACATACAAGTTCCTATCAATTCGAAGCTGACATAGTGCTTCAGCAATTGTGCATGCTTGAACAGCATTGCTGCAATCACCATCAAAGGCCAGGTTGAAGTTGTATTTGTCCCAATGTTACGATGAGCAAACGATGTTGTTCCACTTGCAATTTTTACAATATTTCGATCTGGTGTGCAATCTGTAGTGGAAGTAGGGCTGATAAATCTCATCATAATGCAAAGAATATCGTTTGATGATGTGTAGTTTTTGCGAATGTTGCCAGCAGAAATGTTAGGTATGTCATTGCCTCGTCCTTGTTCACGTGAGCTTCCTGATCCACAAAACACAAGGGAAATCACTTTGGTAAAATTTTGTACGGCATTACTGTGACTGCTTTCAGAATACGACGCCTTCTGTAAATTCACATTACGCACGCGCTGCTAGGATGCCTGCATATTTCATGATAGAGTCGAAATGCTAAGAAGAACCCTCCTAACTGAAGGCGAGCATGCAACAGAGAGAAGCCTACTTCATTCCCCCCATGCATCGATGCGTCATCCAAACAAATCAAAACTGGAGTTTACATTTCTGTTTTTAGTAATCGCAATAAGAAATGGGTGTCCCCCTGCGCAGTAAGCAAAGACGATATATCGGGAATTCAAAAACAGACTTTAACTTAAAAATTTGTCATTTTTCTTATGGAGATCAAGATGACCCCTGTTGGCTGTTTTAGGTATTTTTATGATTATTTACTTTAATAATTAATGTAGAAAGATAAAGAATTGTCACAGTATGTATGATACTATTTTAGAAAAATTAAAAAGTATGAGCTGCGGTGTTTGCTTACATGTCGAAATAAAGCATTGGAAATTGGAAAAAAAAAGTTAAAATGACCCCAACAACGCTCCTAGTGTTAAAAAAGAAACTGTATTGCAGAACCTATGTAATCATTTTTATTTACATACACATAAATTTTTTAATAAAATAAATTTAAAAAGGCATTTTTTGAGATAGCCTAGATAGATAGATATTTTGAGAAATTAATTTTTAGATTTCATATTTATTTTTTTCATATTACATTGATTATAGAATTAAAATCCCGTCCAGGAATAATAAAATGACGCATAATCCATAATGCTCTATAATCTGCAATATTCCATAATCCACACAACCTTTGGCCTCCACTTGTGTGGATTATAGAACTTTGACTGTACAATCAAGTAAGCATTGTAGGTTGATAACGATGTTCCAAAATGTAAAATTCCAGTATCATTATGACTACAGTGAAAATTCAGGTCAGAGATGATTCATTTTGAATCAATTATTCATCATCATTTTAATTTATATACATTTTGAAGCAATTGAATAGAGTATCTGTGATATAAGTAATATGTTATCCTCTTAAAATGTTTGCATGTTAGCACTTTACATTCACCTTATGAAAAAAAGGAAAGGACAAGTATGGACATGTCCCATTCCTCCTTGCTTGTTTTGCGTTAAACTTCTTGTGTAAGCAAAAATGTTGCTTTTAGGCTTAGTTTAAGTTAGGGAGGATATACAGATAATGTTTCATAAATAGGGAAACTATTACATCTATGCATTAACATACAAAATGCATTAAACATATATAAATCAAATGCACTTTTGATTCTTGAAATAATCTTTTCCTTTAAAAAATTGCAAGCTTATACAGATCATTTTTTTGACTACAGATTGGGCTGCAATTGCTTCATCTTGTATGTGATTGATGAAATGTTTAGAATGAGAAATAAAGAAAAAAATTACTGTCTCATTCCTCCCATTGTCCCACTCTGCCCTATATTTAATTTCAGCGTTTTAGTGTATCATTCTTATTACTGAATTCGGCAATTTAATTGTCGTTTATTTGAACTCTAAGAAATTATTACATTTTATATGTAATTACCGTAAAATCCCGTTAATCCGCCCTTCCCGATCAAACGCCCCCTCCCCACTTTATAAAAAATTTGAAATTTTCAAAAAATCCCGAGAAAGCGCCCTCCCTCCCCATTCTCAAAGGAGATTGAGAATGGGATGAATCATTATTAAATAAATGAATCATGAATCTTTGATGAAATGATCGTTTTTTTTTCGTGATTTTTTAATTGATTTCATGCTTGTTTTGGCTTTTATTTTACAATTTTCTCCTTTTTTCTGCGTTTTTTTCGAGAGAATTTGCATTAAAAAAACCAAATTTGTTCAAGTATCAAAATTCATGATTCATTCAACGATTCATTCATTTCATCATGATTCATTCTTGTAAATTTTGTTAAACGATCGCGGAAAAATCCCTTGTAAGCGCCCCCTCTAACTATTGTACGATTTTTCGTCACGTATTAACGGTATTTTATGGTATATTACTATGAAATTTTTTTTAACAGACTTCCAAAATCCAGAATCACCATGGTCTGCTGATTCCGGATTTTGAAGGTTCAACTGTATTGAGATAGTAATGAGAAATATTAGCATTATTATTTATTTTAAAAAAATTACGTATTGTGTATATTTAAAAAAAAGTTTAAAATAATTTTGTAATCCAGAATTTTCTATAACCTGTAATCACAGATGATTATGGATTAAGTAAATTATACTGTATTCATCTTTAAATACATATAGATATGTATATATTTTTTGAGATGGTGGGAATTAAAAAATATTTATATAAGCTATTCTCTGTGCCTCCCATATCGACAGCTTAATTTCTATGAGGAAAAGTATATACACAGGCGTAGAGATGGAAATGCTCAATAAATAAATTTAAAAAAAAAACAGTTTTTTACTGAAGGCTTATTTTTCAATTTTTCCAAACAGGAAAAATTAAATTTCATTTATGAAATAATGTAGCGAAAATTTTGTAATAACTGCATTTTGATACTCTTTATTTTATTTATTTTTATATTAAGTGTCCCACATAAACAGATTAATGCGGGTAATGTGATCTCTCAGTAGAAATCTGTTTGAGAAGACTTGAAAGAATCCTTCACATTTTTTGTACTTTGAAACGTAAGACCCTTCACAAAATTTCTCTTGAAAATAGACATTTCAGAAAATTTTTTAATCTCTAAATTGAATTTTTCACAAATGTAATGATTGAAAAAAAGAAAAGTCTCATGCTACATAACAGCTGAATCGTAACAAGTAATACATGTATTATTAACCTTATTAAAAATGTCTAATTATAAATCCAAATATAGTAATAATTTCTAATTCACAAATTCCGTTTGTATTTTGTACAAATATACATAAAATTTCTTATTTAAAAAAAACAAACAAAAAAAAACAGAATTACATGAAAAAAATCTAGATATAAATTATAAATAATTGTTTTTTTTTTTTTTTTTTTTTTTTTTGAAAAAATAACCTTATACCATTTAATTTCCTTTTAATAATATTCCGTACATACTTCAACTTATTAAATTAAAATCCTGTTATTAGATCCAATTTATAAATCTTTATAGAAACGATATATTCTTAATTTGCCTTAAAAAAATATTCCAATATGCATGAATTTAAAAATTAGTTCTAAATTAAAAATATTCTTAATTAAAATTTATTTACTAAAATTCCAAATAAAATTCATTTTTCCCCGTTTTTATCAACATATTTTTAAGAAACCCTTATTAAAGTTTTTCCAAAATCATTACTTTTGAAAAGTATCATTCTTTTTGTTTCTTCTTCTTTTTTTGCGTTTGATATAAATTGTTTATCAATAAATTCATTTCTTTTCTTTTTTGTGTTAAATTATCGTCTGTAGAAAATATTCAAATTTTGATTTCGATTATAAATTAGTTAAATAATAATCTTTAAAATAAAAATTATCGTCTGCAAAAGATTCGAGACTGCTATTTTTAACCTCGGCGCTAGACATTCAATTCTGTTTACATAAAAGAATCGTGGTAAGAGATTATTGAAAATTCTGGAAGCTTTTTATTATTGACTTAAGTGAGGAGGCTCAGAGATGATGGAATATTTTTTTTCTTCTTCGATGATTCGGTTTTAGATGACTTGCGGAAGCTATGTTTTTATGATGGAATATCATTTCCCGCTCTATATGAATACCTTTTAATAAACTATTTTGGAGCATCTGATGTGTAGTTTTATGAAGCTTCTTCATTTATTAATTTTTTTTCTCACCGCTACTCCTATGATATAAAACGAAGAAACTTGTACACAATATTACTAGCTCCTTATCACAAAATGAAAAATATGTATATATATAATTAAATGCAACTTCTCTTGTTAAAAATTAATTCATGTACAAAGTTTTTCCAATAATATAATGATTAATGGAAATAGTAAAATTGCAAATTTAATATAATGTTTGAAGCATGCATTTATTACTTTCTTCTATCTTTACAAGAAGTAAGTATTGAATTCGGGGAAAAGTTTGATTTCAAAAGGTATAATTTTGAATTATGCAGTTTAAGATAATACCATTTAACACTTCTCTAAAATGAAATTTTTTATGTGTTCTTTGTAGCTCCATCTTACAAGGGGACCACCAAACATGGTGCGCTCAGATTTTGATGATTTCAAAGTATGTTGTAGGGGTCATACCACTAATTATTCTGATGAAAGGATATCTTCAAATGGGCCTTGGTTTTGAGAAATTGGGGGTCAAAGTTCAGCATATATTTCAGATACTTCTAAGTACATTCTTTGCTTGTGAATGCGTAGCACTGCGGTAGTGCGCGAGCTTGCGAGTCGAAAGTTTGCGGGATCGAACCCATCCTCGCCTTTTATTTGTTTGTTTTTTTACTTATTTTTGTATTTTTACATGTTACAAACTTTATTTATTTTTACTACTAAATTGCTACAGCTTTTGCTATTTTCTTCATAAATTTCATTTACAGTTTTAAATTTTTTCATGAAAATTTATTTTTCTCTGCGATTTTTAAACTAATATTTCTATTGACAAAACTGCAAAATTATTTTACGCCTAGAACTTTTTTTTTCATTAATTATTATTTGCTTTTTTTATTTTAAGCACAATCTTGAAATAATGATTTTTCTTTTTCCCGTCGCTTTTTTTTATTTGAAAGCATTTTAAATGAAAACTTATTCTTTTTTGTATAAATAATACAAAATAATTTTCGGGTGCAATTTTTTAAACGCCTTTAGGATTAGATTATTGAAGTAATACGTATCTTCGAAAGAATAATAAAATATTAATGCAGTAATGCTGAAATGCAAGTTGTTACCAGTTAATCCAAATTTTCAATTTTCCAATTTCTATAAATACATTTATCTCCAAAATTCAACCTCATAATAAGTTATCCCTTGCACAAATAAGAATAGACAGATTACACTAAAAACTATTTTTTATTATAAATCAAAACACTCTTTCCGTGATTCAACGAAGTGCAAAAAACGGCTGTGAATGAGATAAAATCTACAATAGATATAAAAATATTTTTTGTTAATCGTCAGCTTTCTTTTCTTCCTTAATATCAGAATAAATGAAGATTTCTTTTTATCACGAATTAAGTGTTTAAATAATATAAGTTATGTAAATTTATAGAAGTTTTAAAAAATGGAGTTTCAGACATAAATCGGATTTGCGTTTAATTTAAAAATTTTGGTAAAAAAACACTTATTTTCTCTAAAAATTCATAAACGTAAAATTAAGTTTTTAAGAAGACAGTTTACATCAAAACTGTTAAAAAATCTATTTTTGTTTTTAAATATAAAATGAAAGCTTGTTTAATTGTGAATATTTTAATGCATCATTTTTATCCATGAGGCAATTATATCTTGAGATATAGTATTTTTTGTTAATACACCCGGCAAAATTCCACACACAAATGATAAATTTAAACATTTTTCCCCTCTATATTTTTATTTTCTTCGCTTTCATGTTTTAAAAATGCTAAGGCTTTTTTTCTGTATTTTATATAGAGATTAAAACGTTTTGTACAATTTCTTTTTTATATATCTGTTAAATATGCGCTTAAAATTAGTCTTAACGTTATTATTATTATTATTGTTATTAATAAAAGCATATATGAAGATGTGTGAGATTTCATCACTTTGCCCTACATATATCAGTAAAAAAATTATAATAAATGTAGAATTAAATTATCTAAAAATCCATGCACAGTATTGTGTAATAAACATTTGAAAATAAAAAAAGAGATCGATTAATCTAAAAATATTAATATTTAAAGTAGTGGAGATTTTAAGATATTCAAATTTTCTAATACTTTTTCAAAAATTTGATTAAATACGAATTTTTATTTATTTATTTGTTGCAAAATGTACTTTTAGTTTAACCCTGAAGTGCAGTCAGTTCACCATTTGAACTATATTTAAAGAAAAAAAAATTAAAAAACGTTGAAACAGTAAACTTTCCTCTTCAGAAAATATCAAAAGGTTCAAAGCTGTAGAACTTTCAATTCTTCTTATAATTTGAGACTAGTGAAAAATATAAAAATAAGTAAAAAAAAAACAAACAAATAAAAGGCCGGGACAGGTTCGATACCACAACCTTTCGACTCGCAAGCTCGCGCGCTACAACGGCGCCACGCATTCAGAAGCGACGGTTGTACTAATAAGTATTTGAAATATACGCTGAACTTTGACCCCCCCCCCATTTCTCAAAAACCAAGGCCCATTCGAAGAAACTCTTTCACCAGAATAATTAGTGGTATGACCCCTACAATATACTTTCAAATCCTCAAAATCTGAGCGCACTATGTTTGGTGGTCCCCTTGTTAGTAGATTTGAGTTTTGTTGAATGCATGATTCAGAAACTCAGATGTTTGTTTGGGATGAAGGAATCTACGAGGTCCACTTGGCTATGCCACTGGTTACATTAAATGCAGTGTAAATTATATTAAATCATATAGAATGTTTTAGCAATAAGGATTAACATTAGATAATATAATTCTGAAATTCGGAGAATTTCTTATTAAACACATTTGCATACTAAAATTCCACCACCACAAAAATACTTTCTCTCTGTTCTTTGTAAAATGTGTCATTGTTTCTTTAGATGACATTAAGTTATAGAATTTTCTTCTTAAATTTACTTTATATACTATTTATAATAAGTTATTTACTTTTAAATTGTTGCTGTTTAATTTATTTATAATATAATCATCATACTGTTAGGAAAGGCATCTGACACACCTTTGATTCCATTAACTTCAGATTATTGGGAGTCTATTTATTGTTAAGAGTTTTTAAAACTGCGTCTATTGTAGTTTTTAATACTAAGGTAGAAATTTTATTACAATTTATTTTCTACATTGATTTTAAATTTTCGTGGTAAGTTTATTTTTTGTTTTTTAATAAAACGTAAAAGTTGATATTAGTTAATTTTGTTTTATTGCAGATGCAAAAAATCATTAATGTAACACATCACTTCACTCAAAATATCTTCAATGTGTGAAACAAATGCAGAAAAATATTTTTTATGAGAACTTTTTGAAAAAAGCAGCTTCTAACTCACAGCCAGGAAAAACTTTTATTTGTGAGTTATGGAAGAATTTCTTCCAAAACAGTCTTTTTTGTGTGAGTTATGCAACAAAGAATTCTCTTTTAAGAGCAATTTAAGCAGCCATCTGTTAATTCATACTGGTGAGAAACCTTTTCCATGTGAAGTATGCAACAAGAAATTCTCTCGAAAGGACCATTTAAACAAACATCTGTTAATACATACTGGTGAGAAACCTTTTGTTTGTGAAGTATGCAACAAGAAATACTCTCAAAAGGGCCATTTAAGCAGACATCTGTTAATCCATAAGGGTGTAAAACCTTTTGTGTGTGAAAAATGCAACAAAAAATTCTCTGATAAGGGTAATTTAAACAGTCATCTGTTAATTCATAGTGATGAAAAACCTTTCATATGTGAGGTATGCAACAAGAAATTCTCTAGAAAGGGTGATTTAAACAAACATCTGTTAATCCAAACAGGTGAGAAACCCTTTGTTTGTGAAATATGCAACAAAAAATTCTCCCAAAAGGTCCATTTAAGCAGCCATCTATTAGCTCATACTGGTGAAAAACCATTTGTGTGTGAAAAATGCAACAAAAAATTCTCTGATAAGAATAATTTAAACAAGCATCTGTTGGTCCATATATCTGAGAAACCTTTTGAATGTGACATATGCAACAAGAAATTCGCTTATAAGAGTAGTTTAAACAAGCATCTGTCAGTTCATGCTGGTGATAAACCCTTTGTATGTGAGATTTGCAACAAGAAATTCTCACAAAAATGCCATTTAAGCAGCCATCTGTTAAGCTATACTGGTGAAAAACCTTTTGTGTGCGAGATATGTTGTAAGAAATTCTCCCAAAACAGTTCTTTAAGGAGGCATCTCTTAATTCACAATGATGAAAAACCTCTTGTTTGTGAGATATGAAACAATAAATTCTCTAAAAAAGGCGACTTCAGCAAGCATCTGTTAATTTAAAATGGTAAAAAATCTTTTGTGTGTGAGATATGTGACAAGAAATTTTCTTAAAACTGTGCTTTATCCAATCATTTCTTTATTCACACTGGTGAGAAACTTATTCAATATGAGATATGCAACAAGAAATTCTCTCAGAAGTATGCTTTAAGCAAATATTTTTTTAATTCATACTGAAGTGAAACCTTTTGTGTGAGAGATATTTGTGAAGACATTCTTTCAAAAGATTGGTTTAAGGAAGCATCTGTTAATTCATATTGGCGAGAAAACTTTTATGTGAGATAAACAAAAATAAACTTCGAAAAAGCTATCTTAGTGCTACATTTTGCTCCTAAAATTTCTTATTTGCAGTTAACTAACCGTAGCATTTTCCAGAAATTAAGAAATACCTTTTTTCATTTTTTATAGTGCACAAATGTATATTGAAACACAAAAATTTGCCTATTAAACCTGTAAATCAGCACATCAGGAGATGTACCATATGCCATGCCAAACACGTTTTTATTTTTTTGTCATGCTTTATTTTATTTCAAAAATATTATATGTCTCAATTTTTTTTCACACTTATAAGTTAGTAAGATTTCATAATGATTGATAGAATTTAACTGAGAAAAATAAATCTTTTTTAAACCGTATTTGGTTGATAAAATTGATTTTCTTAAAAATATTTAAGATGAAAATAATAATTTTGTAAAGGGAATGCCCCTCCATACTTCCCCATAATATTGATTAAAAATGTGTGTGTAAATGTGCTTTATAAACTATAAAATCTTAATACATCATAAAAAAATATCTAAATAAAAATTTAAAAGATAGTGGCGTATTTCTTAGTTTTTATTCACTTGAAATTCTAATTAAAAAAATGGAGAAATATTGATAAATTGCAATTTTTTGCAAAATCAAGTTTTTGTTATACATGGTGCGGTGCAGTCCTATCATTGCACCCAGGCTATTATTCATCCTTTTATAGCATACTAAAAGATCCTAAATATTTACCCTAATGCGTATGATGGGTAAGTAAAAATGGGAGAAAGGTCATTAAAAATATAATTTAAAACGAAAAAATACGACAGGAATATTGCTTGGTGATTTATCCCCTGCGCCTGTCTAACATAGAAATACCGGGTTATCCTATTGACCGATTTCTCCAAATTATATAAATCGGCAAACTACTCACCATATTACATAAATTAACATATTTTTTTTTTAATCTGAACAACTGCAGAAAAATATATGAACAAAATACTATTATTATATGTCTGTCTAAATGACAGACCAGATGTTATGACCAATAAGGTTATCTGAGCGAAAAATCCCGGCCGGCTACTTAACAGGTAAAGCATTGGCATTGTAAGCCAAATATCTGGGTTCGATTCCCGCCCTGGCCAATTTTTCGTTCAGTTGGAAACATTCAATTCGTACAATACTAATAAAAATACAAATAAAATGTTGACTGAAAATATCATTTGATGACGCAACAAACATAAAGTGAATGTGACATTTATGATCATCCAATCATGGGTGCAAGAATTTCATCTAAGCCAAGACTGAAAACTATTGAGATTAAAAATAACCAAATGGAAATGGGCTAAAAGATTTCTATGACTTGCTATATGGTTAAAAATTGATCTTTTATAATAAAAGAAAGTAATTAAAAGTTCTTGACAGTAAAATTGCTACAATTTAAGTACATAAAATAGAATTTACTATCAAAAATCTAATTAAGACTGAAATCAGTTCTGAGACTGAAGGTCTTGCACCCATGTTCAGAATCAATTATAAAATGTTTAAATATTTTAGAAAATGCATAAAATTTACCATTTTATCTTCATCTTTTGGAGTGAAATAAAGCATCTAAAGTACGCCAAAATTCAGTAGAAGGTTGTTGGAGACCCCCTTTTTTTTCAAGTTCCAAATAAAAGTCATTAGAATAAGAATCCTTTGAAAATAATTTCCCGTACACTACCAGAGTAAGATCTCCCAAGGGATGTTTGTGAACATTGTTGATGGATACGTATCAAGTTCATAATTTTCTTTCAACAATTTTTTTCTTTTTTTTTAGAATATCCATGCTTAAGCTGCAAGTTTCTAAAAGGAGATCACCGCCAATATAAGTGTTCATAGCATTTTCTTTAAAACTACATGGGTTGTATTTAAGAGGCAGAGTTTGAAAACTCGTCTTATCAAGTTAACAGCTGCAGAAATAAATTTCTTTGCCAGTTCTAAGAAACAAGAGTCTTTCCATAATAAAATTTAAAGGATTATATAATTGCTTGATTTATAAATAGATTTTGATACTTGTATTAGAAAGAAAGATAACTAGTGAAACTTTTTTTTAACTTTCTTTTCTAAAAATAACAGATTTGTTCACAAGTGACTTTTGGTTTTTGTCAGATTGTGTTTATATTATTTGCTTCATTGACCAGAACTATCTTACTGAACCAATAATTATCATTTCCTTTCCTTTCCTTACATGTTGCATGTTAAGACGATTTTTTTTTTTGGGGGGGGGGGGGCTTTCAGTTATAGAATTGATCTTTAAATGTTTAAGTGTTGAATTTTGCTATGATCAACTGAAACTTTTGACACCTCCCCGCCCATACTCAACTGAGTAATTTTTCAATGTTTCTGCCATAACTGAGCATGCAAGTTTTTTTTTTTTTTTTTTATTCATAAGATAAATGAACAAATTTTGCAGTTTTTTTCCTCCACAGATAGATTGATAATTTTCACTATATTTCCATGATAAAAAAATAAAAAGAATATTGCCCAGTTAAACTGATGGCATTGAGCTCACAGGCTACGCATACTAATTGTACATTGCAGCATTGTATTTTCGTTAATACCGTTTGAAAAAAAAAAATTAAGAAGGGGAAACAGCTCTCCCCTTTCTCCATTTTTATACTTAATCATTGAACCTCCTAAACTATCAAGGACATCTTTATCATTTAAAAAAACCTATATCCAAAATTCAGAGCAAATCGGACAATTCTTAATAAAAACCCATTTAGCATTCATATAATTTAAGAGGAGTTATTCCCCTCTTTTATACTTAACTATTAAACTTCCAAAACTGTATTCAGAGATTTGAACGAAATCTGACAATTCTACTAGAAAAATCCATTCATACAAGTTAAGGGGAGGGGCATTAGAACCCCCGTTCCCCCAGTTTATACTTATTCAATGAACACCTAATAACAGCCACGGACTCGCCTCATCAGAATGATCCTATATCTAAATTTTGAACGAAAACTGTTAATTCTGCATGAAAATCCCGTTTATATCAATTAAGGGGAGGGGCATGAGCCCCCCGTTCCCCCTGTTTATACTTATTCAATGAACACCTAATAACAGCCACGAACTCGCCTCATCAGAATGATCCTATATCTAAAATTTGAACGAAAACTGCTAATTCTGCATGAAAATCCCGTTTATATCAATTAAGGGGAGGGGCATGAGCCTCCCGTTCCCCCTGTTTATACTTATTCAATGAACACCTAATAACAGCCACGAACTCGCCTCATCAGAATGATCCTATATCTAAATTTTGAACGAAAACTGTTAATTCTGCATGAAAATCCCGTTTATATCAATTAAGGGGGGGGGGGTTCCCCCTGTTTATACTTATTCAATGAACACATAATAACAGTCACGGAATCGCCTCATCATAATGATCCTATATCTAAATTTTGGACAAAAACTGTTAATTCTGCATGAAAAACCCGTTTATATCAATTAAGGGGAGGGGAACGAGCCCCCCATTCCTCCTGTTTATACTTATTCAATGAACACATAATAACAGTCACGGATTCGTCTCATCAGAATGATCCTATATCTAAATTTTGGAGAAAAACTGCTAATTCTACATGAAAATCTCGTTTATATCCATTAAGGGGAGGGCATGAGGCCCCCGTTCCCCCTCTTATACATATCGAATGAACTCCAAAAACTAATCAGGGAAGCGCCTTATCAGGATATACCTATATACAAAATTTTAAGAGGATCCGATATTTTTATCATGAGTTATCGCGTTACGCACATACATACAGAACGGACGGGCACATAAGCTCTCAGGCTATGATAGCCTGTGAGCTAAAAATGATTTATTTCTCTCAGAAAATAATTTTTAATACTTCCTTTCAAAACTAGAAAAAAATAAAAATAAAAGGACTCACCAAAAATGGAAATAAGCACAACTTGTCTCAAAAATTAAACAAGTTGGAATTTGCACATGGTGTAGCAAATGAGGTGCATTCATACCATAACAAAGTTTTAAAAATATCACTCTCGTATATCAATCTCATAAAATTGTAAATAGTTAATTGCAATTAAAATGCACACCAAATAACATTCTCCTTATACTATTATATAATGGAATACCTTTTTGTGGCCTTGTAAATCAAATGTTCTTTGCAACACAGATTATGCAAAATTTATATGCACTTTATAGATGCATATCAATTTTATTATGTTCGAATGAGTGTAACACCTTTAAAATGCATTTGAAACATTTTCCCCCATTAACCGTAATGTAACTGAATACTTTTGATTGTCCCTATAATTTAATTATGCATCCGGTTTTAATACAATTTGAAATAACTCGACAAAATTATGTAATAATTATGTATTTTTATGCAATAATTATACATTTTAAATTTCAAATGATTCGGTTGGGTAGTTTTTGTGTTATATGCGGATGGACAGATGGACAGACTGACAACTATAGGTGCTACGTATTGTATTTACATAACAAATACACATAAAAAGGCTGCCAACAGTAGTTAAGTGCTAATCTCTCAAATTAGTCAAAACTTGTTATATCATGTCTAATGGGATACAAATAAATGCACGCATATAAGAAATGTTTTAAAAAACTTAATAAATATTCTATACAAATTAATATGAAATTACAGATAATGGAATGAATATTTAGCTTTTTCGTAAAGTACAAATTAAAAAATAAAATAATGCTAGTACCAATGATTTATTTTTATTTTTTTATTTTTACAAAAATTTTCTTGATTAAATGCATTTTATGTTTAATAAACACCAAAATTTTATTATTTATTTATATTATCAGTTTACGCAATAATGGATGAGTTTCAATGAATAATTAAAATTATTATGCATCATTATTTACTCAACCTTTACGTAATATTTATTTTTTAACTGTCTTAATTTTCATTAGTTTACTTTATTACTTTAATATTTCATTTTATTTTAAGCATTAATTATAATTTCAAATGTACTATTACATTCAAATTACTTTAAAAAAAAAAGTGCAAACAGAGTGTGATGGAAGACAATTAGAATGAAGTAGTAGGGTGAAGACAAGAATAATAGCAGGTAATAAAAATAAAAGGGAAACTTTTTTTACAACAGGGTCATTTCATGTCAAATCAACAAAAAAAAAAAAAAAATCTAATTTTCATCCAGACCATTTCGGATATAAATTTGAACATATTTTTATTTTTCGCTTTAAATTTTCATAAATTATTTTGACTTGCATAAATATTTTAAATTTTCAATTTCTCAAGTTCTATCAAACATAGAAAATTTTATGACCACTCATTTTAAAATGGAGTTTTTAAGGGTTTAGTGTTATGCAAGTTAACTATGAATAGTTTAAAAAAATTAAAATTGAATTTAATTAAAATTGTAAATGTCCCGATAGTCATTTTTAACAATTTTGAAAAAAAAATGTTATAACCTTAAAATTCTGAAATTTTTAGAGTAGGGACTCAATGGGATCAGAAGTTATAAAATAAATCTGGAAATTACCATAGAAATTATAATTAAAATACAAAATAGATAGAATTAAATTGTTATTTTAATGGTAGTTTTTAGCTTTTATTTCGTAACTCCTGATCCCATTGAGATCTCACTCTAAAAATTTCAGAATTTTAAGCTTATATTACTACAAACATACAATTTTTTTTCAAAATTTTTACACACAAAAATTTCAAAGTATTTTAACTATGCATGGTGAACTTGCAAATTAAATTACATCTTGTAAACTCTTCTTTAAAATGGAGTGATCATAAAACTTTCTATGTTTGATAGAACTTGCGAAATTCAAATTTAAAAACATGTAAGCAAACCAAAAAACAATTTTCAAAATTTAAATAATTGTAAGAAAATTTAAAACTATAAATAAATATATATATATATATATATATTCAAATTTATATCATCAACCAGAATGATTCCTGAGTTTCATTGAAATCTGCCAAATCTTTTGTTGATTTGGCATGGAATGACCCAACTGCTTTTTTTATGAATTTTAAAAATTATCAATGCAAATATGGAAAAACAACATAACTTTTTTTGTGTGGGAATATTGCATATTTCCTGGCTATTTTTTGAAGAGGCCAGGATTTTAAACTGGACAACTTATTTACTAAGTAGATACCTAATAAGGAGGATTTACATGGTTTTGAATAAAAATCTTTTTTTGTTAAAAATTCTCTACCAATTACACTGTTCTGTTTTTTTTTCATTGGAATATTCACACTTTTCTAGTAATACAATTTCACCAGACTGCAAAATAACACAAGAATCTACTATGGTGCCCATTTCTAAAAGATATTTGTCACAATGCAAAAGCAAATAATCATCTGAAACTAAAAATTTTTGTGAAACAACTGGTGCTGAATTTGTCAGTGTCATAGATTTTACAGTCAGAGCCTCTAAAGTTCGCCTATATATTTGTTGTAACGGCATATTAGTTTTCCTTAAATATTTTTTCAATGTTTTCATGTAATTTTCAAATTTGAAAGCACTGAATTGATCCAGTGATCCAAACTCTCTTGCATCATTCGCTAAGTGGATCAGGCCATGAACATTATGATATATTTGTTCCGGACCATATAAATCCGCAAACCACTTAACAAAATGAAGAAGGAGCTCTTCTGCATAATCTATATTGGTAATGGTACAATGATCAGCACATAGAATCTTAATTGCAACATGTAAGGAAAGAAAATGGGTGTATTTTTCTTTGCTCAACACATTTTTGAAAACTAATGGCCCAGTGTGTAATAATATTTGCCTAAATTCTGTGGCCTTCCAGTGCTTGATGTCCTCTAAACTCCTAGGCTTTCTGGAAAACTCAAGAGGCACATCTTCCCTCAAATCTATCAAGTTTTCGGAAATTTTTTGAACATCCCTGTATGGAATTCTAACTCCATTTATCTTCCCTCTAACCCATAACAGTAACATTTTACGCATGACGCCTAAACTTACAAGGTGCATGTAATCAATGGGTACATGCGTAACTAATCCTAAATTAGGAATTTCTTCCAATAAACTTGTTGCATTTTCAATGTGATATTCGTCATCGGTTTTCATTCGGAATTCATCATCTGTCCTCTTAGCTGCCGTTGTATCTGGAAAACATGTCCTGTTCTCAAGATATATTCCTTCTACTTTGCATTTTGTGCAGCTGCTATATCCACCATGCCCCTTTACTGCCAACACAAAAGCTTTAGCAGGAGAATCGCAAATTTCATTGATTACAGAAAATTTTATAATTTTGTTATTATAAGATATTCCATTAATTGTTAAATTTTTTGCTTCTTCTACAAAGTCTTTCATGTAATCATTAGCACTGTCTGGTTTGCTGTAACCATGATATAACCCAATCAGAAAAACCTGTAAAATTGCCTAAAATAGGCCATAAGGTACTTCTGGACGATTTCGATATTGGCAAACCATCAAAATTAACTTTCAGCTGTAATGAATCGATACTACAGCTTGAGTTTCTAAGAGTGCTATTTGCATGGGTCAGAATTCCTAGGTGTACATAATTCCCTGGGGCAACAGGTCTTATATTAATTTGGCGAGGAGTTTTTAACAAAGTCCTTGCATCACAAGGGAGATCTTGAAAACATGAATCTTTTTTAAACAATTTTAAAAGGGAAGAAAATTGTTTTGCTGTTACATTATTTTTCACAGCCCATTCAGTCAGATCACACTTAAATGATGTTTCCGTGGAATCTGACACTTCTTTATGTTTTGCATTTATAATATTTGGGTTAGAATCGGAAACATCAAAGCCTGAATTAGAACTGGAATTTAAAATACCAGTACTTGAATCAGAACTAGAATCTGAAATAAAGGTTGAATTTGAATCAGAAAGGAAGCTTGAATTGGAATCTGATGATTGAATTTGAGCCACCTATATTATAACAAGATTTCTCTTCTGAATCGCCTCGAACTGCATTCCAATTTTTATCAGAGTCTGAATCTGAACTGGAATCAGTTTTGTGAGGCTCAGATTGGCACATCTGTCTATTAACCAAACGACGGACATGCCTTTTTGAGTATGATCTGAATTCCTTTCTTTTAAACATAATCACCAGTATCCTATTTAATAGACATATTTTAAATAGGATTTTAAAAGTACATTTTTATTAATAGATCAGGGCTTGAATTTCTGGGTAAGATGGCAGGATTTGCACTCAAAATTTTGAAATTGACACAGGATTTTTCCGTGATCTTTTCACAAAATTTGCATTTTTTGCAAGATATCTGCAGACTTTTCGCAATATGATGAAATTTGCAGGGTTTTATCGTTATATTTGTCGAATTTGTTGCGTTTTTTCGTGATACTTCACGAAATTTCCATTTTTTGTGATTCTTTAATGAAATTTTTTTCCAGTAATCGTTTGACTGCATTTTTTTATGCAATTTTTTGGAGCTTTGCATTTTTTCATTATTATGTGAAGAAATGTGCAGTTTTTAGATTTTTTTTTAAATGTAATTCACGTTTTATGAACAGTTTTTTTTTCTACAAATTTCACTTCTTTTGCAATTTTTTTTTTTTTTTTTTTTAGATATGACATATTTGCATTTTTTTATTACAATTTTTTGACAAAGTGTTTTTTTGTGATCCATTGAGAAATTTCCCGATTTCCCCCCAATCTTTTGACGTAATTCACGTTTTTTAATGTATTTTTTAATGTAATTTCAGTTTAAATGATCCTTAGATTGCATTTTTTATTATCTGACATAATTCGTTTTTTTACTGCAATCTTTCTACAAAATGTGGGTTTTTTGGCAGTCCTTCGGCAAAATTCATGCTTTTTTTACAATTTTTTTTTATGTAATTTGAGTTTTAAATAATCCTTAGATTGTATTTTTTAAGATGCAACATAATTGCGTTTTTACTGCTATCTTTCGACAAAATGTGGATTTATTGGCGATCCTTCGGCAAAACTCATGATTTTTTTCTTAATTCTTTGCCAAAATTAAATTTTAGCGATACTTCAATAAAATTTTCCTTTCTTCTACTTTTTTGTCCCTTTTGGGAGGAGGGAGATATTTTCTCGGGATTTTTTAAAAATTTAATTTTTATAAAGTGGGGATGGGACGTTTAATCGGGAAGGGCAGATTAACAAGATTTTGAGACAAAGACTGAAAACGATTTGCAATTTTATCCCAGTTTTTTTTTTTTTTTTTTTTTTTTTTTTTTTTTTTTTTTTTTTTTTACTGATCCTTTAAGGAATTTTGTGCTTTTCCTGCAATCCCTTCAAAAAATGTTTCTTTTGCAATCTTTTGAGAAAATATGCATATTTTTTATTTGAAATCTTTTGAGGAAAATTGTGTTTTTTTTTTAATTTTTTGAGGAAAATAGGCACTTTTTCAGAATCTGTTGACGAAATTGTCACTATTTTAGGGATTTTTTTGATAAAAGTAGCATTTCTTTCAAAATCTTTTGACAACTGTCCTAATTCATCTGCAATTCTGTGATAATCGCCTTGTTTATTCTGCAATTTTATGATGATCGTCCTGTTTCTACCACAATCTTGACAAAATTTATTTTTTCTGTATTGATTAACGCAATTAATATATTTATGCCCAAATTAAGACAGATTTAAAATATTTAAAAATCATATGCCTTAAAATTTTTGAAAATTCAAAACAATCACCCCTGAGCATCAAATCTTGCAAAGCTTTCAGAAAATGAATAAAACATTACAATATGTTTCCGGTGCCTTCCAAACAGTGCCGAAACTAACCTTTTTTGCACCCGGGACAAAGATGAATTTTGGCGCCCCCCCAACTCCTCACATATGTGCATTCTTTATAAAAACACAAACCAAAGGAAATCGTAATTTGGCTCCCCCTTCATTTTCTGATCTGTTGGCACCCGGGGCATGTGCCCCCTTCTAGTTTCGGTCCTGCTTCCAAAATTATAAATATAATTGTGCTGCCAGTCACAAGTGTTACTTGTGAAAGAGGCTTCAAAACCCAAAGTTGTATAGAATGAAATCTAATTAAGAAAATTATTCAACAATCTCATTGTTATGGACCGATATTTAATGAAAGTTGAAAAGCAAAAAAATTGTTTTGATATTTTATCATGTTTCCATTAAGGTAATTCTTTAAATGGCATATAAAATAACAGTGGGTTTTGAACATATTCTTCCCTCCCTTGCTTTCTATAAGCAAATCTATAAATGTTGGGAGACTCGCAAAAAAAAATTTGAATTTCAAGCCCTGATAAATAAACACTGAATCATTGCAAAACAATATTACTAAAACCATAATTTTAACAACTAAATTTGAAATTTATATATACCAGCAAGGATCTGTTTAACGAGAAATTTGGTATTTTAAAAAACAAATCAGATTCATTTCAAAATTTTGATTTTTTTAAAAATAACTGTTTAATGGCAATTTTTTTTTAAAGTTTTCCTGCAGCCTTAATCTTATGTATTATATGCAGTAAACAACAATCACAATTTATTTTTTTACAATGTTAAGTTATAGTACATTCAATTTTTTAAAAATTATTTAAAAAGTAGATGTTACAATTGTTTACTTGAAATACTATAATGGAAAATACACATAAATATTTAAAATTGCTAAACAAATTTCTGCAAAACAACATTAACACTGACTTTGGTTTTTACATATTTTATAAAGATATGTCATTCTTAAAGCTTCAATTATTTTACTTCAACTATGATTTAACAGTCCTATTTTATTTCGTCGGTGTCATACCACAATCCATTTATGACTTAACAATTAAATAGAAATCTTGTTAATAATTGCAAAAATCGTACATTAAAATATATACAATGAAATAAAGGAACCTAATTAGTATGCTGTGTATTGTAATAAAGATCCTTATGAAACTTTGCATAAAATTTCTTGAAAAAAGGAGAAACTTCAAATAGTCTAAACGAGAAAAAATCTTAAACATTAGCATTCAGTTATATATTTTAAGGACCAATAAATTTGAAAGGCATTAATCCATTCATAGTGGATTACAGAAGTAATAAATACGGCTTGATGTTATGAAAATGGTTTTGATAATTTATGTTGTGTAAAATATTAAGATTCTTTTGCATATCAAATTTGTATTTGTATCCAAAACAATGTCCATGCATTATTATACAATTATGAGATATCCACAACTTTTATAAGATTAATTTTACTTTATTTTAAGTCTTAAAAAGATTAACAACTTTAGAAACTTCATTTAAGATCAAAAAAGAATGCTGACCAATAATTCCCCCAGAAGTGACCAAAAATTAAACAGTGTCAGAGGTAATTCTTGGCCTGTTATAATTATTTCAATTGTAAGTGCATAAATGTTTAAGTAAGCACTTCATACTATAACCATCAAAGGGGTCTTTTTGCATAAAATTGGGAATAATATCTTTATTAGTTTTATTAGTAATTGAATATTGGGAATTTTTGACCAGGAATTACCCTCCGGTGACCCCATGGGTGCAAGTTTGCCAAGATTGAAAATATTGTGAGCACATACGAACATAACTCTTGTTTTTTCCACGACCATATGACGAAATTTAGGTTTTCCCCCCCGATCTTTCGACAAAATTTGTAACTTTTCAACGATATTTTTCCAAAATTTATGATTTTTCTACAATTTTAAACCGAAACTTGCAATTTTCTACCATTTTTAGCTAAATTTTGAGATTTTCCTACGGTTTTTAGACCAATTTTGAGATTTTTTAGTTTTCAGCCGAAATCTGCGATTTTTCGATGAAATCCAAGTATTTAATACGATCTTTTGACAAAATTCGCATCTTTTTTGCGATCCTTGGATAGAAATAGTCTTTTTTGCGATCCTTTGACAAAAATTGCGTTTTCTCTGCTATGATTTGATGAAAATAAAGTGTTTTTTGCGGTCATTTCACAGAAATAGTGTTTTTTCCTCTGGATCTTTTTCAAAATTTGCATCTTTTCCACGATAATTCGATTAAATCCATATCCTTTTTGTAATCCTTTGACAAAAATTGCACCTATTTTGTATTCCTGGACTAAAAATAGCGTCTTTTTCATGATCCTTTGACAAAATTCATGTTTTTTCTGCAATTATTTGATGAAAATCGTTTAATTTTTTGCGATTGTTTGTTGGAAATCACATCTTTTTCTTGATCCCTTGGCAAAATTTACGTTTTTTCCACGATCCTTTGACAAAATTCACATCTTTTCCACAATCCTATGATTAAATTAGTCTTTTTCACAATCCTTTGACAAAAATTGCAACTATTTAGTATTCTATGACAGGAAATAGCATCTTTTTCGCAATTTTTCAACAGAAATAGTCTTTTTCACGATTCTTTGACAGGAATTCTTTTTTTGCAACCTTTTGACAAAAAGTTTATCTTTTTTGCAATCCTTTGACAGAGACCGCGTTTATTTTGCATTCTTTGACCGAGATAACGTCTTTTCTGCGATCTTTTAAAACAGGAATCTCATTTTCTTCACAAGCTTTTGACAAAAATCGCACTTTTTTTTGCAATTCCTTGATGATATTAGTGTTTTTCGCGTTCTTTCGACAGGAATCTCGTTTTCCCCCCCCCCACAAGCTTTTGATGGCAAGCAATCCTTTGAAGAATTTTTTTTCCGCGATCATTTGACAAAAAGCACATGTTTTCCGCACTCCGCTTCTATCTTCGGGAATTTTTAAAAGACTGAATTCAGTCTCAGGATGGAAAAACTTGCACCCATGGGTGACCCTAAATCATTTTTCAAAAGCCAAATCTTAATTCTTACCCGCTATTTTAAAATATAATTTTAAAAAAAATCAAACTGCAATAAGTGAGATAATAAAGCATTTGCATATACAATTGAAACGTATTGCAATGCCCTTACATAATTAAAATTTAATTTAGTGAAGAATAAACAAATTAAAATTAAATTATTTAAAAATGTCATTTTTGTAGGAACTTAGAATTAAAAGATTTGGTGTGCAATAAAAAATAAAGTTAAAACTTATATACCTAGCTATAATGTATCCGAAACTGTAAACCAGTTTAAAATTTAAAATAAAACTAAACACATTCAAGTGAAGCTATTTAGATTTAATTAGTTTAAAAAAAGTGGGGAATAGAACTGACAAATAACTTTCAGTTAGTGCTACTTTAAATATCTTTAATCACGAATTATACTAAAAAACTATAAAATAAAAACGCTGCAAATTTCTCAAAATTATTTAAGAAAATAATAAACTGTATCATAGTATTGTATTACATCATTGTATGACAAAAAAAAATAATCTATACATATAATAAAACAGTAGGACCCGGTGTGTCTGTACATTGAAGATAATTGACAAAAATGGAGTCAGGGCGATAAAAGAAAACCAATGAAACACAAAAAAAATTTTTTTGAATTTTTTGTCTGTCTGTCTGTCTGTCTGTCTGTCTGTCTGTTTGTTCGAGGTTATCTTCGTAACTACTGAATGGATTTTTATGCGGTTTTCACTAATGAAGAATGCACACTCCCGGGCAGTGTATAGGCTTTGTTTCATCAAAATCGGACAACAGACAAAAAAGTAACAAAAAGAAACAAAAGAAACTATTAGGTGCGCTGCTCACGTTTTTTAGTACATATAAAATCCAATAGATGTCACTGTGCGATTTTAAAACGCGCTATCGTTATGTTTTCGCCAGTCTACTTAAGTATGAGAAAGTTTCAAGCTGGCTGTCGTTCCATGTGGTTTAGTCGGTAGAACGTCAGTGCGCCATACTGATGGCCCGGGTTCGATTCCCAGCATGGAATTTTTTTTCACTATGTTGGCATTAACGCCTATAAGCAATTAAAAGAATTTGAAATATTGTATTCAAGGCGAATTTTCTCTCTGGGAAAATTTCCTTGCATTAATATGTCAGTGTAATTTTTTTTTCGATTTAATTTTTTTTTTCGAAACTTTGTTTTTCTTAAAAAATTACAGTAAATATTTGATATTTCCCAACGTTTTTTGAATGATCGACTTGCTTTTTTTTTTTTAATGTATGTCTGAACCTTATCTAACTACTTCTTCAAGATTTCTTTAGATAAACCGACCAGCGTAGCGGGCGAAGGCCGCTAGTAATAAATAAAATAAATAAATAAAATAAACTATCAAAAAATAAAAACTTTTGTTGCCTTTTTCAACTGAACAGGATTTTTTCCCCTCCGATTAATTTACATTTTTCCGATTTTTAAAATGACTGGAAGCTTTACAATATTAATTTATGCAATTAACTGAAAAACTCAAGATCCAAAGAAACGTGGAAATGAAAATATTTGTACAACACAGACTTTACTCGTGTGTGTGAAAATGAATGTTTTATTGTACAAGCGGAATTTTCAACAACTGCATTATTAAATGAAGTTTTACATATTGAATAAAATATTAAACTAAGAAAAAGATTTTATTTTTAAACATTGTTTGTGTAGTTAAATTAGTTATGATTAAAATTTATGTTAATATTGACTCAGTATCATATCATTTTTTCACAGCGTAATCTTAATAACTTAAAAGAAGAAATTTCGTGAACTATATTTTCATAAAACAAGCTGATGGTTAATAAATAATCTAGAAATTTCCAAATTTGTTTATTGTAAAAATAGTTAATTCTTTCGAAGCATTGAAAATAATAGTAAAAAGAGAATGTGTGTGTGGTTGAGGGGGGGGGGGGAGTTTGCATATCTGGAACTTAGTACTGAACAAATTAACAACTTAAAATATGTATATATTTTTTCTATCAAAATTTCAGAAGAAAAAAGTTACACATAAAAAATTAATTAGATTAGAAAAATAAGCTTAACATTATCCGATATATTTCTAATGTGTACATCGTAATTTAATTTACGTATAACAAGAATATCCTGAAATGTATAATTAGAAGTAACATATTATTATATGAAAAATATACATATAATTGAATTGTTGATATCTGTATTGTTTATCAATACTGAGATATAAACACTATTTCGAGTTTTTGAGACCATTTGGAAAAACGCGAAAATAAATGAATCAATTTTATTAGCTAAAATGATTTATAAAAATAAGTCCTATAATTGTAACAAATGTTTGTTTTTTTAAAATTCACATTACTGTATTTTTACATAAAAGCAATGAATATTAAAGAAATAAATTGTCAATAAACCTAACCTTCAGCTTGTTTGAAAAAAAAAGATTACCATACATAACTTTTCTTTAAAGTTATAACACATAATATAATAATAACATTTAATAACTTGTTAAGGAAACACTGTGATACGACAGGATGTAATGTGAAGGATAACACGATATTGAAATTATTATTAACATCAAATATGCATATATTACTTTAAAAAACGGAAACAAGGTATGAAAATTAAAAAAAAAATAGTTTTTTAGTATTGCAACAAAGAAAACTAATAAAGAATTAAGTACTAATAAAGAATATGATGTAAAAATAATACTATAGACGATTTAAAGAAACACTTACCAATAGTTATGTTACTTCATTTCTTATGTAATCGTAAAAACCATCATTAAAAAGTATGAAAATGCACGTTTACAAGCGAACGATATTCGTCGCCATCTTGATACAGACAAACTCAAACCGACGTTGATTTTTGTTCTTCAAGTAATGCACGCATGCGCTAAGGTAGAAAACACTGGTTTCCTGTCACATCGGAAATAAAACCTATAATTGCGGAAAGGTTCCTGATACTTTCGAAGAATGAAAATAGCTCTGACTTATCCTGTGGTTTCTAAAATATTTCTGTTAGAATACAAAATGTTTCAAATAATTTTTACAGTGCAGCTTGGGACCAGAGGTTGTGCGGATTTTTGAATTTTGTGGAATTCTGGACATTGTTTTGTTTACATATATTAAACAGTAATTTGAATGTAATAAATAATTCATTCAAAACTGCAAGAAATGCTTACAATGTAATAAAATATTAAAATAAGTAATAAGCTATAATAATAAAAATGTAGGTAATTTTTTAAATGATTAATATATTTAAAGCAAAGGTCACATTTAATCAATTATGAATGTTTAAATATTCATTATAAAAATTAAATTTATTTTTCCGAAATTATACAATGAAACTTACCCCATAAAGTTATACGACTAATTCTCATCAAAATCATAAAACAAGAAAGTTTTATTTCTGGTTTAGACAGGGGAATAATAACCAAAAAAGCTTGATTAATACATAAATATATTTGGTAAGAAGATTATGATGACCAGTGATATCAGCAATATCTGGATTTTTTTAAAAATAAATTAATTCTTCCTTCATGAAAAAAAGCATGAATTCAGTAATATTAACAAAAATTACAAATTAAAATAACTACAGAATTGATATAAAACTATAATAGTAAAATTTTGTCCCTATATCTTTTCTGAGTTTTTCATTTTTTACACCTGTAAATTATGTGTGGATTTTAGGGTTGCCGATTTGAGGGAGTCTACGTTACTATGCACTTTCTATGACACAGGATGTAACTCATAACATGATTAAAATACCTCGAAAACAAAGTTTTACCCTATGCCATTATGTAATGGAATTCTTTTGTGTGACTCTGTAAATAAACAATAAACAAATTTTGCACAGCATATTGTAACAGATATATATTCAAGTAAACGCATATCAATTTCATTCTATTTAAAAGGCTGTAACACTTATTAATATGAACTTGAAACATCTTTTTCCCATTGGCCGTAATGAAATGGAAAACTTTTGATTCTCCCTGCCTTTAAACTATACATCCGATTTTCATAAAATTTGGAACGACTCGACAAAGTTTTGCCAGAATTATATATTTAAAATTTCAAAGCATTCGGTTGGAAAGTTTTTGCTCTGTTATATGCGGACGGGCAAACAGACTGACTGAATGACGACTATAGGTGGTACGTACTTAACCTCCTCAGTCCTCAGAGAATTTTACGGGGCGCTACAAAAAAAAACAGTTTAAAATTTAATAAAATATCTCTAAAGATGCATCAGTTTATACATCGATGCTCCTAATGTGTACGCATTAATTTAATAAATCCAGATATAATTTGAACAGTTCTAGATGCATTTAAATTAATTTAATGATTGTTTTCTGGTGTCATCACTGCGACATCAGGACTGTGGAGGTTATATAGTTACGAACGCACCTAAGAAAGCGAAAAAGATAAGAATGTTTTCAACCCCAGTGTCAGTGATATGCCACATCAGAATTCTAGGGTGAATTTTCCTGCCATAAATGAAAGAAGAATGAAAGGGAAAAGGAACTACATAGTCCGTTTCCCAGTGATGTAGTCGTAAAAAAACAGAAGATATAAGCTCTAAGCAGAGGGTTTACGCTCAGGGCACAGGGTATGCCCTAGAGCCTATATACTATATCTTTCTTGAGAAACAGAGTGTATACGGTGTTCTTTAAAAAACCCAGAAGGTATACGGCGTATAGTCCCGTATACCCTCCACTACATCCCAGTCGTTTCCGTGAAATTTCAGTTGACTTTGAAGGGGACCATCCGCAATTCTTAATAATGCAATGAAACCAACCCTTACTCGGACCCAAGCTTGACCGTACCCTCAGGTCAAGAATGCCTCCTTTCTCGCTCGGCGCTAATTCGCACATCGCTTAGTGATAAACAAACTTAGGGCTCCTCCCACACTAGAAAAAAGCGCCATCTATTGTCTAATCCTATAAAAATAAATCCTAAAGGGATCTTTAAATAATTTTGTATTTCTTTTTGCTTTAATGAATTGAAAACTTTCTTCATTGTATTCTTAAAATAATAATAATTATTATTATTATCATTATTACTTGTTCTTTCTGTGACTATCCATAAAATTGATGTGGGCCTCAGGTCACATCACTGACACTGGAGTTGAAAACAGTTTTCGCTTTTTTAGGTGCGTTACACCTAAATACGTAACGACATATACATATACAACCGTCGCGGTGAGCGACCAATTTTCGTCGACGAGCCCTACCTACGACCCAAACAGACCTAGTCTCTTGCGCGACAGCGCTGTCGCCGGCAGGCGACCACGGATAGCGCCAAAATAATTTACTTACAACCCGAATAGCCTTGCACTTTTAATAGAAAAGGGAAAAAAATATAAGACAAATTGAAACCGGACAAATTTAAGAGAAAAAGTAGACAAATTAAAGATATTGAGAGACGGTTAGTAGGCGGGCGGGGCTCTGAAGCCATCGACTCCCCCTGCCCTCATCCCGAACATATATGTCTATACATATACGTAGGTCTATACATATACGAACACATACGTAGCACCTATAGTCATCGTTCTGTCGGTCTGTCCGTCCCCATATAACAGAGCGAAAACGATCCAACCGAATGCTTTGAAATTTGAAATGTATAATTATGGCAAAATTTTGTAAAGTCGTTTCAAATTTTATGAAAATCGGATGTATAGTTTAATGACAGGGATGGTCAAAAGTTTTCCATTACATGATGGCCAATGGGAATTTTTTTTTTCAAATTCATTTTAATAGTGTTACAGCCTTTCAGATAGAATGAAATTAATGTGTATATACTCGATTATATATTCTGCTACAACATTCTGTGCAAAGACTTTTTTATTATTCGCTGACAAAGATCTATTCTGATATCTGTCTTCATTCTCAAGTATGTTAAGTAGAAAGAAACGAGACAGTTTTTGAGAATATATTCGTTAACCAAAAATTGACACTGCTGCAATTCTAATGTCTCTTACTTCGTTTAATAGAACGATTTACTTTACTGGATCGGTTAAAAGTACAAATGCAAAAATAGGAGGAAGAGATGAAACGATGAAACAAAATAATAAAACGAAGATGCTTGTATTGAAACTTATTTTATAACGTGCATTTTATGCCGTTATCGATACACCTAGATAAAAATTTGGGGGAGGTAATCATTCCCTAGTAATCCTTCTTCGGGCTACGGCTTTTTGGGTTGCCTTTAAATAAAATTTCCGAGTTTGGGCTGCGGATAACACAACGCATTCAGGATTCTAATCTTTATTAGATTCGGGAAAATGAAGTTTCAAACTGACTAGGGAACCTTCCCAGGTGCAAACTGAGAAATTTGGACAAACATAATATTAAACGAAAGATCTTGCCATCTACGTTAAAAAATGCACTAGAACTACCCGTCTAAATCCAACCATTTTCGAGATATCAGTACTTGAAATTTGAATGAATAAATAAATAAATTGAGAGGCAGGAATATAAGTTGTTCGCAAGTTAAAAATTTCTTGGCATTGTTCTTAATCCTTTTGCCAATGCCTTTTCCCGAGCTACAAGCAAAATCCTTTATACCCACACATTGCCACTTATTTACCCTATTTTAGACAGACACTTCGCATTCTACGAAGTTTTCGGGTATGGCTGCATTCGAAGAGTTTTTCCATTTGTTTTGTTATTTCCAGCACCTTGTTCAATGCAAAAATTTCGGCGAATGTGTGGCATGACGTAATGGATAGACTGTATGTGTATGTAATGTATAAAATACGATGTTTTACTTAGGTTGGCTTAATTTGTGAACAATTTATATACCTGCTTGTTAATTAATTTATTTATTTATTCACACTTCAAATGCTGATGTCTTGAAAACGGTTGGATTCGGACAGGTAGTTTCATTGCACTTTTTAACGTACATGACGAGATCTTTCTTTTGATACCTCACTCGTCAAAATCCACAACTTACACCTGGGAACGTTCCCTAGTGAGAACTGTAGCTGTATGATTTACATCTTATGGTTGAATCTGTCTCTAATAGTTGAGCATTTTGTTCATGAAAATTTATTTTTACTATTAAACCCGTGAATAAGGATCCTGTTTATAACAAAAACTTCCTTATACAAAAAAAAAATGTAAAATGTTATAATCACGTATATATTTGCTAAGATAACAATTTACCTAAAACTCAACTTGTCTCTGATCCCGTGTTTACCTCTTTGTGAAAACAAACTTATTGAAAGGACTAATTAAAACCTCGTGAAAACAGAAAATATATGAAACATAATCCAGCTTGAAAAGAAAAAAAACTATCATAATTATGACAAAATGTATTCCTAACAACTAATACCTGCTAAGCTGTAAACCTATCAAAAATGGAAATTTCTTCCGGCGACTTCTGATCTTGTCTAGGCACGTTTTACAATGCTTTGTTTTTTACATGATAAAATTAAAATTTTCAAATCTTACAACCGATTCATACTGAAAAAAATGACCCCTCCACCCATATGGGCGCCCTTGAGCTTGGTTGTACCATACTTTTTCCTGAAATCTCGGGCCGGACCTAAGTTACACTTTCTGGGTCGAGCCTTTTATTCTGAAGGACCGGACCGGATTTAACTTATTTTTTCTGTATCGAACCGAGACTCGTATCATTATTTCTAATCTTCACGGGCCTTAATTTAGTCCCGGTTTTGACACTCCCCGAATGAAAATCACTTTGTCAACATGGTCTGGTCCATTCAAAGATCAGTAAAATTTGCCCTAACCAAAAAATCTTTACAAAAAATTCATACATCTTTAAATTATCATTATTCTACAACTAAACATGAAATTTTATTTTTTACAAAAAATATTACATGCCTTGACTTATTAAATGTAGCTAAATTAAAGTGTAGTAAAACGTGTGAAAAAGAACCTGCCTATAGTGGAATCTTGTCTTACGAGGTTACTTCACTATAATAAAAACATCCGTTCACCTAAGGAAGAAATTTATAAAGATATCTGGTTACATTTTATTTTTTAATTTATTTATTTATTTATTTTTATTTATTTATTTATTTATTTATTTATTTTTTTTTTTTTTGCATTGGACAGCTGAGATCGATCTGTATGCAGGCCGGTTTTTACTTTCTTGATTTTGTTTGCAGATATTATTTATCTTTCGGAGCCGGTTTGGTTCGAAACCAAAATCGAAAGAGTAAAAAAGGCCTGCATTTATATCCATATCAGCTATCCAATATAAAAAGAATCTTTTAAAAACATCGTGGTGCGATTTACACTGAAATATAATAAGCAATAATACTGATTAACCTGAATCTGAAGTTTGATAAAAATTCAAGCATCAGTTCTTGAGATAGAGCTATTACGGAAATAGGGGAAAATGAGTATAACAGCGCCTCCTATTGGGTGATTGATTACAAAATGTAAATAATTTCACTTCATATCCAGGATTAACGGAATCCGAAGTTTAATGATAATCCATGCATTTAATTTTGAGATAAGCTATTGCAGAAATCTTGAAAAATGCAGCATATCAGCGCCACCTGCTGAATGATTTACACCAAAATGTCTACGGCATCCATTCATGTCAAGGAATAGGAAGCAGGACGTTTCGGTCCCGCCGTTTCGGTCCCGAGACATTTCGGTCCCGAGACACTTTGGTCCCTAGCCATTTCGGTCCCAAGACATTTCGGTCCCTAGCCATATCGGTCCCAAGACATTTCGGTCCCAAGACATTTCGGTCCCTTCTCCTGCAAACTGAAATTTTGTGAAATAAGACATAGGGAACATTGCAGAGATTTTAAACTGAAAACCATAAAATTTTAATATAATGCGATTATAAGTGCCCGAAAACCGCACACACGTATAACTCTTATCTATAATATTATAATTCACACAAATTTTGTATGGCAATCATAATCATAATTGGTAATCCTAATGATAATGGGTAATCCTAATTCTCAAAACAGTTAGTAATTTTAATATAAAAATCAAATGAATATTTTATTAAATATATTTATTATTAATAACATGATTAATTATTAAATGAATTTTATGAATTTTAAATTAAGTGAAAATCCACGCAGTAGTTCTTGAGATAGAGCTGTTGAGGAAATCATAAAAAGTAGCACAGCAACTTGAACTTGTTGAGGCATGAAGGGACTTCCTAGTTGACAAACAACTCCACGTCCGGGCTATGAGTGACTGGATAGCACATCTTGTTGTACGCCTTCAAAAAAGAATAAGTGCAGAATAAATTCTGCAGGAAGAAAGTCTAGCCGTAGTGCAAGCACTACATACGATAGAGGACTATGGAATGTCGGCAGCTCCCGGAGCGCGAACGCCACATGTTCGGCGATTTATACCAAAAAATAATCAACAACAATTTATATCAAGGAATACCAAAATATATTTTTTTATTAAATTCTGTGCATTATGTCAGGAGATAGAACGCCCACGAAATTTATGTCACATGGACAGACATTTTTTAAAAACATATTTTTTGGAATCCCTGATCCTTAAAATCTATCAATCCGTCGAAAACTGGAATTCAAAAAATTTAAGGAATCCAATGTTTTTTTCTTATAAAGATAAAAGAAAGTAAAAATTAAATTAAAAAAGTTAAATTAACATTGTTAATTTGTGTAGAATCCCTTATTCAGTTGTTTCTAAAAAAATTTGAAATTCAGCTCACTCATATCACTGATATCTTTCTGGATTTTCACAAGACTTATTTATTTTATTTTATTTATTTATTTTTTGTATGAGTTGCTGATTTTTAAATGAATTCCTTGACGATCCAAGTAATAAGTGATTTTGTTTTGAAAAAAAAAAAATAAATAAATACTCCCCATAAATAATTATTTATGTTAATGTTTGAGATATTCAAAACAACATGGATGACAATAATTTAAAATTTTAAATCATTTTTTAAAATTAAAACTCATTTAATATATCGGTAGTGAGGGCTATTCTTGCAAAATACATACAAGAATAATGAGATTCATTAACAAACTAGTTGGATGTGCCAATCCCAAAACTTTCTTCTATCTCATACATGCATTTTAATATTAAAAAAATAGTTACTCATTTTAATGCTTTAATAATTTTAATTCTAATACCTTACCAACTTTGATATTCATCTTAAATTTCTGCTTCAATCAATTAATCGGAGTAAAAACGAATTTCCGTCTCTGCACGAGCCGATGACAATAGAATGATAAGCAAATTTTTTTTTCAAATTCAGGGAGGACCTACTTGCCTTACCGAAAAAATAATCATATACAAAATGTTTAGTTCAGTTCTAGAACTAACTTCATACACTTTTATGTGGTGCAATATTGAAAATGGCATAAAATGCGGTATTGCAGCGCCCCCTTCCGGCGGATTTTTTTCAGATTCAGGGCGATCCAACTAGCCATAGCCATAAACTTACACAAAAAATTTCGTTCAATTCGATGCATAATTTCATGTACTTTTGGTCGGTACAATATTGAAAATGGCACAAAAATCGCGATTGTAGCGCCCCCTTCCGACGGATTTTTTTCAAATTCAGGGAGGACTAACTAGACAGTCATACAGATACAAAAAAAAAAAAATTTGGTTCAATTCGATGCATAATTTAATATACTTTTGGTCGGTACAATATTGAAAATGGCACATAAAACGCGATTGCAGCGCCCCCTTCTGGCGGATTTTTTTCAAATTCAGGGAGGACCAACTAGCCATAGCCATACACTTACACAAAAAATTTCGTTCAATTCGATGCATAACTTCATGTACTTTTGGTCGGTACAATATTGAAAATGGCACAAAAATGGCGATTGCAGCGGCCCCTTCCGGCGGAATATTTCAAAACTGAAGGAGGACCTGCTTGCCACAGCCAAAAACATTCACAAAAAATTTGGTTCAATTCTATGCATAACTTCATACACTTTTTGATGGTAAAATGGCGACATACAGACAAACAGACATACAGACATAGACACACGGACAGACAGACATTTTGTAAAAACGTGTTTTTTGGAATCTCTGACCCCTAAAACGTGTAAATCCGTCGAAATCCGGAAGTCGAAAACAATTTCGATTACAATACTTTCTTCTATTGAAGATAGAAGAAAGTAAAAATACTGTTATGCGAATCCTGCAATTCTTATTTGAATAATATCAATAAATGCATTGTGATGCCACCTGAAAAAAAAATTGTTTTTTAGTTGTACACTTTTCGTATAACATTTTTTAAAAGGAGAAAAGCGACACCTGTGTAAAGGGTCGAGAAAAGAATCGCATTGAAAAACAGTGAGGCTTCGACTGTTCACTTGTGCTTTCTGAAATAGGATTTGGCGAATTACTTTGTATGAAAAGGGTAATCTGCTTTTATGGGTATTGAAGAATTAAATAAATTTTACATCGAATTTTCTTTCATGGTACAAAAAAGTACTGTCAGACTATAAAGGTTTAATTAATAAATAAAAAAATTGATTTATAATTATTAAATCCATCTTTTTCTGTAAAATGTAGATGGCAGCACGATTAAATTGAATTTAAAAATTAACTCAATTAGAAGGTACTTCCTTTTATTCAATTTAGAAATTTAGCCAAAACTGTTATAATTATTTCATGGAAAAAATTTGCATACACTCACAAACATTTTCTTATATTATAACATAACAGCGAGAAAGACTGGGCATAACTCATTCAAAAGTTAACTCTGAGTTAAACTCTATAAAACAATATACTCTCAGAAGATTAACAATTATATGTTGGTGCGAAATTTGGTGACATTGTTTCACTTGATGCCAAACCTTATTGGCATATGTAATCTTGAAAATAAATTAAAATGCCAAATCTGGCAAAATGTTGCCAGCTTTCAAATTTTGATTGCTGACAACTCTTCAACAACTTAATATCTGTTTCAATCTTTTTTTTTCCCACTAAAATACAATGACTCATAGTGACACCAAACTGACTAAATCATCGAATTTTCCCAACTGTGTGACCTATCCCAATGATCATCTCGCATCTCAAAATGGCAGAACCCAAAATTAAATCAGACATTATCAGAGATGTTCTACAGAAAAAATTTGCAAACACACAAGATATGGCAATATTATGATACATGAGTATGACTATCCTCCCATGGCGACCAGTCTGGTCTTCTTTAAATGCATGCTAAGCACTGCATCACGCTACTTTCATTCCTAAATTAATTTATATTTTACTTGCTCAGTCCTTTACCAAACCAGAAGATTCTGACAGAGAAACCAAGAATTCAGTATTTGGTACTGCTTGATTACCTCGCTGGTAAAACAAAAACTATCGCCAAACTATAAGATAAAATGCCAATAATGGCTGGTCATAAATGTCACATTCATTTCATGTTTGTTGCATCATCAAGTGATATTTAAGTCAATATTTTATTTATATTGTTATTAATATTTTGTTATTTTTTTAACAATCATTCAGATACAAAAATATGTTAATTTGTGTAATCTGGTGAGCAGTTTGGCAATTTATATTATTTGGTGAAATTGGTCAGTGGGATAACCCGGTATTTTTATGTTAGATTGAAAACTAATTTTTAAAACGAGTTTTTACCGCAATCTAATGAACAGGTCTGGAGTTCTTTATCAAAATGACAACTATGACAATTATGGAAAATTTTTATTATTTTATTACTAAATGCTAAAACAGAAGAGATGTGATAATAGTAAATGCAATGAGACATACAGGGTTCATACATAATTTTAAGAAAATAATGAAAGAGATTTTTAAGAGGTATCTATATGAGACAAATGTTTTTAAATAATGGTTATCAGATAGTCCTCTAGAAACATATAACACAAACAAAACATTTTCTCCTGTATCAATCACGAGATGTTTTTCAAGTTCACAGTGTCTACAAAATTCTTTGGAACACATTTCAGAAGCACAGAGATTTTATCCTGTATGTGTCAAGAGATGCCTTCTTAAACTATCATTCCGAGAAAATCTGTTAGGGCATAGATCACAAACAAAAGTTTTTTCACCTGTATGAGTCAAGTGGTGCTTTCTTAGAGTACGCTTACCACTAAACTCTTTGTAACATATTTCACAAACAAATGGTTTTTCTCCAGCATGAGTCAAGCGATGCCATCTTAGATCACTATTCTTAGAAAATCCTTTGGATCATATTTCACAAACAAAAGGTTTTTCTCCTGTATGCGTCAAGAGATGGCTTTTTAAATTACTACTATTAGAAAATCCCTTGGAACATACTTCGCAAGTATAAGGTTTTTCTCCTGTATTCGTCAAGAGATGCTTTTTTAAATTACTATTTGTAGAGAAATCCTTGGAGCATACTTCGCAAGCAAAAGGTTTTTTTCCAGTATGTGCCATGAGATGAGTTCTTAGATGACCATTTTGAGAAAAACCTTTGGAACATATTTCACAAACGAAAGGTTTATCTCCTGTGTGAGTCAAATAATGTTTTTTTAGAGTACTCTTATCATTAAACCCTTTGGAACATGTTCTACAAACAAAAGGTTTTCCTCCTGTATGAGTCAAGAGATGATTTCTCAAAGCACTATTATTAGAAAATCCTTTAAATCATATTTCACATACAAATGAATTATCCCCTGCATGAATATTTTTTATATGTCTTCTCAGATTACTATTCTGAGAAAATGTTTTAGAACATATTTCACAAATGAAAACTTTATCTCCTGTATCAATGGAGGAATGTTTTTCTTTATCCCCATTTTGAGGAACAATATGCTGTTCACAGGAGTAAGGATTTTCTTCCATAATCAATGACGTCTTCTTGTATTCAGCGTTAGAATTCCTAAAAAAAAGTCACTGGTCCTAAGGACCAGTAAGCATGAGAATTTACTGGTCCGCAGACATCATCACTGGTTCGCTATATAAAATTCTATTAAATAATTTTAACACTTAGAGTGGCCTCCCCCCCCCTCCTTTGAAAATAACCCAATCTTGCTTTGCAATAATCCAAATTTTTCAGCATAATACAATGTAAAATTATAATTTGCTAAAAATTAAAAAGCAAAATTTTCTGTACTTTTTAAAGAATAAATGTTTTAAGATACAAATTTAATTATAAAGTAATGCTTATTTAAGTGTAGAAGATAACAAGTATCACTATTGTTTGCATTTCTTTTAAAATAAGGCAAGACAGGTTTATTGAAAAAGACATTTTTGATGAAAAAAGGGATATTTTTGTTGAGTAAATGGGTACTTTGCTTAATGAAATGGTGCTTTCAGGAGTCACATTCACTCAGAAAGATTTGGAGCAATAAAAATCCGACTGGGAAACAGGAAAATCAGTTTTTGGAGCAGCAACAACAATTTTTAAGCAGGAAAATTAGTTTTTAAAACAGAAAAATTCTCTCCCGGCATTCACTTATTTATTTATTTATTTCGTTCTTTTTTGTCGAAATTTCCGTCTTTTCGCGTTATTTTGACGAAATCTTTTGTTTTTTCGGGATTTATTGACGGAATATACCGTTTTTCGCGATATTTTGTTTAAAAATTTTCCGTTTTCTCTCGATTTTTGGACGAAATTTGCCGTTTTTTTTCGCGATCTTTTGAAGAAATCTACCGATTTTTCGGGTTTTAGGATGAAATTAGCCATTTTTTCTAGATTTTTTGACGATGTTTGCCGGAAATTAGTCGTTATTTAACGCTTTTTTAACAAAATTTGTCGTTTTTTGCGATTATTTTTTGACAAATTTTGCCGCTTTATCGCGATTTTCGGGCAAATTTGTCGTATTTTCGCGATTTTGGGGAGAAATCTGCCTTTTTTGCAATTTTTTTGACGGAATCTACCCTTATTTCGCTATTTTTTGAAAAAAAATCTGCCGTTTTTCGCGATTTTTTGGGGCGGAATTTGCCGTTTTTTCGCGGTTTTTTGAAGAAATCTGCTTTATGTTTTGTGTTTGGAATGAAATTAGCCATTTTTTCGAGAATTGTTTAACAAAATTTATCGGAAATTAGTCGTTATTTCGCGATTTTTTAACGAAATTTGCCGTTTTTTCGCGATTCTTTAACGAAATTACGCGTCTCGTGGGACGCGTAAGAACTATTTTTTGCGTCCCATCGCCGATTTTTTGCGTATTTTACACACTATAGCGCGTCCGCGGCATCGCTAAAAAAAATCTTATGTGCGATCGGTTGCGGTTTTCTCAGGGCCTGAAAAAAGGCACTGGTCCTGCGGACCACTAAATTTTTCAGATTAGTGGTCCGATTGAATTATCGGTGGTCTCGGACCAGCGGACCACCAAGGATTTCGAACGCTGCTTGTATTACAAAGTTTTGCTTTGGATAATAACAGGAAACTTCTACAAAGAATCAGTATTTGTCAGATTGTTGCTATTTTCATCCAAAGAAATGACTGACCTTTGAATCTGAAAACAGAAAGAAAAATATAATAAACAAAACACTTTTAAAGAAACTGCACTAAATTTTAATTCTGAATCAAATAGACGATTTTAAAATTTTCATTTCCTTAAACGGCACAAAATTCATTCATCAAATTGTCACATTATGTATTCTTAGACATGTGACTTAACTGTAGATACATACATGTGTCTATAAGTCAAAATGTTGATCCTGTTCCATCTACATCTTTTTTCGTAGTTTATGAGATAGGGGCCTGTACATATACAATGTTTTCACTTTAGGGTGGGGAGAGGGGAGTGTCTGGCATTTGACATTGTGAGATATCTCTAAGGGGAGGTGTGGATTCTTCTTTTGACACAGGTATCATTTTGGATCCAGCCAATTTTGTGATGTGACAGACAAAAACTCTTAAATGTTGCACATTTGATAGTGGAACTTTCAGAACTGTTTTTGAAGTAACAACTACTGAATTATTAAACAAATTCTTGCAAAATTCTCAAATGTTTCCTATATTTCGCATGCATGTATTTAATATCATTTGGAGTTGCTAGAAAACCTTGCCGGCCAGCAAAATTCAACATACAGTTGAAAATTGTTTGGCTAAAATTTATTCAACTACAAAAAATAGTCGATTCCTGTTACTTCAGTGTATTTTCATGTTTTTTGACGTGACAACGTCTTGTAAATTGGTTTGCCGGGAGACACTTCAAGAAACTGCGTTACGTTACGTTACGCTCCGCTCACGATACGCGCTCACTTTTCTCTTAACTTTTTCCGGTCACTTGTGGGACCATTTTCTGAACGTGAATGTGAATTCGCTGCAAGGAAGGGGCGGTGCTTAATAGGAATTTTAGATAGTATCAAACTAAGACGAAATACGTTATGTATTAGTTATTAGTATAAAGTACAAAGAAAATAAGTGTAGTTTATTTCGTAATTCGGTGGTATATTATGGAAAACTAATGATATGTGATTAGTGAAAGCCATTTTACTTTAGTTATATTCTGCTCATTGAAAAATTCTTTAATATGCTGTTTACAAAATTCAACATTTGACATCAATAAACATGAAGTAAAATGTGTTTAACAAACACAGTGTATTGCAAGTTATTGTATGTATATTTGTATATAAATACGTATGTATGTGTAAAGGTAAAAATAAAATTTTGTTAATATGAAATTCAGTGCGAGATTCTTTGTATAAATTAATGTTTTAAATATAATTCTTTGTATAAATAAATGTTTTAAATTGTTACTATTATTTCATCCTTCTTCCTACTATACGAATGAATATTCACATTAAAATTATTTTACAACTCAAAGTCGTTGTCACGTAAAACTTTCGCCCGTATACCGACTTTACAGGCAACCAATTTTTTCTCTATAAAATTAAGAAATAGATACAAGGGATGAAAGTTTAATATAGAATAGAATTTACATCAAAGTCATTTAGAAAGTTGCAATATATAGCAATCTAGTAAATAATTAAAAAAAATAAGTTTTCAGCATAACATTTTATTCTGCAGCTTTTGAAGACTACATAAAAATTCCCTCACCAGTAGCAAGAAAAACTATGCATTTCCCCAACCTGTGGTACATACACTTTTACCAACAGGTTCTAAAAATTTTGTCCAATCAGAATATTGTGTTATGTATCATTTTCATTCTACTCTTCATTTATACAATACATTAAATTTATGCCAGGAATATCTTTATTTGCAAAATCATAACACTGTCAGGGAGTGATTTTGTGGTTCTCGTAGGGTTTTTGTAAGATCGCTTTTGTAGCAAGTCTTTTGATAGTTCCTCCTAGACCACAATGGGAACTTTTCCCATGCATCAATACCAAAGTTAGTTTGTGGATGCGTATGTTAAGGTTTTTTATATTAGACAGCACATACATCTGAAAGATAAAACATTTTATTGATTTTGAGATTTTTTTGTTAATAACATGGATCTAAAAGAAATTAAAGTCCACAGTATTGTTCTTCAAACATTCTGAAATGAAGAAATATAAAATAAAGAAATCATTTGTTGCCAGTTTCAGTTAATACTAAAATAATATATTTATAACTACTAAACTAACTCAATAAAAGTTTAAAACACTTAGTAAGCAAGACTATAATTTAAAAAATAAAATTCATTTAACAAATTTATTAACCTATCTAGTATGGCAAAAAAATAATAATAATAATAATAATAATAATAAATAATAATAATAAGATGAATATCTAATGCTGGTGCTGCAATGACAAACTTTACCATCTTTATATCACCGATACCATCTTTAGATAATGAGCTTAATAATTGCATTTACAGATATGTTTACAGATTTTATAGAGCAGATAAGTAACTTTTCAATGCATTAATACAGTCAAAGTTCTATAATCCACACAAGCTGGGGGCCAAAGGTTGTGCGGATTATGGAACATTGTGGATTATAGAATATTATCTAATACACTTAATTTTATTATTCCTAGACAATATTTTAATTTTGTAATCAGTATAATATGAATAGATAATTATGAAATCTAATAATTAATTTAATAAGTTATCTCAAAAAATGCATTTTTAAAGTTATTTTATTAAAAAAATATATACATATGTGTTCAAATAAAAATAATTACATACACATATTACATACAATCTGTAATATAGTTTATTTTTTACTGTTAATAAAATTAAAAAGTTATATTATGAAAATTAGATCTTTTATTATGATTTTTTTTTTCAAAATTTTTATTTATATGTGTTAAAAAATCAATTTTGGATCATTAATTTGTAAATTTTCTGAACTGTTTAGTTCACTGTTTACATTCGTAAAGTAACGCAAATTATAGAAAACTGCAGATTATGGGTGCGTGGATTATCGATCCTTGACTGTATTGTATTAGGATTAGACATATTTTTTTCAAGTACAAAAAAAGAAGAAAACAACAAAAGGAACCTAAATTAGGAAACTTATTTTTATTTTAGCTACCTATAAATATTATTTATTAATGATAAACTTTTACAAGAATGATTTTTAGATGAGATATATTGAAATTAGAGGGTGAGAGTAATACATTTTAAAACTTTGAACATAAGGACCACTCTACTCCAGAGATGAATACAAATTCTAAAGCAAGAAACGCATAATATGACTATGCCGCAGACTTAACTGTGATAGAAAATTTGTAGTTTGTAACAGCACAAGTATTTCAAATACACTTTGTCAGAGCTTTAGTAAAACAGATGATCAGTTACAAAAAATAATTAATTGAGGTATGTATACCTAAAACATTTTTTAATTAGATGAAATTTGCATAAGTAGAAAATCATTTTGTCTGGCTGATGAATTACCGTAAAATACCGTTAATTCGCCCCCCCCCTAACGTGACAAAAAATCATACAATAGTTAGAGGGGGGGGGGGGGGCCCTTACACAGGATTTTTACGCGATCGTTGGATGAATCATAAATTTTGATACTTCTAAAAAAAATTGGGATTAAAAAAAAACGCAGAAAAAAAGGAGAAATTTGTAAAAAAAAAGGCAAAACAAGCATGAAATCAATTAAAAATTCTCGAAAAAACGCACATTTTATCAAAGATTCATGATTCATTCATTTCATAATGATTCATTCCATTCTCAATCGCCTTTGAGAATGGGGAGGAAGGGCGATTTCTCGGGATTTTTTGAAAATATCAAATTCTTTATAAAGTGGGGAGGGGGCATTTGATCGGGAAGGGCGGATTAATGGGATTTTACGGTAAATATATTTGATGGAAACAAAAAGCTTTAGTCAGAAGCACAGAGCCAATTTAGACCACCATTATCATTAATTAATCACCATGTACCCTATGTATTTGCTCAAAAAAAAAAAAAAAATGGACACTTGTTTTTTGTTAAAAATAGGAAGTTTACCAAAATTCGGTCTTGTTTTCAATTTCGGTTTGAAAAAGTTGTTTTAGTCTATTCTTATTATGAAGCACAATATTACCATATTATTAAGTATGTGAAATATAGTACTACCATATTATAGTTATAAGGTGTATACCTTATAACTATAATATGGTAGTACTATGCTACCATATTAGTTACAGTCAAAGATCAATAATCCACGCTCCCATAATCCTCAATTTTCTATAATCCACATTACTTTACGATTGTAAACAATAAAATAAACAGTAAAGAAAATTTACAAATTTGTGATCCAAAAATGATTTTTAAAACAAATAATAAAAAAACTGAAAAAAATCATAACAAAAAAATAAATTTCTTGTTAATATAACACTTTTATTTTATTAACAGTAAAAAAGCGGATTGCAGCATTACAAAACATATGTAGTAATTATTTTTATTAAATGCACTAAATTTTTTTATAAAATAACTTTAAAAAGGCATTTTTTGAGATAGCATATTAAATCAATTATTAGATTTTATATTATACCGATTGAAGGATTAAAATGCTGTCTAGGAATAATAAAATGATGTATAATATACATAATACTCTATAATCCACAAAATTCCATAATCCACACAACCTTTGGCTGTAGCATGTGCGGATTATAGAACTTCGACTGTATAAGACATAGTGCTACCTTATTAAGTATGTAAAGTATTGTTCTACGGTATTAGTTATGAGATATGGTGCTACCATATTATTAAGTATGTGACGTAAACTGCTTCCGTATTAGTTATGAGGCTACCATATATTCAACTTTCATTTTTACACAATATTTAATAAATAAAGTATATTTTAAGCACTTAAACAGAAATATTTTCACCTTTAGGTAATATTAGTTATGAAGTTTGAAAGCACCTGGCAACACTAAATTAGAACAAAAAAATTTATTTTGAAGCAATATGTCTGGCAAAAAGTCCAAAAAGGCATTTAATTGATAAGTCTTTGCTCAATTTTTCAAATATTTTATTTAAATAAAACAAAATACATACGATACAGAGGTATAAAAAAGAGTTACCTTACCTCTATTCGCTATAGAACGAAGTTTAATACAGTAGACTCTCTCAAGCTTGGGATCAGAGGTTGTGTGGATTTTAGAATTTAGCAGATTTGGGGTTATTGCTTTGTTTACATTTTTAAAGAGTAATTTGAATGTAAATAATTATGCAGTCAAAACTATAATGAATGCTTACAATATAATAAAATATTAAAATAAGTAATATATGAAAATAGTAAAAAATTAGATAATTTTTAAAATTATTTAAAGCAAAAGTCAAGTTGATAATCAATAATGTAAGATCAAATATTTATTATAAAGATGGAATGTATTTTTCCTAAATTATTCAAAGTAACTTGCCTCATAAAGATATATTACTAATTCACATCAAAATGAAGAAATTTTATTTGAAGAAAATTGAAGAAATTTTATTTCAGGTTTAATTAGAATTAATAACCAAAAAAGCTTGATTAATACATAAATATATTTGGTAAGAAGACTGTGATGACCAATCATATCAGCAATATCTTTAATTTTTTCAAAAATAAATTAATCATTCCTTAATGAAAAACATGAATTCAGTAACATTAACAAAAATTACAAATTATAGTTTATAAGAAATTGATATAAAACTAAAAAGTCAATTTTTTTCCCTATATCTGAATTGCTTTTTTCATTGTTTACATCCATAATTTATGTGCAGATTTTAGAGAGTTGCAGATTTTAAGGTTGCAGATTTGAGGGAGTCTACTGTGCAACCAAAAGATAACTTTTAGCACTTTTGTGTTTAATTGCAAATAAATACCAAAATTGTTGGGATTTCAAATTACCAGTTAAATATAGATAATCTGAGTAAGACATTTACACACTGACATGTATTTATTAGAGAATATTTAATTAGTTTTTAATTTCAAACGAATTACTTACAGGTTATAATTTCTAGCTTAATTCTACAAAATGCAAGTACACATAAATGTAATCTAACATCCTTTATGTCAAAAGGACTAAATACTAGAAAATTTTATCTTCTACATTTTTAATTGAAAATCTAACATTTAAATATTACTTACTTGGCAAAAAATCAATCTCATGTACAGGGTCATTGCTAAGCTGGGGGGGGGGGGGCAGAGGGGGAGCCTCCCCACAAACATTTGCACATGCTGTTAATGTTGGCAAATTTACAAACTTAACTGCAAATTAGTTCAAAACTTTAATAAAAAACTTTACTATACCTTCTATTTCTGATAGATTTAATGAAAATTACCAATATAATTAGAAATATTATTAAGATTTTTTCAAATAAAAACTACATTATATTTTGTAAATGTGATAACTTGGTAAAATTATAAAACTAGTTGACAAATGCCGAGAACTAATTCATGTTTGCTTTTTAATGAATTGGCAAATGCTGAATTTTGACTTGGCTATTTAAGGCTATCTCCCCCACCAATGAAAATTCTTCACAAGGGCTTTGATCACTGATCACAATTTAGTCATTTTCAGGTACTACTAGGTTATTCCATCAACCAAAAAATTATTGCCAAACTGCAAGATTAAATGCCAATAATGGATGATCATGAATGTCGCATTCAATGACATTAAATACGATTCATGTGTTTAAAACGTCATTAAGTGATTTTTATTTTGGCTTTTTATTTGTATCTTTATTAATATTCTACTAATTCTTTGAAATAAAAATTATGTCAATATGTATAATTTGGCTATTAGTTTGGCGATTTGTATAATTTAACGAAATTGGTCGACGGGATAACAGAGTAGTACCCATTTTCAATATCATCATACAAATAAAATTAATATGAAACAAATCTAGTTAAAATATCATCATTATTAATAAAGTTGTGAATATTTATTCAATTTTGGCTTGTTTCACACCCAGTATATAATTAAATGTATTGTAATATTAATGGAATAAATTGATTGAAATATTATTTTTTGTTAAAATAATGTTTGTCGTGACAATTTATTGCAAGTTTGTAGCAAGATTTTAAGAAAAACCTGAATGTTCACAACCTCTGAAGATGATCGCTCATCCAGATATTGATGTAAGATGCTTTTAAAAAATTACTTGCTAAATTGAAAAAAGTAGAAAAGTTATTTTTATTGAATTGCCATCATTTCAATTTTATTCATTTGTTTTAATTCACGAAAGAAATCACGAAATCTAAAACTTCACAAAATAAAAAAAGCTTTTAAACTACCCTCTTCTCAAAATAACAGAAAGCAAAGAATTCTTTAGTTATAATTTCCTTATTAATAAAAAAATTCCTTATTTATAAAAGGAAAAAAAAAAATACTGGGACATTATTGCACTTCATTAAGCGAGGAGATAAATTGCTAAAAAGGGTTACCAAAGTTGTTTATTGTTGTCAATCACCTTCAGAACAGTAATTTAACATAATTAAATTTAAATAAAATTGTAAGTAGTAAAAAGTCAATTAATATGTAAAATATAATAAATGAACATAACAAAATAAATATAAAAAACCATAAAAAAATTAAAATAAATGCCACTTTTCCGTTATACAACCTCTATTGTCGCCAAGCATAATATTTGCTGCAAAATGAAAATCATGTGAATTGAAACATTTGGAAAATGAAAGAAAAACTTTCTTGATAGAAAAGTGAGCATTTTAAAAATATAATATTTGAAAACTCTATATATACAGTAAACTCCCTCAAATCTGCACATAATTTATGGATGTAGACAATGAATCAATTTAGATATAGGCACAAAATTTGACTTTTTTAGCTTTATATCAATTTCATACATACTTTAATCTGTAATTTTTGCTAATATCAATTACTGAATTCATATTTTTACATGAAGGAAGAATAAATTTATTTCTGAAAAGTTAATTCAAGATTTTGTTGATCACTGGTAATAACAATCTTTTTATCAAATATATTTGTGGATTAATCAAGCTTTGTTGGTTATTAAGTCTGGCTAAACATGAAATAAAACTTCTTTACGTTATGATTTTGATGTGAATGAGTAATGTACCTTTATGAGGAAAATTTCATTGAATAATTTAGGACTAATATATTTTAAATTTATAATGTACATTTAAACATACATTATTAACATGACCTTTATTTTTCTTTTAATAATTTACAAAATTATCTACATTTTTATTACTTATTTAAACATTGTTATATTGTAAGCATTAATTATAGTTTGATAGCATTATTCATTGCATTCAAATTACTGTTTAAAAAATGTAAACCGAGCAATAACGAGAAATGCACACAACCTCTGGTCTCAAGCTGTGTAGATTTGAGGGTGTCTACTGTATTATAGATATATATTTAAACATTAATAAAAAGCTACTTTGTGAAATGAGCAGTAATTTTTAATTCGCCGGTTTGTTAATTCTAAAAATCATTTCAGTTACCAGAATTATAGATTACAATTTATATATTTAAAAAAAAATTATTGCAAAATAAATATTAAAAAGTTATTATGGCTATTTAAACAAGCTACTCTTTTTCAGATTTCCAGAATTCATCCATAATTTCATTTCATGGATTTTTGAACACAACCTTTTATTATGGAGAATTCCAAATTTCTGAAACAGTTTTATTGTGACTTTCCCATTTTCTGGTAATTGCCAAACAATCCATCTTAGTGTCAGCAGAAAAAGTAAATTATAAATTAATTTATATATTAAAAAAAAAAGTATTTTTAATTTTAATAATAACAAACTAAAAACTTTCTGAGATTAAGTTTAAATAATCATCATTCATGTGTTTTATTTTTCATAAATAGCAAATCACAATGTTTCAATTTTAAATCCCAATGTGATTTACAATAAAAATCATTTTCACGATCAGGTTTAAAGGAATTGGAGCATCATCATATATTTTGGCATGGTGTCCATATAACAGAAAATTACTAAATGAGCTATTATGACCCCCCCCCCCCACAAAAACCCCCATGAAAAATGAATTGTATTACATAATATTATCATAACATTATATTTCTTATTAGCTATGCTATGTTATATAATTTTCATAAATTAAGGATTAATATAATTAGCATATTTGGGGTCATACTTAGCAAAGTTCCACTTGACCTGGCTTGGATTAAGAACTCAGTTATACATGGCAAGTTAAAACCATTTAGTCTAATATTATTATTATTATTTTAGTGTTCTTCTGATAAAAATACAGTAAATGCCTGTAAAATTATCGTTCAAATCCAATTCTTTTAATTTTTTCTTTGATTTAAAAATATTTGTTTTAGAATATAAGTAAAATATGTTCACACACAAGAATGAAGACTAAAAATTATTAATTAAAATAATTTCTTAAATAAAAGCATAATTTTTATAGAGTATTTTACTTATACTGTATGTTAGTTACTTACTTGATAGTTGCTATTCGACTAGCCAAATATTTCGTTTACATATGTGCCGAATATTTTAAATGACTATAAATGCTAACGAAAAAGAAAGTTGGATCATATATAAATGAGTCATCACACTATCAAATCACAAATTGTAAAATTTTGAATACACACACAAAAAAAAAAAAAAAAAAAAAAAAAAAAACATATCTTCCATCATTTTATTGTAGTTAAGAAGATGGATCAGTAAAGTGATTTTAAACATCAGCGATTGTTACAGAGTATATTCATTACAAAAGAACAGCCGCCAGCACAAAGAATGAATCACGAGGGCGAATTCATTCTTGATTAATGAATCAAACCATAAATAATTTCAATTAAGAAACTAAAACATTTATTTATAAAAAAGAAACAGAAATTATTAGTGAAAATTCGCGATTCTAACAATTAAATATTATCTCGGGTATAAAATTTAACACTATTTGATTTTGAATTACTCGGGAAAATTAGTCTTAGATTCTTTGGTAAAGCTTGTTTCGTTTAGCAATTGCCTGGTAATTAGTATTATAACAAGGAATTAAAAAAAGCATTAGTTATATTGCCATTGCAGCGGTTTTATTAATAAATAATATAAATAATTTGTCAACTACACAGGGTGGAATCATTATCGATACAAGTCCTTTTAGAATGAATGATTGATTCCTTTTCAAGGAGATTTGATTTAAAATTACCGAATCGTTCATGTGGCGTCTCTCATTCATTGGCGTCTTGTGTATAGCCCTGTTTGTAATATCAGGTAACCTTAAAGCATCAGTTTATTAATCCCACTCTCTTTACTGAAATAAGTTAATGCTAACATAGTGTCTTTGATTAATCTTCAACTAAAATTATACAATTTGCGGTTTGATAACGTGACTACACGAAATTCCATCTGTCGCAAGATTCATTCTGCCGATAATCATTCAAAGCATTAAAATGTTTTACTTAGAGCTGATAATTTTATTTATTTATTTATTTGTAATTAGTTCGGCGAATGCTATTAGAATTTAAATTTCAAAACATCAAATTGTTTTGTTTTGTATTTTTACTTCTAAATTTAAAACATTTTATTGCAAATAGACTGAATTTTGTTGTATTCTGTTTTGTTGAATGTAAATACTTTTTATGTAATTGATAGCATACGAAAGTTCTTATATGATTTTTTTCAAAATTTACATAAAATATTTAAACGATTTAAGAAACCAAGCAGTGTCAAATTTTGCTTCTTTTGCAGCAAGGCAAACATGCATTTTGGCACCCAATCCCCTCATTTTTAATGCAAATTAAAGTACAAGGATAATTTTACTTAGAGGCAATCCATAAATGATGTCACACTTGGAGGGGGAAGAGAGCTTTGTGAAACTGTGACAAAGGTGGCAGAGGAAAAGGACAAATCTAACATCACACATTTTGTTTAAAATAAAAGGATTAAAAATCAGCAGATTAAATTTTGAAGTTATTTTGAAATTAACAAATATTTTGTTAATAAAATAATGATAAGATTTAAAGCCAAATAATATTTAATTACATTTCAAAATCCAAAATACTACTGTTTTCAAGTGCTCTTTTATATTAATATTTTATTACTAATACATATTAATTATGTATTTTGTTGTAAATCTTAATCTTATTTCATACAAAATAAGTGTATCTGAATAATTTTAGTTTTTTTTTTTTTTTTTTTTTTTTTTTTTTTTTTTTTTTTTTTTTTTGCTCTCAAATGTAATAAAAAAAATCATAGTTAAATGTCAAAAGATGAATTCTGAAATATGATCCATATCATAGTGCTTTGTTTCTGAACTGCAAGTTATGTGTTGTGTGCATGTAATATTGCATGACAAAGTTGGCAGGTGGCAGAGGTGGAATTATGAAGTGTAGCACTTTGTGACAAACGGTTGAAGGGGGTAAAAAATATTGAAAAATGTGTGACATCATTTATTGACAGCCATAAATTTCAAGTATCTGACTTATTAAAAATATATAATCATAAAATATGTTATTCTGAACTATGTAATCAGCTTTGTCTAGTATGGATTCAATAAAACCTTGAAAACAGAACCAAAAAGAAATGAAAAAATTGTGTTTTATAAAAGATTGTTCTATTGTATCATCCTTATATTTTTTTATGCTATACCACAGAGGTTCTTGATCTATGGGTTATAGGACAATCAAAGTTTGTCCCAAAAATATTCCTTTTATTTCAGCTAATTTAAAAAAAAATTTCAGAAATTTTCAAAGCAAATAGTATTTTATACCAGAATCCTTAATTTCCTTCTGGATGAATATACAAGCAGAATATCCCAAAATATCTAAATCAGCTTTAAATTCTTTGATGAGTTTTAAACAAAATACTTGTATGAAATTTTTTTTGTATATTTTAAAAACAAGTACAGAAACAAACTGCATGTAATCAGCGACTTAAGGTTTAAATCAAACATTTTTATCACTGATATAGATCCCCTCATTTGTCGGCAACACCAAAAATTTCACTGATTATAATGTTATGTTTTGATAACAATTAAACATATTTTTTACTAATTTTGTAACTTTGTGTTTTGTTTTAATTATTATTTTATTGGGATATATAGAGAGTATATATAGATTGGGATTACCAATTCTTCTTTCTGTCGATAGTGTATTCTATGTATCAATATTTGTCATTTTTTGTACGATAAGGTAGTTGAAGGCTTTCATAGGGCATGCAACAATTTCCATGCTGACATACACTTTTATAATTGGTGGGTAGCAATTTTTTTTTTTTTACTTAAAGGTTGGGAACCATTCTTATAGCATAATCTTGACAAGATTACAATCAAAGTTCTATAATCCACACAAATTGGGGCCAAATATGGATTATAGAATGGATTATAGGGTTATATTGTATGGATTATAGAATATTATGGATTTTATGTCATTTTATTATTCCTAGACAGCTTTTAATTCTATAATGAGTATAATATGGAAAGATAAATATATCTAAATAATTAATTTAATATGCTATCTGAAGAAATGCTTTTTTAAAGTTATTTTTGTAAAAAGTTTATATATATGTGCATTTAAATAAAAATATTTACAAATTCATATTACATAAGTTGTGTAGTTTTTTTTTATTTATTGGTAATAATATAAAAGGGCTATATTTTTTAAAAAAGAGTATATTACATTTGTTTATTTTGATTTTTTTTTCAATTTTTAGCCTCCGATGCTATTTTTTTCAGACAAGCTAAAAAATGCCGTGTCATCAGCCCTGAATTTTCTACTCGACCGATTTTGATAATTATTTTTTTAAATGAAAGCTATTTATTTGTAATTGTGCCCATTTTAGTTATTTTTAAATTTATTTACATTTTTATATTTCATTTTTAATTTTAAATGCTTTTTACGATATTTCTTCAAAATGGTGGCAATCCAGTTTAGCTCTTCTTTCGATCATAAAAATTTATTTTCCAAAATGATTGCATATAATTATGCAGTAATTGAGGTAAAAAAATATATTTACTGGGAAATAATATTAATAATGTAAATAAAATAACCGAAAATAATTTATGATAAAAATTAATGTCTAAAGCAAAATAAGAAAAATTTCAAATGAAGAAAATGATGTCATTCAGCTACCAGATAAATGGAAATTACAATATTATCACAGATGTCTTTTTCATATTACTAATAACAGTAACTTTTAAAAAACATCTGAAGAGAAAATGACGTCATTATTTAAAACATCGCATTTTTACTCATAACGATATTAGATACTACTCTGTTATCCCGTTGAACAATTTTGCCAAATTATACAAATCGCCAAACTAATAGCCAAATTATACATATTGACATAATTTTTATTTTAAATAACAAAAAAACAAATAATTAGTAGAATATTAATAAAAATATTAATAAAAAGTCGAAATAAAAATCACTTAATGACATTTTAAACACATGAATCATATGTGGCATTCACGATCATCCATTATTGGCATTTAATCTCATAGCTTGACGATAATTTTTTGGTCGACGAGGTAACCTGGTAGTACCCAATATTACATTTCAATATTTCTTTTCATTATGGACACTGAGATTGAGATTTTACTTTCAGATGACTTCAGTTTAGTGAAAATAATGTCACACTAAAAATGAATAATAATAATTATTTTTTTTTAATAAAACCATTTTTCTGTGAGTGTATATAAAATAAAATTTTTGGATTTTGCCGGCACTCAGATTACAATTTTAACTGAAGATGTGCAAATATTTGCATGCAAAATTGTAACTGGCGAACTTGACATTTAGTTTGTAAATAAATTTATCATATATTGATTCAATAATGTAATTACTTTTGCTTTTTTTTAAAAACCAAATCGTTCTGGTCTTTTAAACATTTCATTCGTCGAATTTGATGGGATTCCACTCGTTTTATTGTTAAATTGCATTTCCTTTTACCCAGAGTCTATAAAAAAGCATTTAAACTAAAGAAAAAATCCGTTTCTGATGAATCTAGTCAATGAAGAAGTAGCACGTCAAATTGTATCTCTTTATTATTCCGCAATTCCAATGTCTCAGAAAGAAATTGCTATTCAATTGGGTATTTCATGCCATTCTGTTTGCTATTATATTGATAAACACAAGAAAAATGAAGTTAGTTCATTGACATCTAAACGGGGTTGCCCTTCTAAAAAACCTCTATCGATTTTTTTTTTCCTAATCGGAGGCGAAATTGAATTCTGCAATGGCAGAATCTACATTCAACTTGTTTTATTGTTTGTTTTAAAAAAATATTTTTGGATCATGAATTTGTAAATTTTCTTAACCGTTTATTTCATTGTTTAAATTTACATTCATAAAGTAAATCAAATTATAGAAAATTGCAGATTACAGGTGTGTGGATTATCGATCCCAAACTATATTTTAATCTGAAAGGTTGGGTACCATGAAATGTAACATCAGAATGGGTATGGAGTGTCAGCATACGTCAAACATATTAAATGGCATAAATGTGAAAACATTCTTTAGAATTATATATGTTAATGAAATTCATGACAATTACTCTTCCACATGAAAAAGATAACTGAAATGTAGAATCATCATTAATTTAAAAATTAATAAAAAATAATTTTAAAACACTTAGTTTTCTTATTCAAAAATCTTCATTTTTTTCATATAGCACTTAATGCTTTTTCTAAACAAATTTTTACGTAATAAAATGGTACATTATTACAGATAAAAACAATGAAATTTGTGAATTTTTATAATATTTAGGGTGTGCATGGTGCTATTCACTAAAAAGTGCAGTACTGCAGCAGAAAAGGGCACTTTTGCAAGAAAAAAATTGTTATTGTCTTTAAAAAGAAAAAAAAATATGGGAGAAAATAAGTATTTTTTAAGTATGATTAATAAATTTAAATCAATTATGAATGCTTTTATGATTTAAAAATAATAAGTAAATTAAAACATGATTGAATAGTTCCATGTTATATTTCCTAAAGAAATAAAAAAAAAGTCTATCTGAAAGAAAATGGCTCTTTTGATTAATGGATTTAAATGATAAGTTTTGGGTATTAAATTTCTCAATATGGATCTAAAATTATTTGTATTATTTTGGAATTTTCTCTATTGTCAGATTTTTAAGATTATATCTGTAAATGTTGGTAGATTTTTATACATTTGTTCCAATAATATAAAACATTTATTTTAGATTTTTTTTAAATTTAAAATATACATATTTTGTTCTTTCTTTTTTTCTTTGTTGCCTAATTGGTACTAATATTATTGTAAACATGCATAATATTTGAGTAAAAAAACCAGCAAATCTCAAAAACTAATTGTGCACAGATACAAACAAATATGACAAAATATATTGAAAATAAAATTAATATGCTTGATATTCACTTGTCATTATATAGGTTCATGGTTTAGAATTTGAATTGCAAGAGATCATTCGATTTTTTTTCAAAGAATTGAAATTTATATTTATTGTAAACTTAGAAAGCAATTATGAGTATTAATTTTATCAAAAACAATATTTCAAATAGTATACTACAATATTTCAACCAGTATATTTACACTTTAATTCAAAAGCCTTCCCAAAAAAATGCACATAGCTTTGTTTTCAAAAAGATTTTTGTTCTTCCAAAATTTGGATAGAAATGATGACATTTGGGTGAACTTGCACAAAAATGACTTTGTTTTGAATTATTTATAAAAAAAACCCTTATATTTATGAATTAAATGGTTCGAGAAATATAATTTTTTCTCCCTAAAACATTTTGTTTTTAATATGGTTGAGAAAAGTTCAAATCGCCATCTTTAGAAAATAATTGAAAATCTGTTCTACTTAAAATTGAATTAAAAAAGATTTGATGGATTTATTTTTTTCCAAATTATGTCCCAGTGCAATTTATCTCGATATTTCAATCTTTAGTAAAGGATACATATCATTAATCTCTTTTTTCCTAAACTGTAACATACATTACATTACTGTACACTTACATTACATTGTATTACTGTACATTACATTACTGTACATACTTACATTACATTGTATTACTGTAACATACATTACAATAATACATTACAGTAATACATTACGATATTTGGAGGACAGTTATGAATGTGTTCTTTTTTGAATTTGTAAATTTTGCAATGCGTACACTGCTGAGTGGTTCTGTCAACTCGACCCCAACAGAAAGGGCATTTTCAAAGTTTAATGGTCTCCAGAATAAAACTATGGAATTCTCTTATCTCAATACAACACTGTTAATCCCTTTGTTTTTAAAGTTATAAATATTTTTTTTTTAAATTACTTGATTAAAAAGGAAAATTATGTACACTGTGCTATGTACATTAAACACCGTTAAAAATCTTGTCCTAATTTGAACGAAGTTTAGGTGCTCAATAGCTGCCACTCTTAAGATGGTGAAATCGTGAACCAATATCTGGAATTCCTGTTGAAGCATGGCTCCAATTATTGGAACGAGGTTGAAATAGGAAGTGTTGGTGCTAAATTTCACCATCCAATGACGGCAGCTACTGAGCACCAAAATTTGGTTCAAACTAGAGCAAAATTTTTAACAGTGTAGAAGTATAGTACTAAGTGCAATTCGCAAATACTTTCAAATGTTTTGATGTTTTATTCAATATTGTTAAATATTATTGTGAAAAATCCTTTCGAATGTTTCGCTAAATTTATCAGAACGTTGATGGTTAAAACCTGTTTCCCCTCTGTCAGGGCCGTAGCTAGAAGTGCACGATAGGGGGGGCTCAGGGGAATATTGGGGGGGCTCATATTTTTTTGTTCTCTCTCTAATGCAGAAAGATAAATTAGTGCATATTCACATTGTAGGTCTATGTTTTTCATTAAACTGTTGTAATAACTTCATTTTAAGCTAAGAAAGGTATATGAGGATAAAAATTTTGAATGTATAACTGGTGCAAAATTAAACATCCTGTTAGCTTCATATGTACCAATAGGATGAGGGAGTGATGAAACATGTATTTTAGATACAATTTAGCAACTCTGCAAAACTGTGAAAGAGTCTCAAAATTAAATTAGATTTTTGAACAGAATTTCATTTGAATTTTCGGAACATTTAATGACCTTGGAACTTTTTCCAGGGGTGGCTCAAAATATTTTAGGGGGGCTGAGCCGCCCATAGCGCCCCCTTAGCTACGGCCCTGCCCTCTGTACCTGGTTTAACCCTTTATCGATCAATATTTAAATACTTACCTCTCGATTTTTATGAAAAACAGATTGATGTGCATCATAATTTTTAGTGAGATAATTTGTATTTATATCAACCTGACGGAAATAGCCCTTTTTACTTTAAGATAAATTTGTTTATAGATTCTGGTGCCATTAAACCTTTTCAACATTTTAACCAAAAAATTTACTTGCCCCATAAAAGGTTAAAACCAATACAACCTCATTTTGGAGGGAATTGATTTGCTGTGCAAGTTTGCAAGGCAATTTTTGTAAAAGGATTCCAAGATGTATAAAATTTAGAGTCAACTTTAAAAAATTGTAAAAAAAAAATGCCTAACTCGAATGTTTGGCAACATAAATGTGTAAAAGAAATGGAGGTGAAATTGAGTTGGGATTGAATGTATGGACATCAAAAAGATAAAAATTTTGTTAATACAGTGGACTCTCTCTATCTGAACACTCTCTAATCTGAACACCTCGGTATTACGAACACATTTCAATGGTCCCAGCGAAACTCCATAGACTTAACATAAGATAAACTCTCTGTATTCTAAACACTTCGCTATTATGAACGCTACTTTCAATCCCCATTTCTAATTCACCTCTCTGTAAATTGAACATGAGTTTGGAATCGGAATTCTGGAAATTTCCGCATCAAAGAAATTCAGTGAAACTTGTTTCAGAAGAATAAAAAGGTTTAACAAACTCAAATAAGTATAGAATTTTTGAATAGAAAACGGGAAATAATAACATAAACATTAATGATTGGAAGATTTTTTTTCAAATAAGATCAAAGAATCATCCTTTCACTGAACTCCTACTTCGGATTTTTCAGAAAAGCTAAAAATTGCAGAATTAAAGACATCGGAAGGATTGTTGACTAATTTCAAAATTTAACATAATATCAAATTCAAAATAGTAAATGGTGAAGCGGCAGATGTAAATATCGACACTGTGGAAGAATAGAAAATAAAACTTCTGAACATAACAAAGAATTTCGATACAGCAAACATTTTCAATGCTGACAAAACTGACCTGTTTTTCACAGCTCTTCCAAACAAAACTCAAGTAAAAAGAAATGAAAATTGCATAGCTGGGAAAATGTCAAGAGAAAGATTTGTCATTATGCTCTGTACCAGTTTTATGGATGAGAAGTTCAAATCACTTGTGATCGGAAAACATTTTAAAAATGGGAAGATCGCATCATTGCCTACGCATTATAAACCAAATTGGAAAGTGTAGATGATATTCACAATTTTCTCATAGTAGTTCGAGAGAATTAACGAGATAATGAAGAGAGTAAGGAAGAAAAAAAATTGTTGTTGTTGTCAATACCAGATCACTTACAAACATGCAGCTGAGCAACATAACCTTGAAGTTCCTGTTACCAAACTGTACTTCTATAATCCAACCACTGGATGAAAGAATAATCAAGATCATTAAAACTTATTACCAAATCCATTTTCTGAAGAAATTGTCCCTGGTAATGGAAGTGGCAAATTCAGCAGAAGAAGGTCAACATCATTGATGCTGTCTATTGGATATCAACATTATCAACGACATAAAATGAAACAATCTCCTACACCATCCAAAGATGCTTCTATAAAATTCTATTCCCATGTGAGAATAGGCAAACAAGAATAGAGTACAAAGAAGTAAAAACTAGAGTGATTTGGGATCAATTCTTTAGAAGCTTCATACTGAAACAGAACTGGAGCTTGTCTCAAAACCAATGAAATCCTCATGGTTTGCAAGAACAACATAGTTTAAGAGGAAGAAGAAAGTGTTAGGAGAAACAGAACCAGAAGAGACTGACGGAATAAGACGAACGATGATTACATTCAAGCAATATGACTAAGACACTCATTCAAGACCTGTTGAACTATGTGTCTGAACATCACCTCAAAGCTTTTCCACTTCTCAAACAGCCAGATAACGTGTGAATTACATGAGCACATACAATGCAAAAACAGATTAAAATTATTTGTTTAAGTAGTGTACTGATTACGTTTTCAAGAGGTCCATTGTAATGTAAATGTATGTTTTGTAAAAAAAATTTAATAAAAAAAATGAGATGGTACAGTACAAAACTGACTAAATTTAGTTTGGCATTGCACAATGGTATGACTAGCCATGCTAAATATTTTATACCGACTGTAAATGCAATATATACTAGTGATTCATTTCCGATTCTCTCTCTATACTGAATACCTCCATAATCTGAACATTTTTGGTCGGTCCCATGAGTGTTCGGAATAGAGAGAGTCCACTGTATATCTTTCGAGAACATGATTAACAGGTAGGCGAAATTTTAAGAGGTGAAAAAGCAAAATTACAAGCAGTCAATGAATAAACTGGTGCTACTTCGTTATACCATCGACCAAAAAAGTATCGCCAAACTGTAAGATTACATGCAAATAGTGGATGATTGTAAATGTTAAATTCATTTGACATTAACTACGATAGATTTGTTTGTTATGTAATCTAATGATTTTTAATTCAACTTTTTATTTGTAGTTTTGATTATGTTTTACTAATTTATTCGTTTTTCCATTATTTAAAATGAAAATTATGCCAGCTTACATAATTTGGCGAACAATTTGATGATTTGTATAACTTGGGGAAATTGGTCAATGGGATAACCAAATAGTACCAATAAATTTTATCAATCAAGATAGGGGAGGGTCTCGATATGAGCTGTTGCAGTGTCTACTGTATTGCATGCACACCAACGCATATGTAGCTGTATCTATGGAAAAAAATCTCGAGTTAACTCACACCAAAAAATATATGTATTTTGATAATTTAATGCATTAAATTTGTACTGCTAAAGGAATTGAAAATTGGAACATCGACTTCTTAATTCACAGTTAAAATTTAGTGCAGTTTATTTTAAAATGTCTTGTTTATTATTTTTCCTTTTGCTTTTTAGATTCAGCAGTAGAGAAAGCTGTTTTTGCATAATCTCAGCAAGTCATTTCCTTGGATGAAAATGGCGACAATCGCTTTTTGCTGACGCCTTGAAGAAGTCCCTGTTATCGTCCGAAATCAAACTTAAATTCATTTGAGAAAATGTCATCGATTACAGAAGAAAATTCCTCCTCCGGTGAACAGCAATTTGTTCCTCGAAATGGGGATAAGGAAAAACACTCCTCAACTGGTAAAAGTAAAAAAGTTTATATCTGTAATATATGTTCAAAAACATTTTCTAAGAACTATGATCTAAGGAAGCATCTCTTGACTCATACAGGAGAAAAACCTTTTGTTTGTGAAGCATGTTGCAAAGGATTTTCTGATAATAGTAATTTAAGAAGGCATCTCTTGACTCATACAGGTGAAAAACCTTTTGTTTGTGAAATATGTTTCAAGGGATTTTCTGACAATAGTAGTCTAAGAAGGCATTGCTTGACTCATACAGGTGAAAAACCTTTTGTTTGTGAAATATGTTCTAAGGGATTTTCTGACAATAGTAGTCTAAGAAGGCATTGCTTGACTCATACAGGTGAAAAACGTTTTGTTTGTGAAATATGTTCTAAGGGATTTTCTGACAATAGTAGTCTAAAAAAGCATCGCTTGATTTATACGGGTGAAAACTCTTTTGTTTGTGAAATATGTTCCAATGGATTTTCTCGGAAGGTTCATCTAAGAACCCATCTCTTGACTCATACAGGTGGAAAACCTTTAGCTTGTGAAGTATGTTCCAAAACATTTTCTAAGAACTGTGATCTAAAAAGGCATCGCTTGACTCATACAGGTGAAAAACCTTTTGTTTGTGAAGTATGCTTTAAAGGATTTTCTAAGAATGATCATCTAAAAAGCCATCTCTTGACTCATACAGGAGAAAAACCTTTTATTTGTGAAATATGTTCCAAAGCATTTTCTCGTAATGTTGACTTAAGAAGACATCTTTTGATACATACAGGAGAAAAGCCATTTGTTTGTGAAATATGCTTTAAAGGTTTTTCTGATAACAGTACTTTAAGAACCCATCTCTTGGTACATACAGGAGAAAAACCCTTTGCTTGTGAAGTATGTTCCAAAAGATTTTCTGATTATAGTAATCTAAAAACCCATGTCTTGACACATACAGGAGAAAAACGTTTTGTTTGTGAAATATGTTCCAAAGGCTTTTCTCGCAAGAATAATCTAAGAACCCATCTCTTGACTCATACAGGAGAAAAACCTTTTGTTTGTGAAATATGTTGCAAAGGTTTTTCCCAACATTGTAATCTAAAAACCCATCTCTTTATACATGCAGAGAAACAACCTTTTACTTGTGAAGTATGTTCTAAAGGATTTTCTCAGAAGGTTCATCTAAGAAAACACCTCTTGATACATGCATGATAAAATCCTTGTGTTTCTGAAATGTACTTCACAGAATTTTCTGAACATTCTCAACCAGAAAAACATTTAATGATTGATATAGGAGAAAATGTTTTGTTTGTACAATATTTTTTCCAAAAGATTAGATAATTATCATTCATTAAAAACCTTTTTTCTCATACTAAATACATACTTCTTAAAAGTATCTTGCCTTTTTTTCGTTAAAATTGAGTATGAATCCTGTGTGTGTTATTGTATTTAATCTTATCACATCTATTCTGTTTTTAGCATTTAGTTATAAAATAAAAATTGTAAAATTTTTGCATAATTGTCACAGTTGTCGTTTTGCTAAAAAGCAAATAACTCCTTACCTGTTCATTAGTTTTCAGTAAAACTTTTTGAAACTTTTGTCATTTTACTGTAAAGTAACATTCACTTAAAATTAAAACTTAATGTCACCTGAAAAGGATAAAATGTATATCTTTTTTTACGCAATAAGTAAGGTTTTTTTTTTAAGTAACCCTTTTAAAATCAGAAAAGAAATGTGCTAAAAATATTTTTGTGCAAAAAAAAACTTACTTGTTAAATTTTCTTCTTAAAAAATTTTCAAAGGATTTATATGAAGCATATCTCAATATCATGTATTCTTTGATACTAGCATGAGCTTAGTATTTTTCTAAAAATATATAAATAATTAATTGAATATTGAATTGGCATGTTTACTCAATCCATAAATAATAGTTTTAAGAGCTAATCAGACATGCGCTTTTTTCTAAGATCTTGTTTGTTTTGCTTCTTGTTTGTGACCTACATCATCAAATAAAATAAATTATGCATATCATTATTGCCTCCTATCATCTCTATATTGATAGCTTAATCATGTGACTGTCATCAATAGTTCTGGGCTGGGCTCTTCGTTTTTTCTTATGTCAGTTGGATTAAAGTTTTGTATTATATCCTAGCACAGGCTATAAATTGCCAAATACAGTTACATCTCTATTATTTCATTGATATTATATTTCTCCGAAACATGTGACTGTCGTATACATCTTCGATTTTCATATGCAAAGCTTCCCTTTGATTAAAAAGTTGATTTTTTTTCAATAAAACTGCATAAAAGTTCCCATGATCATAAAGAATTCTTGATTCTTTTATGTTAGACAAGCATAATTCTTGCTAATAGCATTTCTTAACTTATCATTTCATGTGTTTTATTTTTCGCATAGTAAATTAAACAATGTTTTGAAGTAAAATTAAGTGTCATGGTTTACAGTATTATTGATTTTCTTTCTTGCTTCTTTTAAGAAATAAACGATGAAGCTTAAATATTTCAGTTTTAAATGCAAATCTTATACTTTAAAAAATGAGTGAAAAGATTACATAAAAAAACAATGTCATAGAAAAAATACGAATGGGATTATTGGGGGATTTATAATGTCTAACATAAAAAATACAGTACAGTGTCTCAAATTCGCACATCTTGGGACCACGAGTAAGACGGATTTTAGAATTATGTGGATCTGAGGTCATTGCTGTGTCTATAATTTTTATCAGTAATTTCAATGTAATTAATAATGCAATTAAAACTATAAAAATGCTTACAATATAATAAAATAGTAAATTAAATAGTAAACTAAAATATAAAAAATTTAGGTAATTTTTGAAATAATTAAAATATTAAAAGCAAATATTAAAAAATCACTAATGTATAGTTAAATATTCATTATGAAGATTAAATATATTTTTCCTAAATTATTCACTGAAACTTTCTTCATAAACTACATTACTAATTAACATAAAAATTATAAAATAACAAAGTTTTATTTCAAGTTTAGCCAGACTTAATAACCAAAAAAGATTCACTAATATATACATATATTTGGTAAGAAGATTATGATTAACAATGATTCAGCAATATTTAAATTTTTTTTCAGAAATAAATCTATTCTTCCTTCATGAAAAAGCATGAATTCACTAATATTAATAAAAATTACAAATTAAAATGTGTATAGAATTGATATCAGCTAAAAAACTAAAATTTTGCCCCTATATCTGAAGTGAATGTTTCATTGTTAACATTCGTTTGTTGTGTGCGGATTTTAGAGAGTTGTGGATTTGAGGGAGTCTACTGTACCGGGTTATCCCATTGACCAATTTCGCCAAATTATGTAAATCGCCAAACAGTTCACCAGATTACACAAATTAAGATTTTTTTTATCTGAACAACTATAGAAAAAATTATATTAAAAAATATTAATAAAAATACAAATAAAATGTTGACTTAAAATATCACTTGATGATGCAGAAACTATGACGTAAATGTGATATTTATGATCGGCCCGTATTGGCATTTAATCTTATAGTTTGGTGATAATTTTTTGGTCGACAGGGTAATCAGGTAGTACCAAATACTGACTTCTCCATATCTCTGTCAGAATCTTCTGATTTGGCAAAGGATTGAGCAAGTAAAATGTAAATTAATTTAGGAATGATAGTAGCATGATACAATGCTTAGAAAGCATTTAAGGGAGACCAAACTGGTTCCCAAGGGAGGCTAGGGTAGTCATTTAGTGTAATATGATTAAATCTTGTGTGTTTGCATATTTTAGATGGAAAACATCTCTGATAATCTCTGACTGAATTTTGTGTCCTACCATTTTGAGGTACGAGAAGATCATTGGGTAGGTCACATGGTTATGAAAATTCGATGAATGGGTCATTGTATTTTAATGGAAAGGACAAATGAAGATTGAAACAGTTATTAAGTTGTTGAAGAGTTGGCAGCCATCAAAAATGGAATGCTGGCAACATTTCGCCAGATTTGGAAGCAAAATCGATTTCCAGGTTTACATATGCAAGTAGTGCTTGGCATTAAATGAAATAACATCATCAAATTTGGCAACAATATATTATTCTTAATCTGCCGAAAGTGTATTATTTTATTGAGTTAAACTCAAAGCTAATTTATCGAGTTACGTCTAGTTTTAAATGCTGTTATGTTATAATGCAAGCAAGTGTTTGTGCATGTATACAATTTTTTCTAAAAAATAACTCATTATTTTGGCTAAATTTTGTAAATTGATTAAAAAATTTTTTCCAATTTTTTAATTATATTTAATAATGCTAATCTTATCTATGTTCTTATTAAAAAAGATGAAAAATTTAATTATTATAAATTAATTTTTTTAAATATTATAAATTAATTTTACAATTTAATTAATGAACCCTTTGTATTCTGACAGTAATTTTGCGTACGATTAAAGAAAATTCAGTGTAAAATTACTTTAATTCTTCTATATAAATAAAAGTAGATGAATTTTTTTATGCAAAATAATTCTAGAATCCTATTTTTGAAAGTACAGGTAAACAGTCATAGTTCACTATTTTTTCAATGTGGTTCTTTTCTCGACCCTGTATCTGGGTATTGCTTTTATCTTAATAAAAAATATTATACAAAAAATGGGCAACAATAAAACAACACTTCTTCTTTTAGGGTCTGTGGTAATATAACGTTATCAACTTTTTGATAATTTTGGATATCCTCTCCCTCCCTTCTGATATCATACGTTATCATCCCTTGAACCTCCTCCCCCTCCTGGTAATGATATCATTATCAAAGTGTAAAAATTTTGTGAATTCTAGAATTTATTTCTTTTGTTAAAAGCGATATACAAAACTGATTACATTTCTTTTTCTCATACTTTCATGACTCAAATGAAGAGAAGTCAATAAAATATCGCTTTTGATACGAAATTTTTTTATATCAAATAACATTTGAAAAAAAATAGTTATTATTTAGAAGTATTTTATTATAGCTTTTCGTGACGTAATGAATCCAACAGCACTAAAGTCTTGGTTGACTTGTCATGAGCAGAGGCGGAGTGGGTGGTAGATAGAAATTCTTGTCAAAACAAAACAAGAAGACAATATTCCTTCTGTATCTCTCTTATTTATTCATAAACACAAGCTTCATTCCAAATATACATCACAAAATATTCCTTGAACAGCGATTACATATGCATACATCTAAGAAAAAGAATAGGAAGTACTGGAGTATTCCATATTTTAGAATTAAACAATTTTATAATAATTTAGTGATTTTAATAAACTTGTATTTTCATAAAAACAGATAAAGGCTGGAAAAAGATAACATGAGCAAAGACCATACTACAAATAACAAAGAGAAACTTTGATTGGATCAAAAATGATATCTAAAAATGCCCCTCCCCATAGAGATATCTTACAATATCATATGCCAGATCCTACCACCCCCCCCCCCCCCCCTAAAATGATAATATTATGTTTGCACAGTTCCATGTGTGTACGTATTTGATAATATTTGTTTAATGTTGATTACCAAAGTGTTCATTGTGCCATATTCATACTGAGATGGAACAAAGGAATAAAACAACTTTTTGCTTCTGATAAAAAATCTATTTGTACATTATTGTTTGTAGTTCTACTTTTTTTCAATTAACGGTTTTTCTTATCTATATTTGATTCATATTTAATTTCTTAAAGAATCATTTTAATATTTGAGGCATTTGAATATTATTTATAAAACAAAAAATTAAAAAAAATACTAAAAATATAACGATTATTGTAAAAAGGAAATTTTCAAAAAATTTGTGACACAAATATGTTAAAATTTAAGTTTATAGAATAAAATCTAGAGCCTTACACACTACTTAATACATTTAGGACCCTCACTAAGGAGACGTTGGGGGGACCTTTCCCAAAATCATTTATGAATGCTATTACCCTTGACAATTTTAGCGTCCTTGTCATTAAACTAGACATCCGATTTTCATAAAATTTGAGATTACTCAACAAAATTGTACAATAATTATATATTTAAAATTTCAAAGCATTCGGTAGGATAATTTTTTTCTCTGTTATATGCAGACGGACGGACAGATGGACTCCAAAGATGCATAAGTCTATATATCGATGCTTCTTACGTATAAATATTATTAATTTAAGAAGTCCAGATGTAATTTGAACAGTTCTAAGAGCATTTAAAGTAATTTTATGATTGTTATTTAGTATTGCTTTCAAGCGACATCAGGTCTGAGTTGGTTCTATAATTACGAATGCCCCTGAAAAGCGAGAAATAAAGACTGTTTTCAACCAAAGTGTCAGCGATGTGCCTCATCATAAATCTGCGGTGAATTTATCTGCTATAAAAGGAAGAAGGGTGAGAGGGAAAAGTAACTACATAACCCGTTTACGTGAAATTCCAGTTGACCTTGAAGATATTGGCGATTCAAGCGCTGGAATACGCCATCTGGTGGAGAAAAAATGTAACTTCTCCATTCAGGTTAACGCCGTGTAAGCTCATTGTATTACACGCGTTTTAAATTTGTACAGAATAATTATTCTTTTGCACAATTTCAGATTTCCTGTGACATTTGTTTTCTGTCTTATCTGACGAAGTAAATATTATACGAATTTGAATATCTAAAACTTTTAAATACAGTTATAATAAAGAATTGTTTCAATGGAAATTAAAGGGACAGTTATCCTGTATCGAAGTCTGCGAGCAGTGCCTCTATAGGGCGTTTTAGTTCCCGATTGGGCCTGCTCTAGGATTCAATTATGTCTAAGTGCATCATTCTCATGTGTGCTGGGTGTATAAGGCCAAAATTTAAGATCACAAATTGTAGAACTCGAACAAATTTATTAATTCTAAAACAAAGTAAAAAATGGTTAGTAAAATCATTTAAAAACAATCTTCTAATGGTTTCAAATTCTCCATGGCATGGCTGGAAACATAGCTAAATAAGGTGGCTAAAATCACTACTGTTCCTGACAGCATAACAGAAACTTATTGAACACCAAAACTGCCAATTCAAGGCTTCACCAATGACTGCCATGTACAACTTCACTGCACTCACTTCCAGTGTTGCCAGATTGTCGAAAGCCATTTTCCCCAAAATTTCTGAAAATTTCCCCAAATCAGACCTTTTTTCCGAAAAAGTCCCCAACGCAATTTGTGCTAAAAAAAAGGCAAGTTTTCATTTTTTAATTTTCCGTTATAAAATTTTTTTAACAAATTTAAAGTCCATTTTTTCCCCAAATCAAGCATTTTTTCAAAAAAATTCCCCATTTACGGAAAAAAAAGTTACGCATTTAAATTAACAGAATTTTGCATATATATTCACAGCTAATCGACGAGAATAAGAAATACATTTTACAATGACATGAGCTAGTTTACACTTATCATTTAATTTGTTGCGAGTCGATGATTCTGGCCTATCATTACTTTAGCTCAATCTACGTTTTGTATAACAATAACGTTTTCAAAGTTTTGACCATCTCTGTTGGGGTTTGAATGATGTAGTTAATGATGTTCGCATTAACTACATTTATCTGACTTAAACTATAAAATATGATTTTCAATTTTTCTCATCCCTTCTGAAGCACCTATCTAGTGTAAAGGATCTATGTTGTATTAATCATTGTGATTTCGTCAATAATAAAACAAACATAGTTGCTTTTAATATCTTAAAAAAATACATCAAATGACACGTCCTGAAGATTTACTAATATAAAGGTCTAAGCCGTTTAAGACCGCAGAGTTTTCATTCAAGTTTCTCATAAAAAGAATTAGACGAGCTGCTGCATTCATTGCGCAATTGTCTATCACAAACGTAGCACTAGCAATGTGATTGTAGTATGCATTTGGAGGTCTTGCAATTGCAAATATCGTTATTGGCATTCCACGAAACACAAATCAACAAGCATTAACCAACAACAAAAAAAATGCTATAAAATTGTTTTTCTTTTTGTTGTATAAATCTATACTATTAACTGAAATGTATATCTGTGCTTGTGTGTCCGACCGCGATGACAGGAAAGTCTACCTCATTTACTTATCTGGAAATTCAGGCGGGGGATAGTCCAAGGCAGATCGTGATGTATCAGTTGTACATGTAAACGGTAAGAAAGACCATAAGAATAATGTTCTATATCTATTATTTCTGTATTTTATTTTTGTTTTCCAAACCAAAATCGAATTCGAGACAGATCCAGTATTGGAAAATGTCTGCAAGAATTGCTTGTCCCCAAAAAATTCCCCTGGAGATTCAAAATTCCCCAAATTGGGGACAAAATCCCCAATCTGGCAACACTGCTCACTTCTTACCTTCGTACAAAATCTCCAGGCTTAAATACAAAAAGAAAAGAGGTTAAAGTACACAAGTTAAAGATTAATATGCAAATTTAATTGGCAAGAGAAAAGCTGCAAAACCAATTATCTGCAGGTTCACTCACAGATTCACTGGACATGAAAAAATTTTCATACCACTCACTGATCCAACCATGAAACCAAACAACCATTTCTACAGTGTCAACACAGCAAGCTGTGATGTTGCAAGGCAGGCCTAGTTAAAGTACACACTTTGTACTACTTCAAATAAAGTCCAGTTTCTATTCAGTAAGTAATTAACATTAGAAAACAATATGTTGAAATTTTAAATTCGTGTTTAAATAAACTTCAAACATTTTTACAACTTTAAACAACTCATTGAAATTTTACAGTTTCTTTGAAAAATATTAAGCGTTATTGGTTAAGCAGAGAAACTGGGAAAATATATAAATACCGCAATTTTCTATAATTCGCGTTAATTTACGAATGTAAATAGTCAAATAAATAGCTAAGAAAATTCATAAACTTGTGCTCCAAAAATGATTTTTTAAAACTAATAATAAAAAAATTGAAAAAAAAAATAATAAAACATCTACTTTTTTAAATATAAATCTTTTATTTTATTCAGAGAAAAAACAATTTGTATTACAGAACATACGTGAATAATTTTATTTAAAAGCAACTATTACTAATATACTAAGCAGCTTTTTTTTCAATAAAATAACTTAATAAAAACATTTTTTAAGATAACATATTAAATTAATTATTAGATTTCATATTTATCTTTTCATAATACACTCATTTTAAAATTTAAATGCTGTCTAGGAGTAATAAAAGGACATATAAATCATATAATATTCTAAAATCAACAATGTTCCATAATCCACACAACCTTTGGCCCCAGTTTTTGCGGATTATAGAACTTTGACTGTACTTTTATACTAATAAACTTAATTGAGACTTTATATATTTTAAACTTAAGCTAACAGAAGGGGATCATCCGCAGTTCTAAATAATGCAATGTAACCGGTGGCATACTCAGGGGGGTGGGCTAATGGGGATGCAGTCCCTTCCGAAATTTCTAGAAAACAAAATTTAATTACGAAAGTTTATCAAAAAGTAATGAAATCTGCTAATATGGAATTTAAAAAAGAACTATAAAAATATTCCGTTTTAGGAAGGTTTTCATTTTAAAAAGTGTTTTTTTCACAGAGAATACAAAATAACAATTTCAGCCAAGTTTCCGACATACACACGCTCTCTTAACACGCGGTAAAAGTTATACTAGTTTAGATGAAAACCTGCTTAAAGCTAAAATCCAGTCCAATGCAATTCAATCTTAGCAGTTTCTGTTGTATAATGTACGCGTTACCTTCTAATATAGAAAACTGTTCAAAGTGAAAATGTTAATGTTTTTGTGATTTCATCTCAGAAATTTTTACTGTATCAAATTTTTATTCCAAAATGATGAGTCTAGATACGCTACTGAATATCTCCACCCTCCTTCGGACCCAAGCTTGACCATATCCTCAGTTCACATCAATGAAAAACAGTCTTATTTTCTCGCTTTTTAGGTGCGTTCGTAATTATATAAATCCATAGCACCTATAGTCATCATTCAGTCCGTCTGTCCGTCTGCATACAACAGAGCAAAACGGATCCGACCGAATGCTCTGAAAATTTAAATATATAATTATGGCAAATTTTTTTCGAGTATTTTCAAATTTTATGAAAATCGGATGTATAGTTTAATGACAGGGATGGTCAAAGTTTTCCATTACATTACGGCCAACGGGGAAAATGTTTCAAGTTCATTTTAATAGTGTTAGAGCTTTTCAAATAGAATAAAATTGATAAGCATTTACTCAAATATGCAGTGTGTTATAATATGCTGCGCAAAAATTGTTTGTTATTCATTTACAAGGATGTGAACTGATATCTGTCTCCTTTTGCGAGCAAAGAAACGAGAAAGTTTTTGAGAATATTTTCGTCCCCAAAAAACTGGCACTCCTGCAATTCTAATGTCATTTTCTTCGTTTAATCGAACGATTTACTTTGCTGGATCGCTTAAAAGTACACATACAAAAAAAAGACGAAGAGATGAAACAAAATAATAAAACAAAGATACTTGCATTGAAACTTATTTTACAGCATGCATTTTATGCCATTTTTGATACACATAGATAAAAATTTGGGGGAAGAAGTGTCAATCAATCCCTAGTGTTCCCCTTGCTGGCTACGGCCTTTTGGGTTGACTTCAAGTATGATTTTCGAGTTTGGGCTGCGGAAAACCCAACGCATTCAGGATTCTAATCCTTATTAAATTCGGAAAAATGAATTTTTCCACTGACTGGGTGTAAGTTGAGGATTTGGTCAAATGTGATATTAAAAGAAAGATCTCGTCATATACATTAAAAAGTGCAATGCAACCATCTGTCCGAATCCAACCGTTTTCGAGATATCAGTACTTGAAATGTGAATGAATAAATAAATTATATTGACATGCAGGAATATAAATTGTTCTCAAGTTACAGGGGGCGATCAAATGAAAAGGTATAAGACCCCCTAACTACCAAACCGGTTGAAATTTCAATATGCCGCTTTGGAATAAAGTATTGAGACATCGAGAGATGCGATTGGAGTATCCTAGCGTAGTTGTGAACATGCGTAGGTGCTTGTGCATGAAGGGGGAGAGAAGTAGACAGCAAGTGAGTTCCGTCCAATTGACGCGGCAGTGCCTGTGAGGCCATCATGGCTTTCCCATTGCAAAATCCGATGATGATGATTAAAGAGCAACGAGGTGTCTGATCAAAGTCTGACGCAGTGAGAAATCTGATAACACCTCGCTGCCCTTTAAACATCGGATTTTGCAATGGGAAAGCCACGATGGCCTCACAGGCACTGCCGCGTCAATTGGACGGAACTCACTTGCTGTCTGCTTCTCTCCCCCTTCATGCACAAGCATCTACGCATGTTCACAACTACGCTGGATACTCCAATCGCATCTCTCGATGTCTCACTACTTTATTCCAAAGCGGCATATATAAATTTCAACCGGTTTGGTAGTTAGGGCGTTTCGTACCTTTTCATTTGATCGCCCCTAGTAAAAATTTCTTTGCATTGTTTTTAATCCTCCTGCCAATACCTTTTCCCGAGCTACAAGAGCAAAATCCTTTATACCCACACTTTGCCACTTATTTACCCTCTTGTAGACAGGCACTTCCCATTTTACGAAGTTTTCACGTATGGCTGCATTCGAAGAGTTTTTCCACCTTTTTTGTTATTTTCAGCACCTTGTTTTATGCAAAATTTTCTCAAAATGTGTGGCGTGACATAATGGATAAACTATGTGTATATAGTGGGAAAAATCGAATGTTTTTCTTAGGTTGGTTTAACCTGCGAACAATTTATGTACCTGCCTGCAGTGTCGCCAGTGGGCTATATTTTAAAATTCAGATTTCTTGATTGATAACACTTTTTTAATACGGCAAATTAACCTTTGTTTTCGCCCTAATTATTATGCCATTTAATAAGACTTAATTAATCATGTGTAAAAAATGGTGCCAATCAAGAATCTGAATAAAAAAAAGTAGCCCGTCTGACAACACTGCCTGTCTGCCAATTTTATTTATTTAATTATTCACACTTCAAATGCTGATATCGGAAAACGGTTGGATTTGGACAGGTAGTTAGTTCCATTGCACTTTTTAACGTACATGACGATATATTCCTTTTGATACCACACTCGTCAAAATCCACAACTTACACCGGGGAACGTTCCTTAGTAAGAGTTGTAACTGTATGATTTACATCTTATGGTTAAATCTGTCTCTAATAGTTGAGCATTTCGTTCATGCAAAGTTATTTTTACTATTACACCCGTGAATACGGATCCTGTTTATAACAAAATCTTTCCTTATGCAATGAAATATTATAATCACGTTTATACCTGCTAAGATAACAATCTATCTCAAACTCAACTTGTTCCTGATTCCGTATTTTTCTCTACTTGTAAAAACAGAACTTGTCAAAAGGACCAATTAAAACCTCGTAAAAGCAGAAAATGTATGAAACAGAATCCAGCTTGAAAAGAAAAAAAATCATAATTTTGACAAAAAGTATTCCCAACAACTAATACCTGCTAATCAGTAATCCTGTCAAAAATGGAAATTTCTTCCAGCGTCTTCTGTTCTAGTGTAGGTAGTTTTTACAATGCTTTGTTTTTACATTGAAAAATTTTAATTTTCAAACCTTACAACTCTTTCATATTCATAAAAAGTTTAACTTTATTAAATTCCTCTACTCATATGGGCGACCTTGAGTCAGGCCTGGACCATACATTTTCCTGAAGTCTCGGGCCGGGTCTAGTTACACTTTTTTGTCAAGCCTTTTATACTGAAGGACATGGCCGGGTCTAACTTATTTTTTCCGTATTGAACCGAGACTAGTATCATTCTTTCTAGTCTTTCACGGTCCTAAATTTAATTCCGGTTTCGACTCTCCCCGAATGAAAAGCATTCTATCGGCATGCCCGATTAATTCAAAGATCAGTCAAAAATGTCGTAGCCAAATAACCTTTACAAAAATGCACATACATTTAAATTATTATTATTCTACAACTAAACATTAAATTTTATTTTTTATAAAGTATAGCATATGTCTAGACTTATTAAATGTAGCTAAATTAAAATATAGTAAAAACTGTGAAAAAGAACCTGCCTATAGCGTAATCCTGTCTTAAGAGGCTACTTCACTATAATGAAAAGACCCGTTCACCTATGGAAGAAATTAATAAAGATATCTGGGTTACATTTTAATGTTTTTTTTTTCATTGGATAGCTGAGATTGATCTGTATGCAGGCGGCTTTTTTCATTTTTCATTTTGTGTACAGACATTTTTTATGAAGACGCTTTTGTTTTCGAAGCCGGTTTGGAAAGCCTCATAAAAAGTATCTGCAACTGAAATCGAAAAAGTAAAAAAACGACTTGCATTTCGATCATAATAAGCTATCAATAGTAATAATAATTTTAAAATATTGAATTCAACCGAGATATCTTTAGAAATTTCTTCTATTGGATTAGCATTACTGAACAGGTCTTTTCATTTGACAGAAGTAAACCTTTAACCTGAAAAATTTATTAATCCATGCAAAATGAATGTACTAAAACGTAAGAATGAATATGTCAATAATTATTTGTTTATTATCAAAAAAACATGGGTGAAGTGCAATTTTTTATTTAATATTAAATGCTAAACATAAAATGTAATAATAGTAAATATAATGACATACACAGGGTTCATACTCCATTTTGGAAATACAAATATAGGAGATTTTCATATATTATCTATTTGGAATGAGAGAAATTTTACCTTAAATAATGGTTATCAGATAGTCCGTTCGAAAACATAATACACAAACAAAACATTTTCTCCTGCATCAATTATGATACGTCTACATGACAATGTCTAAAAAATCCTTTGGTGCATATTTTAGAATCGCAAGGATTTTATCCCATATGTGTCAAAAGATGCCTTTTAAATTGCCTATTCTGAGAAAATCTTTTGGAACATATTTCACAAAGAAATGGTTTTTCTCCTGTATGTATCAAGAGATGTTTTCTTAAGTCACTATTCCGAGAAAATCCTTTAGAGCATATTTCACAAATAAAAGGTTTTTCTCCTGTATGTATCAAGAGATGTCTTCTTAAGTCACCATTCTGAGAAAATCCTTTGGAACATATTTCACAAAGAAATGGTTTTTCTCCTGTATGTATCAAGAGATGTTTTCTTAAGTCACTATTCCGAGAAAATCCTTTAGAGCATATTTCACAAATAAAAGGTTTTTCTCCTGTATGTATCAAGAGATGTCTTCTTAAGTCGAAATTATGAGAAAATCCTTTGGAACATATTTCACAAACAAAAGGTTTTTCACTCGTATGCGTCAAGAGATGGATTCTTAGATCACCATTAACGGAAAATCCCTTGGAACATATTTCACAAACAAAAGGTTTTTCACCTGTATGTGTCAAGAGATGTTTTTTAAAATTATTGCTTGTAGTGAATTTCTTGGAGCATACTTCACAAGCAAAAGGTTTTTCACATGTATGCGTCAAGAGATGTTTTCTTAGATGAACATTTTGAGAAAAACCTCTGGAACATTGTTCACAAACAAAAGGTTTTTCTCCCGTGCGAGTCAGATAATGTTTACTTAGATTACTCTTCACATTAAACCCTTTGGAACATATTTCACATGCAAAATGTTTTTTGCCTGTATGTGACAAGAGATGTTTTCTCAAAGCACCCTTATCACAAAATCCCTTCGAACCTACTTCACAATGAAATGGAATATCGTCTGCATGAATGTTTTTTAGATGTCTTCTGAAATGACTACTCTGAGAAAATGTTTTAGAACATACTTCACAAATCAAAACTTTTTCTCCCATATCAATGGAGAAGTGTTTTTCTTTATCTATATTTTGGGGAACACAAAGCTGCTCACTAGAGCAACAATTTCCTTCTGCAACCGATGACATTATTGCATGTGAAAAAGTTCTGTTTCAGATAATAGCAATTTCTTCAAAGATTCAGTATTTATCAAAATGTTGCCATTTTCATCCAAAGAAATGATTTATTGGATTTCATCAAAAAAGTTTAATTTTCCTTTGAATCTGAAAAAGAAAGAAAAATATAATAAACAAGGCATTTTTAAACAAACTGCACTCAATTGTAACCTGAATTAAGTAGCCCATTTTACAAATTTCATTTTCTTAAACGGCATAAAATTTATTCATTAAATTATCACATTACATATTGACGTATGACTTGAAATCAGAACAGATACATTTGTGTTACATTTACATACAATTTATTTTCTTTATTATTTATGTTTATTTACTATATCTGATGATCTTGCTTCTTCTAGCTTGCTGAGTCCTGCGCTGATGAAAAACCTCGATAGTAGATTCATTTGCTACATTTTCATGTAATATTTTTGCATTTCTGATCATCGGTTTTCTACTCTTATATCATTTGTAATTGCTAGAATACCTTGCCAGCTAGCAAAATGCAACATACAATTTAAAATTGTGTTGACAAATTTATGCAACTACAAAAATAGTTGATTCATGTTACTCCAAAGCATTTTCATAACATTTGTTTCTATAAAATTAAGAAATAGACACAAGAGATGTATGGAATCAAAAGGGAAGTGGGGAGTTTATTATAAATATTAATACCATGAATACATCAAAGTCATTTGGAAATTTCCAATATATAGCTAACTAGTAAAAAAAACAAATTTGAAGACTACCTAAAAATTTATTCCTTGAGATCTTGTTGTTCACATGCACACAAAAAATGGCATAAAAAATTAGCAAAAAAAAAAAAAAAAAAAAAAAAAAAAAACACACTAAAAAAGCAATAAAAAATGGCGTCAAAAATCAGCAAACAACATGATAGAAAGGAATCCAAAAGATAATTGTGTGTGTGTGCAAACACAACTTCTGCTGCAGTGGCGAATTTCCTTTATAATACAAACGTACATTATTTGCTATGTTTGACGTGACACCTCAGATTTGTTTTTATTAGTAATAAAAAATTAATTCTTTTAGAATAATATAAATATATAAAATATATATATATATATATATATACACGTATAATATATATGTAAATACAATTTATTTAGAATAAGGATTACTTTATTTGCCTCTGCAACATTTTAATTCACATGCAAAAATTTTAGAATTCAGGCCTCTAAACTGTGTATACGTTTATAGAAAGAGAAAAAAACAAAATTACATTTTTATAGTACACGTAATATTATCAACTTTTTGGTACTTTTGCACATCCCCCCTCCTCGTTATCAATACTAATGTCTAAAAAAAATTTTCTTTTATTTGGAATGATTTACAAATATGGTTACATTTATTTTATTCATACTTTATAGACTCAAACGAAGAGAAATCAATAAAAAATCACTTTATATATGAAATAACTTGACATAAAAAAACACTAAAAGCATTTAATAATAGTTTTTTGCTACATGGTGCATTCAACAGTTATAACGCCTTCTAGTAATTGCCTCCACATGGATGTGACAGAAACAATTTCTTATCAACAAAAGAGGTGCACAACATTTTTTCTCTTTTAATTACTAGTTAATAGAACTGTAATTCAAAACATGCTTTGTATATGGCTTGTATGATGGTGGATTATGTATGCATAGCTTTATTACATAAGTATAAGAATGCCAAATATTGGGGGATATTCTACATTCTATGAATTAAATCATTTTATAACCATTTAATAGTTTTAATAATAATTTTATATTTTCATAAAAAATATTTAATAGACTCATAAGAAATAGTGATTCTTTTGATGTAAAGACCAAGCTACTGATAAAAGAGAAACGTTTTGGTTGGATAAAAAAAGATAACATTATCATAAGACAAATTCTTCTTTCCTCTAGAGATATCTTACGATATTATGTGCCTGAACCGCCCCTTAAAATGATAATCATATGTATGTATAGCCTCTATTCTGTAACAGGAAAAAAATTAAAGTATGTTTAAACTTTTTTGGGGCATTTTTCAGAAAGAATCAATTTACTTTGAAAGCAACAAAACTGATATTAAAACTAACATTTGCTGGCTATTTTTAGTTTTCTTTCCCTTTAGACCTTGGTTATGATTTGAATCGACTATATCATGCTTAGTCTGCTTTTGACGATAACTATTTCATTTGGTTTCAACTGAGTTATGACAAGCAATTTGAATGGAAATCACACTATGTATCAAAAAGATTAACATTAAATATCTACTTTAAAATGCAGTGAAATCTTGATAACTAGACATTGCACAGGAATAAACAAGCTTGTCTACTTTATTAATTTCCTTTTGTATTTCCTTTTTTTTATTTGCTTGATTGATACTCATGTTTTAAGATACAAAAGTCAAAGTATTGACAATACAGGGAAAAAGTAATCAAAAAGAGAAGAAATGCTGCTTTATTAGTTTAAAATTAATAAAATGATGCAAAAATGCATCATAATAAGGAATGTAATAAGACAACAAAACAAAAGGCCAGCATTTTTTTTCGAACATTCTTCTAAAAGGAAAAAACCCACGATTTTATTTTTGCAGCAAAGAGGATATTTGTCCAATCTTCCTGTTTCACTCTTAAAAATATAACATTTCATTTTTGTAGTCAGCCAAAAGTTAAATGATTTATATAATAAATTTCCTTATGTTTTATCAAGAAATATGTTATTAAAATATCCTACTTTTTCTATTATATGATAATTTTTAAATCACTTTCTTATTGGAATAGCAGAGAAGTCATACACTGAATCTAAAGCCAGCATAGCACACACACTCAACATTTTAACCCAAGTCACATTTGAAAGGAGTCATTGAATTTGAAATGGACATGAGTAAACTTCTTATATTTTTTAAAATGTAAATACATATTTTGAAAGTAAAAAACTTTATTGTATCATTTATTTATATAAGCATGCACTCCAGGAAACTCTATCATTTTTTAACATATTGACACAGATAATAATCAGACTAAAATGTGTAATAAGTTTCAATAAATATCTTAATCTTTTCTTCAGCTCCTTTTATGTTTGTGATGTCAAAAATGGACTTCTTTATGCTGTATTAGAATGTTCAAACTAGCCCATACAAATATACACTCATGCAGATTCGAATCGTTTTTTTCCATTAGCTATGATATGATAAGAAAATGATCTGCATTTTTTAAATTAAAAGGTTATTTTAAACAATATCATACCTTAAGATGGTGCAGTGCAACCAAACAATGATATTTGAAACTAACCAAAGGAAGCACACAAAAGAAATTATTGCCCATATATCCGATGCAAACATAAACTCAATAGCTATCACCTTATCATTGTGAGAACTGTTGAGCTAAAAATTGCAGGTTTAAAGGTATTTTATCTTTCCCAAACAGTTAGAATTTCCTCCACTTATATGCGTTCAGAGGGAAACTCCCCTCCTGGTAAAATTTTTACAATCCTCGATAATCAAAGAAATATATTTTTGTAAATTATATTTCAGTATATTTAAAATCCTTTAGTAACATGTGAAATATGTTTGAAAATTATTGCTCTGAGATAGCATTACATTAATATACAATAATTTAAAACCAAATATCTATATCCCGCAGGTAAAAAAAGCTTCAGATATACAATATCTAACAAAATCATTATCCAATTCATTCTTAAAAATTATACCTGATATTTCGATTTCTTTTTAAAACCATCCTCAGGAGTTAATTTTCTAAAATGAAAATCAGCAAAAATTATTTGAATGTTATAAAATCGAAGACGAAATCAAATTGATAAAAGTAAGAGGAATTTCATTAATGTATTTAAAATAACCTCAGTAGCATTATTTCCTATTCAAAAATGAACTTAAACAAAATTACTAAAAATATTGTACAAAATCTAGGCCAAAAGAAATGCCAACATCATATAGTGTTTCTTCTAGATATTATGTTAAGGCTGTAAAAGGCTATCTTAAATCAAAAAGGACAACTTTAAGACAAAAGTTTTAAATCTATTTTTATTCAGAAATGGATGAAATTAGCAAGTGATGTTGTTCAGAAAGTATCTAATCACACTCAGTTTTCTGTTTTTTTCAAACACAATAAATGTTTTAGGAAACACTGTCAAAGTTAGAGTTTTGAACCGAATTTTCTGACAAAAGTAGAAAAAATAGTCATACTGGGATAGAAAACATGATCAATTTCCCCTATAACTCAATAGATAATTTATTGATCACAAAATGGTAAATAGAGTTCGATTCCGAATTGCATCCATAGACATGTCTTTTAATTAGTACATCTTTTGTTAAAAAATGAATTTGTAAATATGTAAAAACATTTTGTGCTTGTTGAGTGGTGCAGTTGGAAACATCCTTAATTGAGATAATAGCATGACAATAAAAAAAATCATTCAAACTAATAATTATGAAGTATCATTACCAATAAATAAATGCTATACACTCCCTCAAATCTGCACAGCTCAGGACCAGGGTTTTTGTGGATTGCTTCAATGAATGCTTTCAATATAGTGAAGTATTGAAATAATTCAGTAAAGTAATAAACTAAAACAATAAAAAATTAGATAATTTTAAAACTGATTAAATTATTTAAAAATAAAAGTCAAGAATAATTAAGAATGTATAATTAAATATGCATAATAAAAATTAGATACCTTTTTTCTTGGATTATTGAATGGAACTTGGCCCTTGAAGGTAGTTATTAATTCAGATCAAAATCACAAAGAAAGTTTTATTTCAGGTTTAGCCAGACTTAATAACCAAACAAGCTCGATTAATACATAAATGTACTTAGTAAAAAAAAAAAAAAAAATGTGATGACCAGTGATATCAGCAATATGCTGATTTTTCTCAGAAATAAATTTATTCTTCCTTCTTGAAAAACTGTGAGTTTGGTCATACTATTGGGAATTACATACTTACATATGGAATAATATAAAAGTACAATTTTGCCATCTTACATGTGAACTGAAAGTTTCATTGCTTATTCAGTAGACTCCCTCAAATCTGCACAGCTTGGGACCAGAGGTTGTGTGGATTTTTGAATTTTGCAAATCTCTGGTCATTTCTTTATTTACATTTATTAAACATTAAGTTGAATGTTATTAATAATGCAAATGAAACTATAATCAATGCTTACAGTATAATAAAATATTAGAATAAATGATAAATTAAAATAATAAAAATTTAGATATTTTTTTTAACACAATTAAAATATTAAAAACAAAGATCAAGTTTAGTAATCAATAATGCATGATTAAATATTCATTATAAAGATGAAATGAATTTTTCCTATATTATTGAATGAAACTTGCCTTCTAAAAATATGTTACTAATTCACATCAAAATCATAAAATAAGGAAGTTTTATTTCAAGTTTAGCAAGACTCAATAAGCGAAATAGCTTATTAATACAAAAAAGTATTTGATGTGAAGATTCTGATTAACAGTGATATCTTGATATTTTTCAGAAATATATTTATTCTTCCTTTATTAAAAAACATTCATTTAGTCATATTAACATTAATTAGAAATTAAAATATATATGAAACTGATATAAAACTAGCAAAAGTCAATTTCTTTCCTTATAATTGAGCTGAATGTTTCATTGTTTACATTTGTAAATTATGTGCAGATTTGGGGGAGTCTTCTGTATTTGTGATAATATAAGGATTTCAGGATTGCTTCTTTGAGAAAGTCTACAATACTTTAATTATTTTTATACAACTTTTAATAGATTAAAACTCATAGGAACAATAATTTTACTATGATATAACAGAGGGTTGAGAAATGCTCTGCTAACCTCATATAATAAGAATTTTTAGTTGTACTTACCTACACTACAAATTCAGATGTGATAAGTTATCAAAAATAACTGTATTTTGCCAATTTAGTTATCAATTTCCAAACAAGTACTTTTAATAAATACAAAATATTATTAAAAATGGCAAGCAATATAAAAGCAAACTAAAATAATAAAACCAGTCATTTATCATACATTTATTAAATATGAATATACAACACCATAAACAGCAATAAAAAAATACAAATGAGTTTTTTTTTTTTTTTTTTTTTTTTTTTTTTTTTTAACAGATTGATATGCTCTTCAGAATGATTATAAGTACAGTCAAAGATCGATAGTCCGCACACCCATAATACGCAATTTTCGATAATCTGCGTTACTCTACGAATGTAAACAGCGAAATAAACACTTTAAAAAAATTACAAATTTGTGATCCAAAAATAATTTTTTTAAACAAATAATAAAATAATAAAAAAAAATCATAATAAAACATCTACATTTTTAAAATTTTAACTGTTTTATTTTATTAACAGTAAAATAAACTGTATTATGGAACATACATTATTATTTTTATTTAAATGCACTTATATATTTAATTTTTTAATAAAATAACTTTAAAAAGACATTTTTTGAGCCATGAAATCTAATAATCAATTTATTATTCTGTTTATCTTTTCATATTATACTGATTATAGGACTAAAATGCTATCTAGGAAAAATAAAATGATGTATAATCCACAATATTCCATAATCCGCACAACCTTTCGCCCCAACTTGTACGGATTATAGAACTTTGACAGAATAATGCAATGTACATATAAATATATTGTATCAATGAATATACAAATGTTATATCCACGGTTATTAATAGTACTATTATTACATACTAATAACAATGCAGTTAAATAAAAAAAAAGTTAATATTATCACTATAATTTTTTTTATATCATTACTGGCATTAAAATATGTACAGGCTCGCTGCCACAGAATTTATGAAGCATGGCATTTCATGTGTCTGTCTGAAGTCCCAAATGCCGAGTTTAATTTTTTTTTTCCTGATTTTTTGATTTTTACAAACTTTTTTGCTCAATGTTTTTAGATCTTTTTCAAATTTTTCGTTCCAGATTTTTATAAGTTTTTCATTCAAGAATTATACACTTTTACAAATTTTTCCCCCTGAATTTTTATATTTTTAATTTCAGATGTTTACAATTTTTTCAGTTCAGATTTTTAGATTTTTAGAAATATTCAACTCTGGATTTTATGATTTTTGCAAATTTTTTGCCCCAGATTTTTAGGTCTTTAAGATTTACATTTTTTTTTTTTTTTTTTTTTTTTTTTTTTTTTTTGCCTTGCTTTTGTAAATTTTATTTTGTATTATTATTAATATTATTTTACAAATTTTTCGCTCCTAATTCCTATATTTTTAACAAATTTTTTTTATTATTATTTTTACAAAATTTTCCTTTTAAAAAAAATTTTTACTATGTATATGAACTTACATGTGCACAAATTTCCAAAATGCACAAAATACTATACTTTTGAAATAAAATCAATGAAAATTCACTTGCATTTATTTCTCACAGTTATATATATATATATATATATATATATATATTTATGAGGGACCAGATTTATACTGCATATCATCTTCATGCTTGTAACTTAGTGACATACAATTATCACAAAAATCCTTTCTCTCACCCTCGCCATCTTCTAATTAACAAAAAATGCTCCCCCAAAACAGAACTGCTCACTCCACAAATCATATATTAAACTTGCCTAAATAAGCTTACTTGAAAAATACACCTATTCCTAAAAAAAAGCCGTAGTGTATGCAAAATACGCAAAAACAAATTTCAACTACACCCATTTTCAATGACGAAACCAATCGATAACTACTGTATGTCAATCATCACTTTACAAAATATATAAAACTCACGTCACAAATAAATTTTGAATGAATTTACAAAACAAACTGGTAACAACAAAAACTCATTTATATTGCTTGTTTTTGAATTCAATATTACTCTCTTATGTTTATGTGTTCTTTAATGTAAATTTTGATAAATTTTATATACTTAACTAAGCAATCAATTATTTAAAAAATATATATTTCAACTGAACAGAATGGAATCAAATTCGGTTTATAAGTATCACAATGTGTTAAATTTGAGCGTATTTTTTTTTTTTTTTTTCAAACCAATTAGCTGTATCTAAATTAAAATTTGAATAACATTCAGTAAACTACTTAGAAATAAATAATACTAATAAAAGAAACTATCAGCTATAAATAAAATATTTAATAAATAATGCTTTAAATAACGCAAGGATAAATCAGCAAAAATGAAAGTTGCTACATATAAAACATTCAGTCATTAAGATATAGTAAATTATACAGTTCTCAGTTCAAGAATAATGAAATAAACTGCCCTACCTTAGCATTAACTTACTTTCGTAAAAATGTTGGGTACAATAAATTTATGTTTTCAAAGTTACCTGAACAAACTATGCTGTGTCTGAAAACCAGACGCCATTAAAAGAATGAATCAAGAGTTGAACAATGATTCATTAAAATGATTCTTGCATTCTTTTGAAAACGAGCGTACCTGTGCAGTATTTATTAATATTTTTTATCAATTAAATTTCTGCAGTTGCAATATGGCTTTCACTATTTTTTTTATCCCTAGCTAAAATATTGGTTACCAGACAACAAGGGTAAAATTTTCCGAGTTATCCTAAATCAAAAGGCGTCTAATTTTTAATCCAAAATGCATATTTGAGCTCTAGATTAGCAAATCTTTAAAATATTCCCCATTTCTTTAAAAAATAAATATTTTACTTTGTTATTTAAAAATTGTTTGAACATTTATATTATAGCTGAGCTGTTTTCCATTTATTTATTGAATCATTTCCCATGAATGAATCTTTTCTTATGGTTCATTCATTGTGTTGGCGTCATGTAATAAAATGATAATACTTTGACTATAACAGTAGCTAATTTTGTTAAATTAATTTACTGAATTAATTTTCTTTACTAAAACAAATTAATGGTAAGATAGATTTTGTTAGTTATTATTCTACTGATAATTCTATAACTTGTGGTTTGATTGTATGGAGACACAAAATATTATGTGTCGCCTCGCACCTTTTATTTTTGCTTATATTTATAGTCCTTTAAAATATTCCGTTAACGGCTAAACCGAATATTTGGCTAGCCGAATGCTTCATTATTTTAGCATAATGGTATTAAAAAGTTTTAATTTACATAATATTTAAAACAGATACTTTCATTCTACATAAACAAGATTTTATTTCAGAAGTAAAATGCTCTAAGAAAACTATGCTTTGAGTTCTAATCTAAGAAATCTTTTTTAATTAATAAACCTTTATTACAGTAGACTCCTTCAAATCTGCAAAGCCTGTGAGCAGGGGTCGTTCGGATTTTAGAATTTTGCATATTTCTGGTCATTGATTTGTTTACATTTTTGAAACATCAATTTTATTGGTAACTAAGCATTATAATGAATGCATATAATAAATCGAAATATTTAAATAATTAAGTAACATATTTAAATAGTTTTTTAGTTAAAAAGCAAGTAATTATTACAATAAATTTAAGTAAAATAAAAATTTAGAAAAATATTGAAATAAAGTAAATCATTAAGACACAAAACTAAATATACATAATGATGAGGAAAAATCAGTCTTTTTTTATAAAGAAAAATATTTGCCTTTGTTAATTAAAAAAAAAACTTGATAAATTGAAAAATACTTAGGAAAATGATCACAATGACTGCTAAAAATATTAGTGCCATCATAAGTTTTTTCAAAATAAATACATATTTTCTTTATGAAAAAGCTTACAATTAAATCAAATTAACCAAAGTAACACATTAAAATACATATGTAAAAAAATATATATATATTATTATTAAACTGACATAGATTCCACTTTTACTCTGCCTTCCAAGATGAAACTAAAACTTTCATTTTGCCTTGTACCGTTGTTTTGTGCATTCGCTACTTCTGAAGTAAATTTTTCTCCTTTGAACAAACGAGGTGGCAATGCTTTATAGCAATTATATTTCTAGGAGCTCTTGAATTTTTTCGGAAGTAAATATACATTTTCTTCATGAAAAATCTTGTGCTTAGTCATAATAATCAGGATTACATATTAAATACATATGGTATATTGAAAGAGTAAAAATAAATATTGAAACACAATGAAACGAATGCAAGAAAAATTAACATTTCAACTAGTTTACACTTCAGAATATTCTCCAGACACTACAATAAGGGGAATCTTTCAAGGCTCAAAATGTATTGGAACAATCTGGGGTGATATTCTAGTTCCTGAAATTAGGATAAATAAAGTTTTGGTTTGTAAAATTATGGTAAATATCGTTCTCACTCATGCAATTATAAAACACATTATTAGAGCTACATATGTAAATATATACAGTAGACTCCCTCAAATCCGCACATATTTTACGGATGTAAACAATGAAACATTCAGTTCAGATGTAGGTGCAAAATATGATTTTTTCAGTTTTATATCAATTCCATACAATTTTTAATTTATAATTTTTGTTAAGGTTATTGAATTCATGTTTTTTCATGAAGAAGGAATAATTTATTTCTGAAAAAATAAAAATATTGCTAATATCATAGGTAATCACAATCTTATCAAATATATTTATGTATTAATCAAGCTTTTTTAGTTATTAAGTCTGGCTAAACCTGAAATAGGGTTTCATTATTTTGTGATCCTGATGTGAATTAGTAATGTACCTTTATGAAGCAAGTTTCATTGAATAATTTAGGAAAAACACATTACCTCTTTTAAAATGAATATTTAATTGTACATTATTGATTATTAACTTTACCTTCCCTTTTAGTATTTTAATCATTCAAAAAAATATCTAAATTTTTATTAGTTTATTACTTTTTTAAATATTTTAGTATATTGTATGCATTCATTATACTTTTGATTTCATTATTAATTACATTCAAATTACTTTTTTTTAAAATGTAAACAAAGCAATGACCAGAAATCTGCAAAATTCTAAAATCCGCAAAACCTCTGGTCTCAAGCTGTGCAGATTTGAGGGAGTCTACTGTATATGTAGTTTCTTGGGCTCTTTCTAACTTTTTTTATTGCTATTTAGAGTCTTGAATACCTTTTTTATATTTCTTTATATCTTTACAAATAAATCTGTCTATAAATAAAAGAGAAAAGCCAACAACAATCTTAAAATATCATTCTGGTTTGCAAATTTTTCCATTTTGAACTCTATAATTTTGATGTAGATATGCTCAAAATCAAAAGAAATATAAATTTATTCAGCAATAAATCAGCTGTGATAGCCAAAAGAGAATAAAAACTTTAGGAGAAAAAATGCTCTAGCCACTCTTCAGCACCATCTTTAATTTCATTGTTTACATCTAAAACATTGTGTGGATTTCTGGCATATGCGGATTTAAGGGAGTCTACTGTATTCCAAAGCGATAACATTATTATTCGATATCCAATGATGGTAAATGTGCCTATTCACTTTACATGAAACACGTGTGTTTGCTACATTATCAAAAGATTTTTAATTAGGCATTTTATTTGTATTTTTTAAATGTTATTTGTGCTTTTGCCATTTAAAATTACTCTTTTTTTTTTTTTTTTTTTTTTTTTTTTTTCAAGCCGCCTGTACTTAATGTTTACACACATTTTATAATTGCACTTGTCTCCATTTTTCGACACCTTATAAAGAGTATTAAGTTTCTTACATACATTATCATTGATATTTATCATGATTCTTAATAAGTTTGATTGTTTACATTCAAATTATTTTTATCCAACATCCTAAAGGTGTATGTTTGTTCATGATTTAATTTTATAACTCTGCAATCATGCACATAAACTGGGCTTAGTGTTATTTTTTGTACTTTTCAGTAAGTCAGGCATCAGTGCTATATGTATGTATATCTGTAATATATTATTATATAAATACATATATAAATATACAGTCAAAGTTCTATAATTCGCACAAGCTGGGGCCAAAAGTTGTGTGGATTATAGAGTACTATGGATTATGCATCATTTATTATTCTTAGGCAACATTTTAATTCTATAATCAGTATAAAATGAAATATAAATAAGAAATATAATAATTAATTTAATATGCTATCTCATAAAATGCCTTTTTAAAGTCATTTTATTATAAAAATTGATATATAGACTTTATTACAAAAATTGATTGTATTTAAATAAAAATAATCACATACATAATCCATAATACAGTTTGTTTTTTACTGTTAATGTAGTAAAAGTAAAAAAGTTTTAAAAAATAGATGATTTATTATGGTTTTTTTTCAATTTATTTTATTATTTGTTTTAAAAAATCATTTTTGGATTACAAATTTTTACACTTTCTTAACTGTTTATTTCATTGTTTGCATTTGTAAAGTGATGCAAATTATAGAAAATTGTGGATTATGGGTCTGCAGATTATCAATCTTCAACTGTATATATATACACATATATATGTATACACATAACTGTATTCATATATTATGCATGTATGTGTATCTATATACACTATATGACCAAATGTTTAAAAAAAAATTGAGGAATTAGCCTGAAACTTTTGGTGTAAAAAAGAGATGTTACATATTTCTGCAACGATTTTTTTTTCAGAAACCTCATAGGAAACTGTCAGCAAGTTCAAAAAGAAAGAATATCTTTTGGAATACCCTATCAAAACTAATGTAGCAAAAGCATTCAAACTGCAGACAATGATTTAGTGACTTATTTTTATAAACTGTGTTCATTTTTGTGAGGATAGCTAATTGTAGAAAAATTAAGGTTTTCATAAAAACAATTCCAAATTCTGCCAAGTTTTTTGCTTATCATTTACAGATTTCTTAATATAAAATAATTTTCTTTTCAGAAAATATGACAAACAACATTGCACGCAATACACTGTAATCAGAATTTAAAAATAAGCAGGTTAACTAAATAAAGTCTTACTGTGCATGTGTGAATGTAATAAAAAATAATATGCATAATGTGCTAGCTAAATGTATAGATCAAATTCTGTGAAAATCACAAAAACATAGTTTGGAAACTTAAAAAAGTATTGTAGATAGAATAAGCTCAAAATCCATTGTTCCCAAAAAGATGAGGGACTGTACCCAAATATAACAGTATGTGCAGTAATTGCCAAAACGTCCATGAAGGTTTACTTTGCAGACCAAAATTTTTTAGTTTCTGTCTGTTCCACGATAACTGCCATAAAAAGCATCCGATTTCCTTAAAATTGAGTTACCACATTCATGAAGTATCTGTATTTAGCTGCGTAGTTTTTGTTATGTTCTTTCAGAAAAAAATGACCATTTATTTTGCACCATAATGCTTTCCTATGGCAATTCAAACAATTTTCAATTTATCATTTGTTGAAAGAAAATGGCTCTTTTGATTAATGGATTTAAATGATACATTATGGATGGTAAAATTTTCCAATATCGGTCTTAAACTATTCGTATTTTGAAATTTTGTCCATACATTTGTCAGATTTTTAAAATTATTTCTGTAAATGTTGGTAATTTTTTATACATGTGTTCCAATAATATAAAAGATTTGTTTTAGAATTTTTTTTAATGTAAAATATACACATTTCATTCTTTCTTTTTCTTTCTTTTTTTTTTTAGTTGATACCTAGCTACATAAACTAATTTTAATAATATTATAAATATGCATAATATTTGATATTATAATATTTTAATATTTGAGTGCAATTTTTGAGTAAAAAAAAAAAAAAAAAAAAAAAAAAAAAAAAAAAAAAAAAAAAAACGGCGAAACGAATAAATGAATTGTACAAAGATACAAACAAATACAGCTGAAGTTCTAGAATCCGCACATGTTTCATCCAAAGGTTGTGTGGATTTTGAAATATTGTGGATTATAGAGTATTATGAATTATACATCATTTGATTATTCCTAGATAGCAAATTCTTTAATCAGTATAATTTGGAAATATTAATATGAAATCTAATAATTAATTTAATATACTATCTCAAAAAATTCGTTTTAAAAGTTACTTTATTAAAAAATTGATAGATATGTGCATTTACCGTAAAATACCGTTAATCCGCCCTTCCCGATCAAACGCCCCCTCCCCACTTTATAAAGAATTTGAATTTTTCAAAAAATCCCGAGAAAGCGCCCTCCCTCCCGATTCTCAAAGGCGATTGAGAGCAAGATCAATCATTTTGAAATGAACGAATCATGAATCTTTGATGAAATGTGCGGTTTTTCAAGATTTTTTAATTGATTTCATGCTTGTTTTGGCTTTTTTTTACTAATTTCTCCTTTTTTCTGCGTTTTTTCGACAGAATTTATGTTTAAAAAAATAAAAACCAAATTTTTTCAAGTATAAAAATTCATGATTCATTCAACGATTCATTCATTTCATGATGATTCATTCCTGTAAATTTTGTTGAACGATTGCGAAAAAATCCCGTGTAAGCGCCCTCCCCTAACTATTGTACGGTTTTTCTTTTCGTTTGGGGGGGCGGATTAACGGTATTTTACGGTAAATAAAAATAATTACATATATTCCGTATTCAAGTTGTCTTTTACTGTTAATAAAATAGAAGAGTTATATTAACAAAAAATGTATGTTTTATTATGATTTATTTCAATTTTTTTATTATTTGTTTAAAAAACATTTTTGGATCACAAATTATTAAATTTTTTTAACTGTTTCTTTCATTGTTTACATTCATAAAGTAACGTGAATTATAGAAAATTGCGGATTATCGATCTTTGACTGTATGACATCATATATCGAAAATAATACGCTTTGATATTGAAATAAAATGAACTTATTTATATGAAGGATTTTTACTTATTATCACGTAAATAGATCGTTATTAGGCTTGAATGTATACTGCCGAAAAGGTGTCACTTTTATGCTTTTTATAGTTTTTAAATTTTGGTTGCAGACATCTAAGAAGGTGTGAGCCGATATTATACAAATTGATTGGAAAATGCATTGCTAATATTCTCTTTTAAAATGCACATACTTCAATGAACAGTGTTGATTTCAGGGGGTGGTCCAGGGGCATGTTCATCTCCCCCAACAAACAATTATATCCCTTCCCCCTGGAAAATTTGAGATTTTGTGTTTTCGATGGTCAAAAGATGCAATTTCCCCCCCCCCCCGTAAGTTTATTATGTCCTCCCTGGAGCCACAGAAGTACCTCCTGACAATAAATGTCTGAATTCAACACTGTCAGTGAAGCTATGCTTTTTAAATCCTCATGATGGGAATAAGTCAACATTTATATTTGATAATCTGGATAGTGAATTTGGAAGTTTTCACATGTAGAGATAGAAGAAGGAATTTTAAGATTTGCACACCCAATTACTTTATCTTCGAGTTTTGAAGGAAAATGAAAATGATATTGCCATCAGAGAAATCGATGAAAAAATTTATAATATCGATTAAATCGAATAAGCCATAGTATCTATTAAATAGATTTAAAAAATCAAAATCACCCATCGCTACTATGATGCATTTTTTTGAAAATCCCCTAACTAAGTGAGTTACTGTTTTAAAACTTTTTATTTGTTATGCTTATGATGAAAACGAACACAGCAAGGAAACCCCTACTCTATATTGAAGTATTCAAACCTATTTTCCTCCTGGACCTGGTTTCACCCTTTACCGGGAAATGGTAATATGCTTACCACTTAATTTTTATTAAAAATCGTTTGATATGCACCGAAATTTTTAGTACAATAATTTCTTTTTATGTAAACCTGACGTAAATAGCACTTTTTAAAAAGATAAATTTGTTTATAGATTTTGGTGCCATCAAACCTTTTCAACATTTTTAACTAAAAAATTTACTTGACTCATAAATGGTTATACGAATTACAACCCTATTTCAGAGGAAATTGATTCGTTGTGCTGATTTGCAAGGCAACTTTTGTAAAAAGGAATTCAAGAAAAATGATTTTACTAAATTTAGAGTAAATTTTATTTAAAAAAATGTGAAAACAAAAATGCATAACTCGAAAGCTGGACAACATGAATGAGTATAAGAAGTATAGCATAACTTCTTTATTCCGGAAACGTCGCAATTACACCGAGTCCAAATTATAGAAAATTCCGGATTACAGAAGTTTTGTAGATAAAATGCATAAAGATTAATGATAACACTAAGATCTTTTATAAATATGGCAATACAAAAATGCAAGAAACTGAATAATTGAAAATATTGAGAAAAATAAATTCAAAATGCACAAAACTGAATGTTTTTTTTTTTCAAAATTAAGTATATCTTATGCAGTTTCGCCATCTATCGTAAACTTTAAAAACAAAAAACGTAGGATTTTTTTAAAAATTTGAGATTTCTGATTTCTGAATACTTAATAAATAACGTATATCACAAGAATAATAGACTTGTCATGAAAATTATTGAAAAACTAAAATTGAATTTCTAAAACGAAAAAATTACAGTGAGAAATTTAAGACTTGCAATTATAATCTAAAAATAAACATTATAATTACAGTAACGTATTTAAAACTGTGATACATAACACTAATAATATAAAAAAATAAATATGTAGCAACTATAAATATCAAAGTAAGTCTTAAGTTAAATACTTAAGAAAAATAACAAAAAAAGTCTGATTTTGTGATATTTTAGCGACATCTTTGGAAAAAGAAAAATAAGTGAAATTACTATTAATCATGAATTTTTACAAATCTAAGGAGACACGTACCGTATTTTCCGGGAATAACGCCGCACCGAGTATAAAGCCGCACTTGGTTAAAAATAAAAAAAACTAGTTTAACGCCGAGCCGGGTATAAGGCCGCACCGGGTATAACGCCGCGCCGGGTATATTCCCACATTTATTATTAGAGCAATGAAATAAAATTATTAACTGATATAAAGTAAAACATTTTGATCTTAAATAAATAACTTATCCTTTTTTTGTTGTACAGTTATTTCAATGAAATTGGAACCTCATCCATTCGCTGCGCCACTTTTCCCGTTAACTTTTGCTAAATTGATTACATTCAGCTTAAATTTTGCAGGGTAACTGCGGCGCTTACAACTCACATCTGAAGACATATTTAAGATAAAACTTACCGTAAAATACTGTTAATCCACCCCCCCCCCCAAACATGACGAAAAATCGTAAAATAATTAGAGGGGGGCGCTTACACGGGATTTTTCCGCGATCGCTTCACAAAATTTGTAAGGATGAATCATGATAAATTGAATGAATCGTGAATCTTTGGATAAATCATGAATTTTGATACTTAAAAAAATTCGTGTTTTTTTTTTCTTTAACGTAAATTTTGTTGAAAAAACGCAGAAAAAAGAAGGAATTTGTCAAAAAACCCCCAAAAAGCATGAAATCAATTAAAAAAATCTCGAAAAAAGCGCATTTCTAAAGATTCATGATTTATTCATTTCATCATGATTCATTCCTTTCTCCCCCCGTTCTTTTGACATAATTTGTACTTTTTTAGAGATTTTTTGAAGTAATTCGCGTTTTTACTGCAATCTTTCGTTAAAATGTGGGTTTTTTGGCGATACTTCGCCAAATTCATGATTTTTTCGCGATCCTTTAAAGGAATTTGCGTTTTTTTTTTTCCACGATTGTTTAGCGAAACTGGCGTTTTTTCAGCGATTTTTTTGGAAGGGAGGCGTTTTCTCGGGATTTTTTGAAAATTTCAAATTTTTTATAAAGTGGGGGGGGGGGCGGATTAACGGGATTTTACGGTATATCAGTAAATTAAAATCAATTTTAAGCATCAGATTCTTTAACCTTAAAAATATAATTCCACGTGCATGTGTATAATTACAGCGAAAGCAACGAAAGTTTAGATTTGCCAATCTGTTTTCAAAAATTTTAAATTAATTAGGCCTATTTACAAGCCGCACCGAGTTATTGGCCGCACTTTTGTTTACAAAACAAAAAAATCTAGTTTAACGCCGCGGCGTTATTCCCGGAAAATACGGTACATGAATTACAAATGTAATTTAGAGAGCTCTTAAAGTTTTAAACTGGAAAAAAAAGTTGCGTTATAATTTTCTCATTTTCTTAACCATTTTCTGAAATTCATTTATATATGATCTATAATGCCATCTATTATCTCTAATTAAAAATAAAAATGAATAAACGCACTGAAGTGGCCGGATTACAGAAGTTTCCAGATTATAGAAGTCCGGATTAAAGATGTTATACTCTAGTCGTGAAATTTAATTGGAGCTGGATGTATGGAAATCAAAGAGGTAAAAATCTTGTTTGGATATCTTTCGAGAATATGTCAAACAAATAGGCAAAATTTTAACAGATGAGAAAATAAAATTACAAGCAGTCGATGAAATAAATTTTTAGTTTTTATCAATCTGGATATGAGATTTTCTCAATATTAGCTATGGCATTGTCTACTGTATCGTATGCACGCCAACTGTATGCTTATGTTGATGTAGCTGTGAAAAAATTATCGAGTTAAATCATACCTATGAATATATATTGATGTATATACCTATGAATATATATATATAATTTAATGCACTGACTATTGTTTAAGGGGAAAAAATTAGAAAATCAATTTTTAGTTCAGAGTTCAAATTTAGTGCAGTTTATTTTAAAATGTCTTTTTTATTATTTTTCTTTCTGTTTTCAGATTCGGTGGTAGATAAAACTGTTTTTTTCTGAAACTCAGCAAGTCATTTCCTTGGATGAAAATGGCGACAATCTGTTCTTGCTGACGCCTTGAAGAAGTTCTTGTTATCGTTTGCAATCAAGCTTAAATTCATTTGAGAATATGTCATCGATTACAGAAAAAAATTCTTCCTCCGGTGAACAGCACCTTGTTCCTCGAAATGAGGATAAGGGAAAACATTTCTCCACAGATGCAATTGACACAGCTTTTATTTGTGAAATATGTTTCAAAACATTTTCTAAGAACTCTGACCTAAAAAGACATTTCTTGACTCATACAGGTGAAAAACCTCTTGTTTGTGAAATATGTTCCAAGAGATTTTCTGACAGTAGTAGTCTAAAAAGGCACTGCTTGACTCATGCAGGTGAAAAACCTTTTGTTTGTGAAGTATGTTCCAAGGGATTTTCTGACAATAGTAGTCTAAGAAAGCATCGGTTCACTCATACGGGTGAAAAATCTTTTGTTTGTGAAATATGTTCCAAAGGATTTTCTCAGAATGGTAATCTAAGAAGGCATCGCTTGACTCATTCAGGAGAAAAACCTTTTGCTTGTGAACTATGTTCCAAGGGATTTTCTGATAAAAGTAATCTAAGAAAACATCTCTTATTTCATACAGGAGAAAAACCTTTTGTTTGTGAAATATGTTCCAAAGTATTTTCTGATAATAGTCATCTAAGAGGGCATCGCTTGACTCACACAGGTGAAAAACCTTTTGTTTGTGAAGTATGTTCCAAGGGATTTTCTGACAATAGTAGTCTAAGAAAGCACCGCATGACTCATACAGGTGAAAAACCTTTTGTTTGTGAAGTATGTTCCAAGAGATTTTCTCAGCGCATTGGTCTAAAAAGGCATCTCTTGATTCATACAGGAGAAAAACCTTTTGTGTGTGAAATATGTTCCAAAGTATTTTCTGATAGTAGTCATCTAAGAAGGCATCGCTTGACTCATACAGGTGAAACCTAAAGCTTGCTTGTGAAGTATGTTCCAAGGGAGTTTTTGACAATAAAAGTGTAAGAAGTCATTGTTTGACTCATACAAGTGAAAATCCTTTTGTTTGTGAAATATGTTCGAAAGGATTTTCTCTGAATTGCAACCTAAGACGTCTTTTGTCGCATACAAGATGGAATCCTTGTGTTTCTGAAATGTTTTCCAAAACATTTTCTAGACATTGTGAATTTGAAAGACATCTCGTGATTGATACAGAAGGAATGTTTTGTTTGTGCAATATTTTTTCCATAGAATTATATGATAACCATTATTTAAAAAATTTATCTCATACTAAATAGATACCTCTTTAAAATCTCTTGTACTTTTTTTTAAATTGAGTTTGAACCCTGCATGTTTTGTTGCATTTACTGTTATCACTTCTGTATTTTTTTAACATTTAGTAATAAATTTTAAAAAAATTCATAATTGTATCAGTTGTCATTTTGATAAAAAATAAAGAACAACAGACTTGTTGATTAATTTTCAGCAATTTTTTGATAGTTTTAATTTTTAGGTGCGTTTGTAATTTTGCAAATATGTAGCACCTTTTGTTGTCGTTCAGTCTGTCTGTCTGTCCGCATATAACAACGCAAATCTACCCAACCGAATCGTTTAAAATTTAAAATACATAATTGTTAAATAATTTTGTCGAGTCATTTCAAATTTTATGAAAATGAGATGCACAGATCAATTACAGGGACAATCACAAGTATTCCGTTACATTACGGTCAATGGGGAAAAACGTTTCAAATGCATCCTAATCGTTTAAAATTTAAAATACATAATTATTACCTAAATTTGTCGAATTATTTCAAATTTTATCAAAATCGGATGCATATTTCAGTTACAGGGGCAATCAAAAGTATTCCGTTACTTTACGGTCAATGGGAGAAAATGTTTCAAATACATTTTAATGGTGTTACACTCTTTCGAGCATAATAAAATGCATATATGTATCTATAAAGAACATATATATATACATCTCGCACGATCTGTGGTGCAAAGAACATTTGTTATTGATTTACAAGGCCACACAAAAGTATTCCATTACATAATGATATAGGGAGAACATTAATTGGTGCGCATTTTAATTGTAATTAACTATTTACAGTTTTATGAGATTGATATATGAGAGTGATATTTTAAAACTTTGTTATCATACGAACGCACCTCATTTGCTACGCTTTACGTGCAATTTCCAACTTGTTGTTATTTTACGGTAAAGTAACTTTCCCCTAGTTTTAAAACTTAGTCTTACCTGATAAGGATAAATTGTACCTCAATATGTTACTCTATAGGAAAGGCTTTATTGAAGTAACACTTTTAAAAATAGGAGAAAAGTGTGCCAAAAATATTTTTGGTGAAAAAAAAAATCTGTTAGATTTTCTTGTTGAAAAATTATCCAAGGTTTTAAATCAAACGCATCTCATTGTCATGTATTCTTTGCATCCATCATGAGCTGAGTAATTTTTTATCATACAGCACGATAGTGCGCTATAGCAGAGCTCAACCGCTTCTCTAATGTTAAAATCCGAAGTTTGCGTCTTAATAGTTTAAGCAGGCATCTCTTGACTCATACAGGAGAAAACCCTTTCGCATGTGAAGTATGTCTCCAGAAATTTTCTATAAGTAGTAATCTAAAAAATCTTCTCTTGACGCATACAAGATAAATTCCTTATGCTTCTGAAATGTGTTCGAAAGAATTTTCTTGACATTGTCAACTAGAAAGCCATCTCATGGTTCATACTGGAGAAATTATTTTTTGTTGGTGCAAGATGTTTTCCAAAGGATTATCTGATAACCATTATTAAAAAAAATATTTGTCTCATACTATATAGATACCTCTTGAAAGTATCTTCTACTGTTCAAATGTAACATTATCAACTTTTTGGTAATTTTGGATCCCCCCCACTGTTCCCTGGTAATCATCAAAGTGCAAAAATTTTGTGATTTCTCGAATTTACTTTTTTTTGTTCCACTAGGGGGGCCCCGCCCCCCTGCTCGCTATGCTCGCCAACCCCCCGCGTAATCGCTTCGCGATTCCAAATTATTGTCTACTCCTGCTTGCTGCGCTCGCCAATAACCCATGGTATGAATAAGCAGTTGCAGACCTTTCAAAAATGTGTCACACGACTGGTGTTGTAAAGAAATTAAAAATGTGCCCCCCTGGGGTGCAGAGTGGGAGACGACACAAAAGACATCCGTAATATGAATAAGCAGCTGCAGACCTCTCAAATGATGTCACACGACTGGTGTTGTAAAGAAATTAAAAATGTGCCCCCCCTGGGGGGCAGAGTGGGGGATGACACACAACACATCCATAATATGAATAAGCAGTTGCAGACCTTTCAAATGATGTGTCACACAACTGGTGTTGTAAAGAAATTAAAAATGTGACCGCCCCCCCCCCTTGGGAGAGCAGAGTGTGGGGGTGACACACAAGACATCCATAATATGAATAAGCAGTTGCAGACCTTTCAAATCTTGTGTAACACGACTGGTGTTGTAAATAAAATAAAAATGTGTCCCCCCTGGGGTGCAGAATGGGGGATAACACACAAAACGTCCATTATATGAATAAGCAGTAGCAAACCTCTCAAATGATGTATCAAACGACTGTTGTTGTAAAGAAATTAAAAATTTGGCGAAATATTACAGTTATCGACAAGTTGGCGTCACTTTTGAGAACTAATTTTGGTCGCCAAATTTGGCGATATATCGCCAAGTTGGCGACAAACTTAGCGATTGTTGGCGATGGTAACCTTTCCTCTCTTTATGGTAACCCATATGGCGATACATAGACGGAGCCCTTTCCTGATTGGTCTATTCGACTCATGGAAGGAGTGGACAACCCAGATTCGTTAGTTCCGGAAATCTTCCACATCAGCATCATTCCAGGAGTCATTCCTTTTAAGGCTAGTTTTTTTTACTATAGAAGGATGTGATATACAAAACTGATTTAATTTATTTTTCGCATTGTTTTATGATTCAAATGAAGATAAGTCAATAAAATATCACTTTGCATGTGAAAAAATCTTATATTAAGTAACACTTAAAAGAAGTAGTTAGTATTTAAAAACATTTTATAATACCGTAATTTCTGGAAGAAACGCCGCATCGCAAAAAATCACTCAAAAAAATTTAGAAAATGCTCGTAAACGCCGCATCTTCGTAAACGCCGCAGTTGAAATTTCCGCGGTAATCGTGATTGACGTGCTAAACAGAAACACATTAATAAGGTGTTTTAAGAATGCATAAAAATGAAATTATTAATCAGAAAATAATAATTTAAATACAAATTTCGAAATTAATAATATTATTTAAATACCGTATTTTCGGGAATAAGCGGCGCGGCGCATACGAGTTTAAAAGTTAAAAATATGCTTAGTGCGGCGAGGTGAATACGGTGATTTTTTTCCTTACAGCAATACGTATTAAAGAGGTGATTCTGTTCCGAAAATTGTGAAAAGGCAGTCATTAATACAAAAATTTGAAATGTAAAAAAATATCGTGAAAATCAACAAATGGTCATAAAAAAATGTTTATTCACAGAAAAAATAGCTAGCTTCATGAAAGATCGCAGCAAAAGCAAGTTACTGTTTCTTATTTGCATAGCAAACATTATTAATGAATCACTTATCGGATTTTCACAATGTCGCCGCAGCTAAATAAACAAACATGTCATGATAACGGAATTTTTTACCCAGTGAGTCAAACAGTGTGCTTTTTGATGAGTATCTATAATATCCTTAAAACTTAATATATTTTAATTATTATTATTGCCAATTGCTGAAAACTTGAACAAAATCGGCTAATTAATAACGAAAATATTATTTTTTCGTTTTTTAAAATATTTTCAGATTTTTTTTTTGAAAGATTATAAAAGATGGGGGGGGGAGTACAGAAGAATTAAATCCACTTCCTGCATTAACTATGCATTTTTCCGTGCCCTTTTGATGCAGTTTGCGTTTTTTCGCTATCTTATGCGAAATTTGCATATTTTTTTGCTATCTTTTAATTTAATTTGCCACTTTTTTCGCGATAGTTTGTCAAAATTTGCCGTTTTTTGCGATCTTTTGTCGAAATTGGCAAAAAATCTATTATTTCATTTTGTAATTTCTTTTACAATTTACATTTTTTCCTTCTTTTTGTCAGGGATGCAGAGGAAGTCACATAAAGTTATACTCCGTGTACTCTCTAGATTTTTTTGAGAAGCTCTGTATATACCCTCTGTATCTGAACTACATCATTGACTTATACTGTATGCATGAATGTTCCTGATTCTGTTCATATATCCTCTGTCTATAATATGTATACCCTGATTTATTTTCATGACTAAAACATTGGTATGTGTCATCACAACAGAAAGAGCACCCTAAATATTTATACAGTAGACTCTCTTATATCCACACAGCTTGGGACCAGGGGTTGTGAGGATTTTAGAATTTTATGGATTTCTAGTTATTGCTTTGTTTACATTTGTTAAGGCCCCTGTCCTCGCTCCAGGAAACGCTCTCGAGCTAATGCTATTCCTATGGGGAAGCATTTTTCTAATAACTCTTTCACATTTTGACATTTTTGAATATTTTTTTTTTTTTTTGCATTGGATAGCTGAGGTGCATGCCGACAGCGCACCTTTTTTACTTTTTCGATTTTGGTTGCAGATATATTTTTTAAAAAGTACTTTCAGTTTCGAAACCGGTTTTGAAAGTGAAACTAAGTTTGTAAAAAATATCTGCAACCAAAATCGAAAAAGTAAAAAAGGTGCGCTGTCGGCATGCACCTCAGCTATCCAATGCAAAAAAAATTAATTAAAAATGTCAAAATGCGAAAGAGTTATTAGAAAAATGCTTCCCCATAGGAATAGCATTAGCTCGAGAGCGTTTCCTCGAGCGAGGACAGGGGCCTTAAACAGTAATTTGAATGCAATAAATAATGCATTCAAAACTGCAAGAAATGCTTACAATGTAATAAAATATTAAAATAAGTAAAAATCTAAAATAATAAAAAAACACTATTAAAATGAATGTAACACTAATAAAATGAAATTGAAATATTTTTATAATCGGCTGTAATGTAATAGAAAACTTTTGACCGTCCCTGCCATTAAACTATGCATCCGATTTTTATAAAATGTTAAACTATTCGATAAATTTTTTCAGTAATTATATATTTTAAATTTCGAAGCATTCGGGTGGATAGTTTTTGTTCTGTTATATGTAGATGGACGGGCAGAATGACCACTATAGATGCTAACTATTTATCTTCCTCTGTCCTGAGAAAATTTTTATGTGGCATTACAGAAATCTGTTTATATTTTATAAAATATCCTCAAAGATGCACCAGTCTTCTTATGTGTACACATTAATTTAAAGGATCATCGCAAAAATTCCAACATATACGCTAATGGCTCCTGGTGCATGTAAAATCCGCCATGAGTGCAAAGTCTTCCAAGTTACCTATGAGTTATACCTCTAGAGGTGCTTGCCAGGTGAAGGTCTCGTCATCTGATCAAGGTTCAAATTACGAGACCAACTTGTGTAGATAGAAATTCTTATCAAAACAAAACAAGTGGACAATATTCCTTCTGTATCTCTCTTATTTATTCACAAACACAAGCTTCATTCCAAATATACTTCACAAAATACTCCTTAAACAGCGATTATATATGCATACATATAAGAAAAAGAATAGGAAGTACTGGAGTATTCCACATTTTAAATTTAAACAATTTTATAATAATTTAGTGATTTTAATAATCTTGCATTTTCATAAAAACAGATAAAAGGCCGGAAAAAGATAACATGCTCTTTTGAACCAAAGACCATATTACAAATTAACAAAGAGAAATTTTTGATTGGATCAAAAATGATATCAAAAGACAAACGCCCCTCCCCAATCAGCCGTTTTTCTTATACATATTTAATTTCTTAAAGAATCACTTTAATTTTAGAAGCATTTGAATATTATTTATAAAACAAAAAATAAAAAACAAAAATCATAAATTTATAACATTTATTGCAAAAAGGAAATTTTAAAAAAAATTGTGACATAAATTTGTCAAAATTTAAGTTTATAGAATAAAATCTAGAGCCTTACACACTACTTAATACATTCAGGGCCCTCAATAAGGGGACGTTGGGGGGACCTTTCCCAAAATCATTTATGAATGCTATTACCCTTGACAATTTTACCGTCCTTGTCATTAAACTAGACATCCGATTTTCATAAAATTTGAGATTACTCAACAAAATTTTACAATAATTATATATTTAAAATTTCAAAGCATTCGGTAGGATAATTTTTTTTTCTGTTAAATGCAGACAGACAGACGGACTCCAAAGATGCATAAGTCTATATATCGATGCTTCTTACGTATAAATATTATTAATTTAAGAAGTCCAGATGTAATTTGGACAGTTCTAAGAGCATTTAAATTAATTTTATGAGTGTTATTTAGTATTGCTTTCAAGCGACATCAGGTCTGAGTTGGTTCTATAATTACAAACGCACCTGAAAAGCGAGAATATAAGACTGTTTTCAACCCAAGTGTCAGCGATGTGCTTCATTATAAATCTGCGGTGAATTTGTCTGCCATAAAAGGAAGAAGGATGAGGGGGAAAAGGAACTACATAGCCCGTTTCCGTAAAATTCCAGTTGACCTTGAAGGTATTGGCGATTCAAGCGCTGGAATACGCCATCTGGTGGAGAAAAGATGAAACTTCTCCATTCAGGTTAACGCCGTGTAAGCTCATTGCATTACACGCGTTTTAAATTTGTACAGAATAATTATTCTTTTGCACAATTTCAGATTTCCTGTGACATTTGTTTTCTGTCTTATATGACGAAGTAAATATTATTTGACTATCTAAAACTTTAAAATACATTTATAATAAAGGATTGTTTCAATGGGACTTTAACATTAGTTAAAGGGAAATTAAAGGGACAGTTATCCTGTATCGAAGGCTGCGAGCAGCGCCTCTGTAGGCCGTTTTAGTTCCCAATTGGGCCTGCTCTAGGATTCAATTCTGTCTAAGTGCATCATTCTCATGTGTGCTGGGTGTATAAGGCCAAAATTTAAGATCACAAATTGTAGAACTCGAACAAATTTATTAATTCCATAACAAAGTAAAAAAAATGGTTAGTAAACCATTTAAAAGCAATCTTCTAATGGTTTCAAATTCTCCATGGCATGGCTGGAAACATGGCTAAATAAGGTGGCTAAAATAATTACTGTTCCCGATAGCAGAACAATCCCGTTAAACATCAATTGTAACAGCCAAGTCAGAGCTATACCAAAAACTGCCAAGTGCATTTTCAATGCACTCACTTCCCATCTTCCTAAAAAATCCCCTGGCTTAAATACGAAAAGAAAAGAAGTTAAGGTACACAAGTTAAAGATTAATATGCAAATTTAATTGCAATTAATTGGCAAAACAAATTAACTACAGGTTAACTGACATGAAAAGATTTTCATACCACTCGCTCATCCAACCATGAAACCAGCCAACTATTTCTACAGTGTCAACACAGCAAGCTGTGATGTTGCAAGACAGGCCTAGTTAAAGTACACATATTGTACAACTGCAAATAAAGTCCAGTTTCATTTCAGTAGTAATTAACATTAGAAAACAATATGTTGAAATTTTAAATGCATGTTTAAATAAACTTCAAACATTTTCACAATTTTAAACAACTCATTGAAACTTTACTATTTCTTTGAAAAATATTAAGTGTTATTGGTTGAGCAGAGAAACTGGGAAAATATATAAATACCGCAATTTTCTATAATTCGCGTTAATTTACGAATATAAACAGTAAAATAAATAGCTAAGAAAAATCACAAACTTGTGCTTCAAAAATGATTTTTTAAAACTAATAATAAAAAAATTGAAAAAAATATAATAAAACATTTAATTTTTTTAAATATAAAGCTTTTATTTTATTCAGAGTAAGAAAACAAATTGTATTACAGAACATACGTGATTATTTTTATTTAAAAGCAACTATTACTAATATACTAAGCAGCTTTTTTTCAATAAAATAACTTTAAAAAAACATTTTTAAGATAACATATTAAATTAATTATTAGATTTCATATTTATCTTTTCATAATACATTCATTTTAAAAGTTAAATGCTGTCTAGGAATAATAAAAGGACATATAAATCATATAATACTCTATAATCAACAATGTTCCATAATCCACACAACCTTTGGCCCCAGCTTGTGCGGGTTATAGAACTTTGTACTTTTATACTAGACTTTATATATTTAAAACTTAAGGCAACAGAAGGGGATCATCCGCAGTTCTAAATAATGCAATGTAACTGGTGGCATACTCAGGGGGGTGGGATGAGGGGGATGCAGCCCCTTCCGAAATCTTTAGAAAACAAATTTTAATTACGAAAGTTTATCAAAAAGTAATGAAATCTGCTAAGATGGAATTTAAAAAGAACTAGAAAAATGTTCTGTTTTAGGAAGGTTTTCTCTTTAAAAAGTGTTTTTTCGCAGAGACCACAAAATAAAAATTTCAGCCAAGTTTCCGACATACACACGCTCTCTTAACACGCGGTAAAATTTATATAAGTTAAGACGAAAACCTGCTTAAAACGAAAATCCAGCCCCATGCATCTCCAACTTAGCAGGTTCGGTTGTATAATGTATGCGCTACCTGCTAATATAAAAACCTTTTTAAAACGAAAATGTTAAAGTTTTTGTAATTTCCTCTCAGAAATTTTTACTGTAATCTCAGCCCTCTCCGAAATGAAGAGTCTAGATACGCTACTGAATATCTTCACCCTCCTTCGGACCCAAGATTGACCATCCCCTCAGTTCACATCACTGACACTGGGGTTGAAAACAGTCTTATTTTCTGGCTTTTTAGGTACGTTCGTAACTATATAAATAGGTAACGCCTATTAGTCGTCATTCAGTCCGTCTGTCTGTCCGCATATAACAGAGCAAAAATGATCCAGCCAAATGCTCTGAAATTCTAAATATATAATTATGGCAATCTTTTGTCGAGTTGTTTAAAATTTTATGAAAATCGGATGTATAGTTTAATGACAGGGATGGTCATAAGTTTTCCATTACATTACCGGCAGATGAGAAAGAATATTCCAAGTTCATTGTAATAGTATTACAGCCTTTCAAATAGAATAAAATTGATATGCATTTACTCGATTATGCATTCTGTTACAATATCTTTCACAAAAATTGTTTGTTATTCAATTACAAGGATGTACACTGATATCTGACCCCTTTCGAATGCAAGTGAAGTGGAAAGAAATGAGACAGTGTATTAGAATATTTTTGTTCTCAAAAAGTTGGCACTACTGCAATTCTAATGTCCTTTTCCTCGTTTAATGGAGCATATTTTCCCTTTTAATTCGAGGCTAAAAAAATTCATCTGGTAGGGAATAATGTTCATAATCACGCCATTGAAAAGCATTGTGATTAGAAAATTTATGCTGATATTTTATTTTTATATGAAGTTGTAGACTTTTTCAGGGACAGGTATGAGTTACAGATGAATTCTTTTTTCTGTTTTAAAGCAAGTGCATACACATTTATTTTTATTTATAAAATAAAAATAATTAATTTTAATTAATTAGTATACGTGGATTTTAATTTGTATGTATGTAAATAATTGTCGAAAATAATTCGTACAGAATAAATTTGCAGTATTTTATGCATGCATTTATCTGTATTTATGTTACATCAAATGGCACAATAACAAAACAAATGTGCTACAGTCACTTTTTTACCCTGATGATTCCCACTATGACATCACTCGAATACTGTCCATAGAACAATTTACTTTACTGTATCACTTAAAAGTACAAATGCAAAAATAGGACGAAGGGTTTAAAAAAAATAAAACGAAGGGTTTAAACAAAATAAAACGAAGATACTTGCCCTGAAACTGATTTTATTGCATGCATTTTGTGCCATTTTGGATACACCTAGATAAAAATTTGGGGGAAGGACTCATCTCTGGTGATCCCCCTTCTGGCTACAGCTTTTTGGGTTGCCTTTAAATATAATTTTTGAGTTTGGGCTGCGGACAACTCAAAGCATTCAGGGTTCTAATCCTTATTAGATTTGGAAAAATGAGTTTTTCAACTGACTAGGGAACCAACTCCCCAGGTGTAAGTTGTGGATTTAGACAAATGTGATATTGAAGGAAAGACCTCCTCATGTACGTTAAAAAGTGCAATGAAAAACTACCCGTCCGGATCGAACAGTTTTTGAGATATCAGTACTTGAAATGTGTATGAATAAATAAATAAATTGAGAGGCAGGTATATAAATTGTTCGCAAGTTAAAAATTTCTTTGCATTGTTTTTAATCCTCCCGCCAATACCTTTTCCCAAGCTACAAGCAAAATAGTTTATGCCAACACATTGCCACTTATAATACTCTTATGTACTCGATATATACTCTTGTAGACAGGCACTACGAAATTTTCGCTTATGGCTGCATTCAAAGAATATTTCCATCTGTTTTGTTATTTCCAGCACCTTGTTTTATTCAAAATTTTTGGCAAATGTGTGCTGTAATGTAATGGATAAACTGTATGTATATGTAGTGTATAAAATAGAATGTTTTTCTTAGGATGGCTTAACTTGCGAACAATTTATATACCTGCCTGTCAATTTATTTATTCACACTTCAAATGCTGATGTCTTGCAAACAGTTGGATTCGGACAGGTATAGTTCCATTGCACTTTTTAACGTACATGACAAGATCTTCCTTTTGATTCCACACTCGTCGAAATCCACAACTTACACCTGAGAACGTTCCCTAGTGAAAATTGTAACTGAATGTTTTACTTCTTATTGTTAAATCTGTCTCTAATAATTGAGCATTTTGTTCATGCAAAATTATTTTTACTACAACAATCTGTGAATCCGGATCCTGTTTATATCGAAATTTTTCTTTATACAATGAAATGTTGTAATCACGTATATATCTGTTAAGATAACAATCTATCTAAAACTTGTTACCGATCCTGTATTTTCCCCTTTTTGTGAAAACAAAACTAGTCAACAGTACTAATTAAAACCTTGCACAAGTATAAAATGTATGAAACAGAATCTAGATTCAATAGGGAAAAAAGTATGGTTATAACAAAATAAATTTCCAACAATTATAACTAAGAAGCTATAAACCCGTCTAAAACGAAAATTTCTTCCAGCGCCACCTCATCTTGTCTAGGAATGTTTTACAGTGCTTTGCTTTTTAGATGATCAAATTAAATTTTTCAAAAAATACAATTGATTCATATTTATAAAAAGTTTAACTTTACTAAACCCCTCCACCCATATGGGCGCCCTTGGGCTAGGCCTGGACCATACCTTTTACCTAGTACACTTTCTGGGTCGAGCCTTTTATTCTGAAGGACCTAGCCGGGGGTCTAACTTTTTTTTCCGTATCGAACAGAGACTGATATCAATCTTCCTAGTCATTCATGGGCCTAAATTTAATCCCCCCCCCCTTCCCCGAATGAAAGTCATTCAGTCGGCCGGTTCTGGTCCATTCAAAGATCAGTAAAATTTGTCCTGAACAAAAGACCTTTACAAAACATGCATAATCTTTAAATTATCATTATTTTACAACTAAATATTAAATTTATTTTTTATAAAGAATAATACATGTTTAAGCTTATTAAAATGTAGCTAAATTAAAATATAGTAAAACACGTGAAAACCTGCATGTAATGGAATCCTGTCTAAGAGGATGCTTCATTCTAATGAAAAGACCCGTTCGCTCGTGGAAGAAATTTATAGAGATATTTCGGTCAAATTTAAATTTTTTAAAATGATTTTAGTTTGCATTGGATAGCTGAGATCTATCTGTATGCAGGGCGCTTTTTACACTTTTGATTTTTTTTAATGAGGACGCTTTCTTTCTCGGAACCGGTTTGAAAAGCAAAAGCACTCTCATGTAGAACATCTGCAACCGAAATCGAAAAAGTAAAAAACAGCCTACATTTAGATCAATTTCAGCTGTTCAATGGAAAATAATCATTTAAAAGTATTGAAATACAACCGAGATATCTTTATACATTTCTTCCATTGGATTAGCATTAGTGTACGGGTCTTTTCATTTGAAGTAGCCTCTTAACCTGAAAAATATGTTATTCCATGCAAAAAGAATGTACTAATATGAAGGAATGAATATGTGAACAATTATTTGTGTATTATCAAATAAAACACTAAACCATGGAGGAAGTGCAAATTATTTTTATTTATTACTAAAGGCTAAAACATAAAAAGTAATAATAGTAAATATAATGACATACACAGCGTTTATACTCCATTTTGGAAATACAAATATAGGAGATTTCCATGTATTGTCTATTTAAAATGAAACAAATTTTACCTTAAATAATGGTTATCAGATAGCCCGTTGGAAAACAAAATATATAAACAAAACAATTTCTCCTGTATCAATTACGAGGTGTCTAGTTCACAATGTCAAGAAAATCCTTTGGAGCACTTTTTAGAAACACAAGGATTTTATCCTGTATGTGTTAAGAGATGCTTGCTTAGATTACTATTCCGAGAAAATCTCTTGGAACATACTTCACAAGCAAAAGGTTTTTTGCCAGTATGTGTCAAGAGATGTTTTCTTAAATCACCATTCTGAGAAAATCCTTTGGAACATATTTCACAAATAAAAGGTTTTTCCCCAGTATGTGTCAAGAGATGAGTTGTAAGAGAACTCTTCTGAGAAAATCCTTTGGAACATATTTCACAAACAAAAGGTTTTTCTCCTGTATGTATCAAGAGATGTTTTCTTAAATCACCATTCTGAGAAAATCCTTTGGAACATATTTCACAAATAAAAGGTTTTTCCCCAGTATGTGTCAAGAGATGAGTTGTAAGAGAACTCTTCTGAGAAAATCCTTTGGAACATATTTCACAAACAAAAGGTTTTTCTCCTGTATGTATCAAGAGATGTTTTCTTAAATCACCATTCTGAGAAAATCCTTTGGAACATATTTCACAAATAAAAGGTTTTCCCCAGTATGTGTCAAGAGATGAGTTGTAAGAGATCTCTTCTGAGAAAATCCTTTGGAACATATTTCACAAACAAAAGGTTTTTCTCCTGTATGTATCAAGAGATGTTTTCTAAAAACACTGTTACCACGGAATCCCTTTGAACATATTTCACAAACAAATGGTTTTTCTCCTGTATGAATGTTTCTTAGATGACTTATTAGATCACTTTTCCGAGAAAAGCCCTTAGAACATAACTCACAAGCAAAAGGTTTTTCTCCTGTATGCAACATGAGATGAGTTCTTAAAACGTTATTCCGAGAAAATTGTTTGGAACATATATCACAAATAAAAGGTTTTTCTCCTTTATGCGTCAAGAGATGGCTTTTTAGATCACCATTCCGATAAAATCCCCTGGAGCATAGTTCACAAACAAATGGTTTTTCTCCTGTATGCGTCAAGAGATGGGTTCTTAGGTTACTATTCTGAGAAAATCCTTTTGAACATATTTCACAAATAAAAGGTTTTTTTCCTGTATGCATCAATAAATGCCTTCTTAAATTCTCATTCTGAGAAAATCTCTTGGAACATACTTCACAAACAAAAGGCTTCTCACCTGTATGAGTCAAGAGATGCCTGCGTAAAATCCTACTCTGTGAAAATCTCTTGGAACACACTTCACAAGTAAAAGGTTTTTCTCCTGTATGAATCAAGCGATGTTTTCCCAAACCACTGTTATCACAAAATCCCTTTGCACATATTTCACAAACAAATGGATTATCTCCTGCATGAATGTTTTTTCGATGGCTTCTCAAATAACTATTATTAGGAATTGTTTTAGAATCTAGTTCACAAATCAAAACTTTTTCTTCTGTATCAATGGAGGAATATTTTTCTTTATCCCCATTTTGAGGAACACAAAGCTGTTCACTAGAGCAAGAATTTTCTTCTGCAATCGATGACATTTTTGCATATGAAAAGTTTTGTTTCGGATGATAGCAGAAACTTCTTCAAAGATTCAGTACTTATCGGATTGTTGCCATTTACATACAAGGAAATTATATATTGTACTTCAGCGAAAATTTTTATTAACCTTTGAATCTGAAAAAAGAAAGAAAAATATAATAAACAAGACATTTTTAAATAAACTGCACTAAATTTTAACTGTTAATTAAATATCGGATTTTACAAAATTCATTTTCATAAACAGCACAAAATTCCTTAATTTAAATTATCACGCTATTTACTCTTAGACATGTAACTTGATTTGAGTGTAGGTACCATATATGTCTATAAGTAGAAATATTGACTCTGTTTCTCCCACATCTTTCTCTGATGTCTATGCGACAGGGGGCTGTACATAGACAATGTTTTAACTTTAGGAGGGGAAAAGGCTGGGGTCTGGCACTAAACATTGTAAGATGTCTCTAGGGGGAAGTTGGGATTCTATTTTTGATATCAATATCATTTTGGATCAAACTGATGATGTGATGTGATTCACAAAACTCTTAAAAGTTGTGGATTTGAGAATTGAACTTTCAGAACTGTTTTTGAAGCACTAACTACTGAACTATAAAGAAATTCTTGAAAACTCACAAATGTTTTCAATATTTTGCATGCATGCATTTAATATCATTTGGAATTGCTATAAAACCTTGCCATCCAGCAAAATGCAACATACAGTTAAAAATTGTTTGGACAAAATTTAAGCAACTACAAAAATAGTAAAAACCTGTTACTTCAGTGTATTTTCATAACATTTGGTTCTACATAATTAAGAAATAGTTACAATGGAAGAAAGTTTAATATAGAATAGAACTTACATCAAAGTCATTTGAAAATTTGCAATATAAGCTAGTAAAAAAATATATCTACAGCCTGTCTCTATATTTTGCAGTTTTTGAAGACTACTTAAAATTTACTAAAATTTAAAGACTACTTAAAATTTACTAAAAATTTAATACACCAGAAGCGAGAAAAACGATGCATTTCTCCAAACTTGGGTATATACACTTTTAACAGCAGGTTCTATCCATTTTGACCAATCAGAATATAGTGTTATATATTATTTTCGTTGTATTCTTCATTTGTACAATACATGAAATTTATGCTAGGAATATCTTTATTTGCAAAATCATAAAGCTGTCAGGGAGGGATTATCTGGTTCTCATAGGGTCTTTGTAAACTAGCTTTTATAGCAAGTCTTTTGACAGTGCCTCGTAGACCACTGCAGGAACATTTCCCATTTGATGTGGCAAAATAAAAGGCACTCGGCATCAATACCTACGTCAGTTTTGTGGATGCAAATGTTTAAGAAGTTCTTTGTACTTTTATACTCAGCAGCACATCCATTCGAAGAATAAAACATTTTATTGATTTTGAGGTTTTTTTTTTGTTGCTGTTAATGCTGAAATAAGATGGATTTGGAACAAAATAAAAGTCAAAGTATTGTGCTTCAAATATTCTGAAATTAATACATAATTAAGATGGGCAAAAATGTTGCTGTCTGTCTTGAAATATACTAAAAATGGATGAATAGCAGCATGGGTCCAATAAGAGCGCTGTGCACTAGAGGTCTGCACGGGCCGGTCCTCAGCCCGCGGGCCGGTTTTCATTAACGGTATTCGGGCCGGGCCGGAAGGGCCTAGTCACTAATCTTTTCGGGCCGGGCTCGGAACTTAATTTTTTTCCTGGAGTATCGGGCCGGGCCGAGTCTAACTTATTTTTTCCGTACAAAGCTGAGACTAATTTTGTTCTTCCTTGTCTTCACGGACCTAAATAATCAGTTCCTGTTGAATCTATCCGTATGACAATCCTTTTCTCGACGTGGAAAAGTCTGTTCATAAATCGTCTGTCCAATCTGTCCATTGAATCTGTGGCTTAGGGGCTTCTGACCTACAACATATTTTAAAATAATCAAAATTTGTAATTATCAATCTTGGCCCTCCCCTTTTAAGAGTCTTTCCAAAAAGCATGGAATTTAGCAACTATCATTTTTTTAGGAGAAATGCAGTGCTGATAACATATGTTTTCTGACAATCTTTAAAGTTTTTTATTAATTGTTGCACATTTTATATTTTGTTATATTTCTTTTTCCAAAGAATTTTAAATTTAAAATTAAGTATTAACCAACGCTAAACATGATCCAATTGCCACAGAAGAACACTGGAATTGGTGTATGAAACCATGTGTTAATTAAATATTAAAATAACGTTCAAAACCTGGAAGTTTTTCCACTGGAGTATCTCTAAAAACATTTTAAATAATATTTTTACTTTTAAATACATATTTCTGTAATTGAATTATGATATAGTTACACATTTTTAATTACTTTTTAAAGATATTTGTAAACATAATATTGAATTTACATATAACAAATAATGTTCACAAATATTGCAGGAAAAAATCTTTACATCGGCGAGCAACAAAACAATAATAATAATTAGAAAAAAAACCTTTTTTAACATAATAGCTGAATATTATAATTATTTATTAATTTTTATGTAATATGGAGTAAATTGTAACTATTGTCTGACAAAAGGATAGAAATCCAATGTTAGGAAAAAACAGTATTTAAATAAAAAAGCACAACACGGAATTTAACTAAATTTTTAAAAACTTGATTGATCTTAAAACTTTATTGTTTTTTAAAGATAAATATAATAGAAATTATCAAAATTTTTATAGCTATCTTGATTATTTTTGTCACACTATTTTAATTTATGTATTCCTTCATTTATGTTAGAGGGTTATGGCTGTCATTCTAATGTTAAAGTATTGGCTATTGTTATAAGATTGCAAGATTTAAAAAAAAAATGTGATGACTGGTACCCAAAGTAACAAGTTTTTTAATATATTTAAACTAATCTTAATGTTTTAAAACTTAAAGAGTTGATTTAGAAATTTATTTGAAAAATTAATTTGCATTTTACATATTCTGGCAACTTTTGTATCAACCTAAACTAATGTTAATACAAATAAAATTTACCACATCTTGCAAAACATCTTTCTTTTTAATGGAAATATTTATAGATAAAGATTTGTATTAAATATTTTAAATACCTTGCTGTACTACAGTGCATAGAGAAATTGAAAGATCACTAAACAATCCATTGATTGTTGAAGATGATTAAACGATATGCAAACTTGACCTTGTATACATAAATTTCAAACTTTCTGTGATAATCACAAATTTAAAGCTACAAAGTAAAGAATCATAAAGGACAGAGCTCCGTAGTATGAAAAATAAATATAATTATTTTTGTATATCATCCCAAACAAAAGAAATAAATCCCAATATCAAAAGAACTTTTAGATATTCATAACGATATCATTAATGGCAGGAAAGAGGGGGAAGAGAGATTAAGGCATGGTATAGGTTGCCTTACCTAACCACATGTGGTTAGGTAAGAGGGGAAGGTAGTAGAAAATTATCAAAAAATTGTCATCAGTATATATGCATAGTCCCTTATGAGTTATAAAGAGGATTTCACCTGCAACTAATTTAGTTCAAAATAAAATCCTAATTGATGTCATAATCAATTTTTCCCCTTTTTATGTAAAATAAGCGTAGCAAATGTGATCTATTCCAGATGGTACAATAATTAATAACTATAATTTTTTTAGCAAAAGGGCAAAAACATAATTTATGTTCTTTAAAAGGTTACATAGGTTAAAAAATTTTAAAAAATCCATTTATTTTTTAATATAGAATACTTTTTCAAATTTTTATTTCAATCAGAGTAAAAGTCTACAAGACAGCATTTGGCAATACCCATTATTAAAATATACTAGGAGAAATACAAGTCTATTGTTTATTACTAAAAACACTATTTTTTAAGTCGGTGGGCACATCTATTAAAATCTAATGAACTAATCTTATTGAAATTCTGCACACTTTTTCAAAATATAATTGATTTGTGATTGAATAAAAGGTTTTTTGATTTTTTAGCTTACAGGGTATCAAAGCCTCAGAGCTTATGTGCCTGCCTATTCTGTAAATATTACATACATATCATTATAACTCAAAATAAAAATATCTGATTTGCTTCAAATTTTGGATATAGGTTTAGCATGATAAGGCACTTCCCGATTAGTTTTTGAATTCACTGGATAAATATAAGGGTTTTACATGGGGCAAATTCCCCTTCTTAATTTAGATAAATGAGTTTTTCATGCTGAATTATAAAATTTCATTCATATTTAATATATAGAATCATTCTGATGAGGCGCTTCCATGACTAGTTTTGGGTGTTTATTGGTTAAGTATCAAATGGAGAATAGTGAGTAACATCTCCCTCCCTTAATTTAGGTAAATGGATTTTTTATAAGTAGAATTTAAAATTTACTTCAAATTTAAGATGTAGGTTCATTCTGATAAGGTGCTTTTCTGATTTGTTTAGGATTTATTGGTTAACCCTTGACTACCGAGCAAAAGGGTAAAATTGTAAAAAAAATTTCTCTGCAATTTATTCTAAATGTTAATAAAAGAGAGATTTTCTATCATGGTATAATTTTTTATGTTACGTATATGCTTATAAGCCTTGAAAGTATCAATCATAACTTAATGTCTTAAAACTGGATTATATTAATTTAATTAAAGATTCAACTGCAGCCTAGTGAACGGATATATCCAGTTGCGGCAGTGGGAAGGTTAATTATAAAAGGGGGATCTCGGGACCAGCTATCTTAATTTAGGTGATTTGTTTATTTTTATGCTGAATTAACTGATTTGATTCAGTTTTTTGGATGTAAGTTCATACTGATAAGACACTCCCCTGATTAGCTTTGGAATTCTTTTGTTTTGTATAAAGGTGAAAATGAGAGAATAACGTCTTAAATAAGTTAAATTTATTTTATGCAGAATTATCTGATTTGACTTAGATTTTGGACATAGGCTTTTTCTAAAAAATCAAATCCCTGAATAGATATATAGGGGATTAATGGTTAAAGATAAAGGGGAGAAGTGGAGATCTGCACCCTTAAATTAAATAAAGGGTTTTTTATGAAGAATTATCTGATTTGCTTCGAATTTTGGACACAGGTTTATTATGATAAGGTGTATCCTTGATTAGTTTTGGGAGCTTAATGATAGCTCCTTAATTTGGGAGCTTAATGATAGCTCCTTAATAAAAGAAGGAAATGAGAAAGCTAATCTCCTCTTTTTTTGAGCAGCATTATTTTTTGAAAAAATAAGGCTGTTATATACATTTAGTGTTAATAGCCTCTGAGCTGAATGCCATCAGTTTAACTGGGCAATATTCTTTTTATTTTGATTACAACTAATTTTAGAAGGTATAGGTAGTGTAAATTTCACCAATAACTATTTGGTAATGTATACACTACTGTTGAAAATTAAAATCTTTTTTTAAATTCTTTGATCAACCACGATCTATACATATCTACTAAAAGATAATACAGTCAAAGTTCTATAATCCGCACAAGTTGAGGTCAAAGGTTGTACGGATTATGGAATATTGTGGATTATAGAATATTATGGATTATACATCATTTTATTCTTCCTAGACAGCATTTTAATTCTATAATCAGTATAATATATAAAAATAAATATGAAATTTAATAATTAATTTAATAGGCTATCTCAAAAATAATGCCTTTTTAAAGTTATTTTATTTAAAAAATTGATCTATACATAGATGTGCATTTAAATAAAGATAATTACATATGTTCAGTAATGCAGTTTGTTTTTACTGATCATAAAATAAAAAATTATATGAAAAAAAGTAGATGTTTTATTATGTTTTCTTTTTTTTCAATTTGTTTTATTTGTTTTAAAAAATCATTTTTGGAATACAATTATAAATTTTCTTAACCATTTAATTTCACTGTTTACATTCGTAATGTAATGTGAATTATAGAAAACTGTGGATTATGTGTGCGCGGGTTATCGATCCTCGATTGTAGTGTAAAATGCACTAATAATTATTTGGTAATGTATACACTTCTGTTAAAAATTAAAATATCTTTTAAATCCTTTGATAATCTATACAAATTTACTAAAAGAAAAAAATTGACTTTCTAATTTCAGACAAAACTATCATGTTATCCTGACCACCATAAGGATATTTTTTTTATTTGAGGTGGGGGGGGGGATGAGTCTCTTGACATGTTCAACCAGCTGAATTTTAAAAAAACTTTTAAAATACTGTTTAAATTTTGCTGTTTTCTATATCGGTCAACTGGGGTTGCTTTTTCCTGATTCAACTAACATCTTCATTATTAAAACATAATATATATAATTTTTCAATGGGGAAATAGAGCCATAAACAATTTTTACATGAAAAAAATGAAGCAAATTGTGTAATTTTTAAAGAGGGAATTTTTTTATTTCATACTTTCATATTACAGTCAAAGATTGATAATTCACGCACCCATAATCTGCAATTTTCTATAATTCGTGTAACTATACAAATGTAAACAGTAAAATAAACAAAAAAAAATTTCAAATTCGTGATCCAAAAATAATTTAAAAAAAAAATAAACTTGGATTTTTTTAATTTAATTTTTTTATTTTATTAACAGTAAAAAATAAACTGTATTATGGAACATTTGTAATTATTTTTATTTAAATGCAGATTTATATTAATTTTTTAATAAAATAACTAAAAGGCATTTTTTGAGGTAGTATATTAAATTCATTAATGGATTTCATATTTATCTTTTCATATTATACCGATTATAGAGCTAAAATGCTGTCTAGGAATAATAAGATGACATATAATCCATAATATTCCATAATCTGCAAAACCTTTGGCCCCAACTTGTGCGGATCATAGAACTTTGACTGTAATAGGTCCTTGCAATTGGATGTGTTACTGAATTAACACTGCAAAAAGAATAAGCATTTAAACACAATAAACCAACTGTAAATACAGTAGAGGACCTATTATCCGGAATTCCGAAATCCGGAAATAAAGACGATTGAGAACGAGGTGAATCATGACGAAATAAATGAATGATGAATCTTTGAACAAATGGGCGTTTTTTCGAGATTTTTTAAGATTTCATGCTTTTTTGGCCCTTTTTTTTACAAAATTTACATTTTTTCTGCGTTTTTTCGACAGAATTATCGTTTTAAATAAAACGCAATTTTTTTTAAGTATTGCTTCAAGTATCAAAATTTCTAAGTCATTCAAAGATTCATGATTCATTCATTTCATCATGATTCATGCCTATAAAAAACGCAAATTTTTTTAAGTATAGCGAAAAAACTCTGCAAATTCGTCAAATATCGGGATAAAACCCTGCAAATTTCGTCAAATATTGCGATAAAATCCTGCAAATCTCGTCAAATATCGCGAAAAAATCCTGCAAATATCTCGCAAAAAATGCAAATTTTGTGAAACGATCGCAGAAAAATCCCATGTAAGCGCCCCCCTCCTATTATTTTAGGATTTTTCGTCACCTTTGGAGGATGAATTAACCGTATTTTAAGGTTATATATATATAAAGCCAGTTAGCAAAACGTCCGGATTTTGAAGAGCTCTGAATTTTGGATGTCCGGATTTGAGACTTTCTACTATAGTACAAGAGTCAAAATTGTAGCTTAGTGTTTTTTAGGGATGAGATTTCCGCTTTTTTGAACACCAGTAAAATTTTAGAGAAAATGCTGTATTATTGAATCGGAACATTTTTGCGATTTAAGAGACCAACATTTTCTCTAAGATTATACTGGTGTGCAAAAAAGCGGAAATCTCATGCCTGGTTTTTTCCACAGACTTCTCATACAACACACTTTTCATTCATATTCTAGATAAAAGTTCTATATTCCGTGTTTTTTTTTTTCTTTTTTTTTGGAGGGGGGGGGGAGGGGAGTGTCGAGTTTCGGACGGACCCAAAATCCGGCAATCCCTCGGTCCCAACGATTCCGGATAATAGGTCCTCTACAGTATCAAAGTTAAAAGAAACAGTTTTTGTCATGTTAATCTCTACAACTGGAACATAAATAATTATTATAACATTTTGCTACAGTCACATTTAAAAGTAATTTCATGTAAAACATTTTTTAAGAAACTTGGTTGTATACGATTGGTATAAAATTGTAGCCATGGAAATATTCAAGCTTTATTCAGACTGATATTTGCTAGTAACTGATTTTTATTCACATTATCCAGAAATCACAAATCTAGATAGGCTCACATCCAACAAAGTAATTTTGCACAGTAAGTCCATATTCGCCAGTCATGGAATAGCTATAGTCAGATCTGATAATGAAAGACAATTTCAAATGACTTGAAGAGCTGAATTTCAACAATTTGCACAGCATATGGTTTCAAGCATGCTATGCCTAATCCCAGATATCCTCAAAGCAATGGTTTTGTGGAGGCAGCAATCAAGATATAGTCAAAGATTGATATTTTGCCATAATCCGCAATTTTCAATAATTTGCGTTACTTTACAAATGTGAACAGTGAAATAAATAGTTAAGAAAATTTATAAATTCTTGATTGAAAAATGATTTTTTAAAACAAATATTGAAAAATATCATAATAAAACATCTTCTTTTTTTATATAACTTTTTTAATTTTATTAACAGTGAAAAGGAAGCCTAATTACAAAACATACATAACTATTTTAATTTAAATGCACATATATACAGTTACGGTTCTATAATCTGCAATTTTCTATAATTTGCTTTACTTTACGAATGTAAAACTGTGAAATGGACAGTTAAGAAAATTTACAAATTTGTGATCCAAACAAAAATAAAGAAAAAAAATTATAATAAAATATCTACTTTTTTTAAATATAACCCTTTTATTTTATTAATAATAAAAAACAAACTGTACTACTTAACATATGTAATATGCATATGTAATTATTTTTATTTAAATGCACATATATATCAAGTTAAAAAAAAAATTAAAAGACAGTTTTTGTGATACCATATTAAACTAATTATTAGATATCATATTTATCTTTTCATATTATATTGACTATAAAGATAAAATTCTGTCTAGGAATAATAAAATGACATGCAATCTATAATACTCTATAATCCACAATATTCCTTAATCTGTACAACCTTTGGCGTCAACTTGTGCGGATTATAGAATTTTGATTGTAATCAAGCTCAGATTCAAAAAGTTAAAAGATCCTTATTTGACTTTGTTGTGCTACAGAGCTTCGAATTTGAAAAACAGTTATATCTCTGCTGAGTTACTGATGGGACGATATTTACAAACAACTCTACTTATAACACTCAAAGAACTTAACTAAAACTGGTGGAGAAAGAGAGATTGGAAGATGTTGAAAAAAATCGAATAAAAACTCAAGAAAGAGATTATAATCAAAGACATAATGTCCGTGACCTGAAACCAAAAATCCAGGTGAAAAGGTTTGAATAACAGATTGAAAAGAGAAAAGGAGAAAAAGAGGCAGATGACACAAAGATCGTATCTTGAAAGGGAAGGACAACAAACCCTAAGACGAAATAGGGAGCATTTAATTCCAGGTCCTAAACTATAAGCAAATCTAGTGGAACATAACATGGAAGAAGATCTTTTAGAAAAGATTGGCAAAAAGGAAGTTTCCAAAACAGTAAGATTGGATCATGCTGTCATAACCAAAGGAAAAGACAAAGTTACAATAATAAAAAGTTTATTAAATCCAATTGATTTTTTAAATCACCAGATTTTAAAAAAATCACCTTTTATATAAACATTTTAATAAAAAATTTTAAATTTTACTTAAGAAAGGTGTTATAATAAAAATAAATGACATTGACATGCTCCAGAACCATCAAATAAGTTCCATAATCAGAATTATTTGATGATTCTGAACCATGTCAATGTCATTTATTTTTATTATAACACCTTTCTTAAGTAAAATCAAAAAATTTTTATTAAAAAGACAAAGTTACATCACAATTTAATCAATTTGTAGTTTCTCAATGTGGTAGGACTGTGAAAGTTCCTGACAGACTAAATCTTTGAAAGGGGAGATGTGGTATTACCCATGTTATTCACATTTCATATTTGTTGCCGGTAAAACCCAAGTTGACTGTAACTATAGAATACATATGTCTAGCACTCTGTGTAATATTGTAGTTATAAATATTTAATGTTTTAAAGTACATTATTTTGTATTATATAGTTAACTGCGTACCTCTACAATGCTAAATATTCATATTTAAGCTTGGCAGTATCTTTTAAGATACATAACGCGACAAAAAGTTAACCCCTTTTATCACACAAAAAAATTTTATGATTTTAAAAGAGATTTATAATTGAGACTTTTATGAAAAGAATAAGCATTTAGGAAGTGTATTTTGAAGGAAAAGTCTTCTAAACAGCATTTTTTTAAAAAGCACCCTGCACATATATTAGGAGGGAGGGAAGGTGGTTACATATAAAAAGAGCTTACCTTCGATATTGTACAATATTTTTTACTTCAGTGCTTTTTTATATTCAATTGCAAACAAACAATTCACTGTAAAAATTTTTTTTTAAATTCTTCAAAAAATCTCTTTAATTTTAAAATATATGTTTTAGATTATAAGAAAATTGTGCTCACAACAATTAATTTTTATTAATTAGAAAAGATTTCTTAGATAAAAACTCAATGCATTCTTTTCATAGAGTATGTTACTTATACTGTATGTTAGTTACTTAGTATAGAGTATTTTACTTATAAAAAAAATCTTGTTTATGTAAATGGAAGCATCTGTTTTAAATATTATATAAATTTTAACTTTTTAATATCATTAAGTTTTAAAATAATAAACTATTTGCTAATACAGTATGGAACCATTTATCCAGAAACCAATTAACCGGAAAACCAGTTATTAGGAATGATATTTCTAATAAACTGATGTTAGAGTCTTTGAAGAAAAAAGTGTCATATACTGCCAGTTTGACATATACATTGCTTGAAACAATTGTATAGTTTGATAACGGCATCTAGTTTTTGAAATATAGTTATATATGTTTTTATTTTTATGCTGAAAAAAACAGAAGAATTTTTGTTCTCAAGGAATTTTCATAAATTACCTTCTTTCAAACTAACATTTGATCGTACTTGAATTAGATTCTTAGTTCAAGTAATCTAATAATTAATTTAAACCAGAAGTAATACCACAACCACATAAAACTTATCAAATGGATGCTGCTTTAATGCCCAACCAATTAACCGGAAAAAACAGTTATCCAGAATATATCTGATCCCAACCATTCCGGATAAATTATTCTGTACTGTATTTAGTTTACCTGCGCACGGAATATTTAAAATGACTATAAATATCAGCAAAATTAAAAGTGGCGAAGCGACACATAAAATTTTGTGTCCGCTTACGGTCAAATCATAAGTTATAAAATTTTAGAAGAAGAATAACTAACAAAACTTATCTTACCATTAATTTTAAAGAAGAAAGGTTCAGTAAATTGATTTAAAAAAATTAGCTACTTATATAATCAGAGTATTATCATTTTATTACAGACGCTAACACAACGAATGAATGATGAGAAAAGATTCATTCATAGTAGATTCGCATAGTGATTCAATCAATAAATGGAAAACAACTTGGAAATGTTCAACTAAATTTTAATTAACAAAATAAAATATTTAATTTAAAAATGAAATGGATGCATATTCGAAATTTGTAAATCTTCGTCTTAAATATGCATTTAGGATTAAAAATTGGACACAATTTGATTTTGGATAACTCATAAAAATTTTGTCCAGATTCTTTGCAAAAGCTTATTTAGTAGCTGTCTGTTAGCTAGTATTACAACTAGGGATTAAAAAAAGTACTAGCCATTATGCTAATGGAGCAATTTAATTGATAAAAAATATTAATAATTAGTCTTTTTAAAAATGCAAAACTCATTTTGAATGAATCATGATATAATTCATGATTCATTCTTTTATTGGCGCCTTGTCTCTTCCATGGTTTGTTCAGGTAATTTTTAAAACATAAATTTATTGTACCCAACTTCTTTACCAAAATAAATTAATGCTAAAGAAGGGTAGTTTCATTCATTACTCTTCAACTAAAAATTCTAGAATTCACTATTTGATAAAATACTGTATGAAATTTTATGTATTGTATCCTTGTATCTTTCATTTTTTGCTCATTTATCATTGAGTTATTTAAAGCATTATTATTTTTTTTATTTATAGCGGATAGCTTCTTGTATTATAATTATTTATTTATAGTAGTTAACTGAATACTATTAAAATTTTAATTTAGATACAGCTAATTGGTTAGAAGAATTTTTTATGCTCAATTTTAAAACATTGTGTTGCTTATAAATTGAATTTAATTTTATTCTGTTTAATTGAAAGTAAATATTTTTTAACTACTTCATCGCTTACTTAAATACTTCTATAAACTTTATGATAGATAAAATTACACATACCCATATGAAACTAAAATTGAATCCTAAAACAAGTGATAACTTTGGCAAGGTGATAAATGAGTTTTTGTTGTTACTAATTTGTTTCTTAAATTCTTTTAAAATTTATTTGTGACATGAATTTTGTGTATTTTATGAAGTGATGGTTGACATAGAGTAGTTATCGAGTAGTTTTGTCATTGAAAATGCATGTACAGTCAAAGATCGATAATCTGCGCACCCATAATCTGCAATTTTGTATAATCTGCGTTACTTTACGAATGTAAACAGTGAAATAAACACTTTAAAAAAATTACAAATTCGTGACCCAAAAATGATTTTTTAAAACAAATAATAAAAAAATTGGAGGTTTTTTTAAATTTAACTCTTTTATTTTAGTAACAGTAAAAAGTAAACTGTATGATAGAACACATGTAATTATTTTTTATTTAAATGCACATATATGTTAATTTTTTAATGAAATAACTTTAAAAAGGCATTTTTTGAGGTAGTACATTAAATTGATTATTAGATTTCATATTTATCTTTTCAGATTCTGCTGATTATAGAGCTAAAATGCTGTCTAGGAATAATAATTAAAATATTTATTAAGGAATTTTTAAAAATGTTTTTGAATTTTGTGTGCTAAAGGATGGCTGATTTTAAACGGAGAATTCAAATAATTCTACTTTTTATGCAGGGATCAGGTAAAAAGCTGGATTCTCACCCCTGTATTAACCTTCTTTTCTTCTTCACTACAGATAAAATGGATTTTTCAATAATTTTTCTAAATCTCGATTATATGCTCTTCTAACAAATAAATTTTTTTATGATTTCGAATTTGTGTGCTAAAGAATGGAGGATTGTAAGCAGAGAATTCAGATAATTCTACTTTTATGCAGGGATCAAGTAAAAAGCTGGATTCTCACCCCTGTATTTACCTTTTCTCTTCTTCACTACAGATAAAATGGATTTTTCAATATTTTTTTCTAAATCTCGATTATATGCTCTTCTAACAAATAAAACTTTTTTTGATTTTGAAAAAATGAAGGCTTACAATTGACAATATACGAAATGTAAACATATAATAAATACTTTGCACCCCCTATTCTACAGAAAGCATGTTTCAGGAAAACTCTGAAATTCATACTCATTTCATTCAATAATTTCTTCAAATAATACAAAGCAAAACCACAGATGATTTTCCACATCAGGGTTGGCAAGTTTTTGACAGTGTGCGGTTTTATCCGGTTTAAACCGTCATGTCAAAAACCCCTTGTAAAAAACCTCGTCAGAAACTTCAAATACTACACTGATCTGTAAATTTCTAGATTAAATATCTGTCACACATATACATTAGATGTAATATTAAAAATTCACTATTACTGTATTGTACATTATCATTTCTGGAAAAGAAAAAATAATCTGTCATAAATCAGAAAATTTGGCCTGCCTCCAACCTTGCTCAACTAGCAATGCTTCTGATATCAAGACCTGCTAGCTCAGCATCAATTGAGGGAATATTTTCTAACTTTGGCTTCATAAACTTTAAACTCAGAAATCGTTTGGGTGTAAATAAATGTACTAAATTAATTGGTTATATGCTATACTATGCTGCGAGGTAAAATTGATCCAGATTATAAACTGTACAAAATCATTTTCTTCTGTTTGAACATTCTAATAAAAAAATGTTTTATTGCAATTAATTTAATTTTTTTGTAATAATTAAATTACACTAATTAATGTTAAATAAAAAAATTACTTAAATCATTTTCAGACTTATTCAATGTTTCCCTTTTGCTCTTAAAATGTTTTAAACATTACATGTTTTTGACGGTTTAAGCCAGTTTTTTACGGCTTAAACTAGTTTTTGACACTTGTCATGTCAAAAACCAGTTTCTAACGTCAGAAACCCAACTCTGTTCCACATAGACCATATTATAACATGGTCAAATACAGAGTCATATTTTCATAGGTCAAAATACCTGTAGGAATTTTCCATCTTATGTTCATCTTAAATTTAAGGGTACTGGTCACTCAGCTTCCAAATTTCCATTCGTAATGTTAAGTCTATGGAAAATACATATTCTTATGTATGTATAGTTCATGCAGACTTAAAGTCAATCATGTTAACTTTGACGTAGCAAGGTAACTTTGGACCAAGAATAAAAAAAAATTAAATCTGCTACATGACTTGAGTTAATGGTAAAGTTTTGATCTCAAAATATAGATAGATGCACTAGTGTGAATTTGGCAGCTCATTGGAAATAATTCATCAAGGATGGACCATGGCAGAATGGATCAAAGTTTCGTATAAGTGGGATAAAGTTACCCTGATCGACTGTACATAATTAATTTTTATTAACGAATGTGTCATAGTAATCCTAAGAATCTTACATCAATTACATGGTAATCTGTGCAATTTGAAAGAGTTAACTCAGTCAGATGGACAGGAGCTATATCGGAGTAATAAACATATTTAAGTATGATGGATAAGTTTTGGCGATTGAATTGTCTCAAGTAAGCAAATATTTCAAAGTTTTTAATTCCAATATTCATTGACATTTAAAAATCTCACTGTACTGTTACTCCTCTACGAAATAACAACTGGAATAGGCGAACTTAAAATTAAGGAATTGAAAAGATTACTATATATACCAGTAATGACATGAAAATTAAATTAAGATACTTTCTTTTAATATAATCCTGATGAGAAAAGCACAGTTTTAAATCTTTTTTACCAATCTTTATAAAGATTTTTAAAATGTCATCAGACAGTTTTTATACTTAAAATTAACAACCAGTGTATCTAACACACTATATTTTCAATATTATGGGTAAGTCAGGGGGCCATACTCTTTTGAAAACTTGTATTTTCAGCTAAAATATTGATAAGAAAATCAATTTTACCATCAAAGAACTTTATTGTGAGAAATCAGGTTTAACAAAAGTTTTTTTTTTTAATTTAAAAGCTATCAGTCACTATAAAATTTTACAGGCTTATAAGTGTAAAAAAAAAGATTTTATTATTTCAGGTAATAAAAATAAAATGGTGTTTTCCAGGGCTCAAGGTTATAGCTCCTGATCTGCTAATTTAATGGTTCGAATAGTCAATTTTTTGTTGTTCACTGTTTTTTTGTGCACTTAGTAAAAGGAAATAAATATTTCTTTACTTCTGGAATATGCTACGATTAGTTAAGAGCAATCAACAAATTTTAGGAGCAAAACATAGCAGAGATAGCTTTTTTGGAATTTATTTCTTAGGTTTATCTTTCATCTTACCTCCCATTATTTCCATATTTATACTTCCTATAAAAATATTTCCCATTAGTATGACATTAACAGATGCTTCCTTAAACAAATCTTTTAACACATATCTCTCACACAAAATGTTTCTCTTCAATATGAATTAAAGCATACTTCTGAGAAAATTTCTAGTTGCTTATCAAACACAGAAAAAGTTTCTCACCCGTATGAATTGACAGATGCTTGCATAAATTTCTTTTCGAGAGAATTTATTGTTTAATTTCTCGCATACAAGGTTTTTCCTCAGAGTGCTTAAAGATATGCCTGGTTAAATCACTCTTTTTAGAAAATTTCTTGCAGCATATCTCACATACAAAAGGTTTCTCACCAGTGTGAGTTAACAGATGTCTGCTTAAATCACTCCTTCGAGAAAATTTTCTGTTGCATATTTCACATGCAAAAGGTTTCTCACCAGTATGAGTTAACAGATGCTGGTTTAAATGACCCTTTTGAGAGAATTTCTTGTTGCATTGCTCACAAATGAAAGTTCTCTCACCAGTATGAATTAACAGATGTGTTCTTAAAGAACTGTTTTGAGAGAATTTCTTGCTGCATATCTCACACACAAACGGTTTTTCATCAGTATGAATTAACAGATGGCTCCTAAAATGGCCCTTTTGAGAGAATTTCTTGTTGCATATATCACAAGCAAACGGTTTTTCAGCAGTATGACCTAACAGATGTCTGCTTAAATGACCCTTTTGAGAGAATTTCTTGTTGCATATCTCACATACAAAAGGTTTCTCACCAGTATGACTTAACAGATGATTGTTTAAATGGCTCTTTTGAGAGAATTTCTTGTTGCATATATCACACACAAACGGTTTCTCACCAGTATGAATTAACAGGTGTGTACTTAAATAATGCTTATGAGAGAATTTCTTGTTGCATATCTCACATACAAAAGATTTTGTACCAGTATGAATTAACAGGTGGCTGTTTAAACTGCTGTTTTGAGTGAATTTCTTGTTGCATATATTACACACAAACGGTTTCTTCCCAGTATGAGTTATCAGATGCCTGCTTAAATGGCTCTTATGAGAGAATTTCTTGTTGCATGATTCACATACAAAAGATTTCTCTCCAGTATGCATTGACTGATGGCTCCTTAAATGACTCTTATAAAAAATTCTTTGTTGCATACCTCATACAAAAAAGACTGTGTTGGGATAAATTCTTGCATAACTCACAAATAAAAGGTTTTCCTGGCTGTGAGTTAGAAGCTGCTTTTTCAAAAGGTTATGATAAAAAATATTTTTCTGTATTTGTTTCACACATTGAGGATATTTTCAATGAAGTGGTGTGTTAGATTAAGGATTTTATGCAACTGTAATAGAAAACAATAATAATTAATTACGATCAGTTTTTACGTTTCATTAAAAAAGATAAACAAAAAACGTATCACGAAAATTTAAAATTCATGTAGAAGACAAACTGTAAAAAAATTTCTGCTGTAGTTTTAAAAACTCCCAATAATACTCAGTTATCTGAAGTTAGTGGAATCAAAGCTGTATATATTGTTTCCTAACAGCATACTAAAGAACAAATTGTAAATAAAATTGATAGCAACAATTTAAAAATAAATAAGTTATTATAAATAAAAGATAAAGTAAAATTAAGGAGAAAATTCTGTAACTTAATATCCTCTAAAGAAATGATATACATTTTACAAAGAATAGAGAGAAAATAAATTATTTCTGAGACGATTGAATTTTAATATGGAAATATGTTTGTAAGAAATTCTCCGGATTTCAGAAATTTTTTTATCTAATGTTAACATTTATCTCTAAAACATTTTGCATCATTTAGTATAATTTACACTGCAATTAAAATAAAGTAACCAGTGGCATAGCCAAGTGGACGTCGTTGATTCCCCCATCCCAAATGAATATCTGGGTTTCTGAATCATGAATTCATCAACACTCAAAACTACTAATATGGAATTACAAAGAATTTGAAGTAAAATAACAGAAGCCAATATCATTTTTTACACAATCCAATGTTTCTAAAAAATGTTAATCAATCACAAATAAAATTGTTTAAAAAAATTAGCATCTTTGAAATTCATGACCAGATATCGGAAGAAACTATTGAGTTATAAAAGGGGCGAAACAGAGAGGAATTATGACTGTTTTAGACAATTCTAATTAAACTATTTTATCCAACATAAGCTATATTTGTTGTATGTGCTTGTTAAATAACTAGTTTCTTTAGCTAAAATAGAATGTCTTTTTCTTAAGTACTAACTAGATATTAGTTAAATATAAAACAAAAATTTCTTTAAAATAAGCTAAATTTATAAACCAGCCAAAAATAAGTTAAATAGTAGTTCTAAATAAATATTCTGATGTAGAATACTTCATAAAACTTGAATAACATTTTCAGTAGTTTTAGGTTTAAACATAACCATTTAATTCTAATTTTAATGTAAGTAAATGTTTATATTGTACGAAACTCAACTAAAATACATTTAACTTTTTAGTTTGGGCTCAGTTTTTTAGATCATAGTGTTTATAAAATCTCTGGTATATCTTAATGTAAATTCGTTGTAGTACTAGCTATAATTATAAAGATAAATTCAACTTTATTTTATATATGCTGTTTTTTTAATTAAGAAATGAAATAGAAATACTTAAAGTTACTAAAAATATTTCCAATATTTATACACACACACAGTCAGTCTTATCAAGATGGGATTGCAAGGATATGGAAAAAAACACTATTATGAACATCCATTAAAAGAAGTGTAATCAAATATATTTCTAATATACTCTGTCTAAATAAAATCTTTTGTTTGTTTCATTGGTATTCTGAAACTCTTCCATTTGAGACAGGATTACATTGTAGAAAGATTCTCCTGAGGTTTTACTGTGTTTATAAGTACCTGTTAAAATCCTTTATATGATGGAACCGCTAATAAGCGATGAAAAATCACTTTCAGAGAGGTTTTCTGCAAATTAATTTGTATGGCAATCTATGTCAGGACCATGTAATTTTTCTGTTTAAAGCAGATTTCTGTTAAAGATAATTACTCTTTTTAAAGGTTTTACTGTAGGAGAGACCAGGGGTGCAGAAAATGTTTCTACTCCTAACACTTCCCCCGATCTACATGAGAATTTCCACAATATTTTAGAGTATGTTATAGGTAAATGCTGTATTCAAGGTTCATACAAAGTTGGGAAGAAAAAATCCAAGGAGTCCAAAAAATTTTTAAGACTTGCCACTTTTGTTGTTATTTATGTGGCATGCACTTGCACACCCCAATTTTTAATGCCCCGTTTGCAGAGAAGAACATTTCAAACAAATTTTTCTCTATTGGAATCTAATTATTGGTATTGAAATTGCACAAAATTCACAACCTTTGTTATTTTGTAAATCTAAATAAAAAAATACACAATTAACTTTCCTAAGCAGTGACCAATGGTCATATAAACAGAGATCAGTTAGACTCGAAACACTTATTATATATATCACATGAATCTTAAAAAAAAATTTTAAAGGTAAAAACAAATGCTAATGCAACTACACGAAAAAATATAACTTCTGAATTTATTCTTTTAGAGCAACGATAATTTAAAATGTCCTAAAGCTGACATCTAACAAATATTTAAAGCATTACCAATTTTCTAAAATAATTTAAGTGAGTTTTTCTTTTTTCTTAAATCAAAGATATCTTGGATTTGGAAAATGGTTAATGTTTTAAATATTTGTTTTACTTTAAAGATGTCAGCTTTAAGAACTGCATTTAGGGTGTCAGCTTTAGAGCACTTTACCTTAATCACTTTCTTTGAAGGTGAATGTTGTCCATGACATACACAGAAAAGTGAAAAAAGCACCATTTTTAATATCCCAGTATTCAAATAGTCACTCTTGAATACTTTAATTAAATTATGTACACATACATAAATAAAATATAGATTAAATGATTTACAATAATCCGGTATAAAATACTTTTCAGAGAGCAATATCAGTCGCGTGCAGAACCGCAATACATTTTAAGGAGTTTCTAAGGAGTATTTTGTTTATCTAAGTAGTTCTAAGTACTACTTGGGAATATTTTCATTTTTAAGTAGTTTCTAAGGAGTCTGTACGAACCCTGGCTGTAAAGATCATTTATTTTTACAATATTTCTCAACTTATATGCGAATATACGTGGCAGATGTCATTCTGAGTGAAAAAAAATCTGAAATTCTCAGCAACTTTTCTTACCCATGCAGCACATCCATATGGGCCCGTAAGGGCAAAAGTGGGTCAGGGATATAGATCTATAAGGGCTATCCATATGGGCCCGCATAGAATGTCCACTTTTTTTTCTATATGGGCCCATATGGGCTATTTATATATATCTATATGGATGCCTATGTCGATGTATAAAGATATCTATAAGGATCTATGTGGATGCATATGTAGATCTATAATGATATCTATATGGGCCCGCATAGAATGTCCACTTTTTTTTCCATATGGGCCCATAAGGGTTATCTTTATATATCTATATGGATGTCTATGACTATCTATAAAGATATATCTATATAGATCTATGTGGATGCACATGTAGATCTATAATGACATCTATATGGGCCCGCATAGAATGTCCACTTTTTTTTCCATATGGGCTCATATGGGTTATTTTTATGTATCTACATGGGTGCATATGCCGATCTATAAAGGTATATCTATATAGATCTATGTGGATGCACATGTAGATCTATAATGACATCTATATGGGCCCGCATAGAATGTCCACTTTTTTTTCCATATGGGCCCATATGGGTTATTTTTATGTATCTACATGGGTGCATATGCCGATCTATAAAGGTATCTATATGGGTCTATTTGAATGTACATGTAGATCTATAATGATATCTATACGGGCCCGCATAGAATGTCCACTTTTTTCCCATATAGGCCCATTTAAGCTGTTTACATAGATCATTAAGGATTTATAATGTGATCTTTATAAATTTATAGGTCACTGATTTAAGAAGACACTTTACTTATTTAAAAACATCTGTTCCGTAATGTTAAACCTAAGTTTTTGAATTTCTCATTTAAATTTGAATATTTTTTAATGTTTTCTTTCTGCATTGTATAGCTGAACTCAATCTCTAAAGGGACCATTTTGTATTTTTTCAATTTTGTTTGTAATTTTTTAAAGGTACTTTCATCTTCGAAACCGGTTCCGAAAGTGTGAATACCTTTACTAAAAAAAATTTGGTACCAAAATCCAAGAAGTAAAACTAGTGATATGATATCAACGTCAGTTTCCTATGCAGAAAAAGTCATTTTGAAAATATTTAAATTTAAACGAGAAATTAAAAAATAACCTATCCATAACATTACAAAGCCCATGTTTTCAAGTAAATGAAGGGGATTCGTCACTCATTTGAAAACATCTGTTTCATAATGTTAAATTTATGGACAAGTTATTTTTGAATTTCACTTACATTTAAATATTTTTAGAGATTTTTTTTCTACATATAGGATAGCTGAACTTGTTTTCTAATAGGACAATTTTGTATTTTTAATTTTGGTTACAGATTTTCAGGTATTTTCATTTTCAAAATTGTTTTTGAAAATGAAGGTATTATCAAAGTATTATGGAATTAGTTAAAAAATAATCAAATTTTCTTTATCTACTTTATGTAGCTCAATAAATTTAATAAATGCAAATCATGTATGCACTGTACAGCCTGAGAATTTTGTCTACTGGATCATACGGTGTACATGCCATACACACTTCAGACAAATTTAAAATGTTACTTTTTTACTAAAATAAATTAATAAATCAACCAAGGTAGGTCACCAATGACCCATTATCTTTATTTTTCTTACCTGTTTTGTGAAAACCAAAAAAGAGACGTAACATCCTAGTGATCTTGAAAGCTTCACAAATACTGTAATGAAAGAGACTGACAACCAAGGATGTAGTGGAGGGTGTATGTCATATACCCTCTGGATTTTTTTAAGGAACACCGTATACTCTCTCTTTCTCAAGAAAGCCATAGTAAATACACTCTAGGGTATACCCACTGCCTTGAGCATATACCCTCTGCTTAAAGTATATGCCCTGTTTTTTTTCTTTTTTTAACGATTACACCACTGCTGACTACTTGGGGCAAGTGATCATGGCTATTAATCTCCATGCACAAAATTTCTCTTCTGGGGGTCAAAAGCATCCCCAGATCTTGTGATTTTATTGTTAATGTAAGTATATTGTTACATATTAAATGCCTCACAATTTTAAACAATATGTGTTTGCAATAAATTCATTTATATTTTTTCACAAATATGATTTTTCTAAACAGTACATAATTTTTCAATCATCAAATAAAAAATAAAAAAATACTATCAAATTTAATTTATTTAAAACCCATTTTTCTTTTTATTTAAGTTAAAATAATTTTAGCATAATGAAAAACATTTAATGCATATAATTAAATTCCCAGAAGATTAATTTACATGTACTTACAACAATATAAACAATTCAGCACCTCTGACTGATATTTCATAAATAAGCACTTTACAAAATAAGAGCACAGTAATATCTTTGGCATGCAGCTAATATAAAAATATTGCTTTTCCATACTATACTTACTTTGCTAACCTTAATTTACCAATGACAGGATTCTCACTGATGATTTTTTATTATTATTATTCAATATTTCTAAATAATAATTTACTTTGAAGATTAATTTGTTGAAATAATATCAGAGAAAAAATAATTACCAATGGCAGTCATGTAAATTTGAAATGAAAATGAAACAGACTAAATAAAATAGCAACACAATTCACTTGGTTTATGGTATGTTACTCCATTTATTGAAAATACAATTTATATATTCATATATATGTATTTCTATAGACTATATCAGAATAGTTATCTTGTAACACAGTTCTATTTTTTATACAGTTTTAGATGGGTGTTGCACCCTCTCTGTAGTTTCATTTAGAAAAATGTATGCTTCGAGCTTCTATAAAAGGAGAAAAAATCGTATAAGAATCTAGAATCCTATGAGCAAGCACTCTGCTCTTCTTTACTTCTAGGAGAAAGTCAATAGATATAGTTATTTGAATATTTAAAAACAACATGTATCATTGCAGAAGAAAGTTCATGAAGAATAAACAAAAATTCTTTTCTCTTTTCAAATGCATAACTTTACATCCAGGATCATCAATGCAGGATTCTTCAGCTTCGTATAAATTTGAATCAAGATTCCATGTCAGGTACAATTGAATTGCTAAGCATCTGGTTAATGTCACCACCTATTTTTAAAATGTAAGGATTAAATTTTTAAGATATAAAATTGTTTGTGCACACATAATTTTATCTAAAAATGAAGAAATATAATTTTTTTTTAATTACATTTCACACAACAGAAACAGTTAATTATAACAGTAACACTATCCATTTAATTTAGTTTTGCAAAGAAAAAGCTTCATTTGAAAAATTGATAAATTAAAAACCAACAAATTCACCAGGAACAAAATCATCTTTTTTTTTTTTTTGTTATTCCAGCTTCTTTTTCAAATGTGAAATTGTGTTGGAGCAAGTAACATAGCCACACTCAAGCTAATATAAAACCTGTGGCAGCATTCTTTCCCAATTTCTCATTTACATTTCAATATTTGTACAAGGTTCTTCGAAAAAAAAAAAAATTAAATTAAGCTTTAATTTATATTTTTAAAGTGACAAAAAAAAAAAAAAAAAAAAAAAAAAAAAAAAAAAAAAAAGCTTGTTAAAAAGTGCAATCAAAATTGAAAAAATAAAATGGTACCCCAGGAAAAAGATCTGATATCTGCAAAGAAAAGAATATAGATAAATATATGAAAAAGTATGTCCGCAGATACATAATTTTAACTTGCGACTTAAGAGTGTTCTTATTTGACTACCATGGGATTTTATTACAGAAAAATATAATGTACCTAGATAGTTAAAAGTAATAGATTTGAACTAGATTTAAACTTTTTTGTTTATTATTTTCACTTTAATTTCACAGTTTATTTTAAAAATTAATGAGACAATGAATGATTTTTTTTTTCATTTATAGATCAATTGCTATGAAGATTTGCATATTTAATGAGTTAAAAATGAACGAGCTGATCCGTTTGATATTGTCTGATGTCAGTTCCTTAAATAAAACTTAAAACTTTGTATGATTAAAAAAAAAAAATTAAACCTAGTTTTGGGGACTTTCTCCGGAGTCTAATGCATTCGCAATAAAGCATTTGTCTGAACTAACCTATGACATGAATCCCTGTATCTAATGCAGCATATGTACCGAAAATGCTCTGTATTTACCAAAGATTATTGCAAACAACTTTGAGTGAACCAAACCTTGTAGTAGTCCATAGAATGCGAAAAACTAATGCTTCATTAAAGTTAAAAAAATGTTGGTTATTGAAGTCTAAGATAAACTTCTATAATACAGAAAGCAGCTGAATTGCAATGTAAGTTGAATGAACCAAATCTGTTAAGATTGGGTCCTTAGAAATGTGAGAAAGAATGTGTCCTCCAGTAATGGAAATTGCACCCCCCCCCTGTAAATTTAATGAATTACTATAAATATTAACACGATGTTTAATAAATGGATGAAATTCCTTATCTAAAGTTATGTAATTTTTAATTTACAGCTTCAGTGAGTAAACATAACTTTTCGAAAATGCTGGCAGTACTCAAAATGTATGCAAAAAAGGTGACAGCTGAAGTATAAAGAAGGCCCAGGTATATAGGACAAAGGTGTATTAACGAGAATGTAGCTGGGTATGAGAAAATTTCTTAGTAGTTTAAAAGTAGTTGAAGGGTGCTAAAACTGTCAAAGAAAATTGTAAATACAATTAGAGCATTGTTTTAGAAATTGCAATAAAGGAATGAAGAAGGAAATTAAAATTCAAACTTAGCAATAGCTGAAATCTGGAAAAATATTTGTTGTTCATATAATACCTGGGGGATCTAAGAAATGATTTAAAAAAGAAACGTGAATTGGATCATTTTTGAGAAAGTTATGGTAGGGGGTCTAAAAGAGGCCAACTTATAGCAGGACAATAGCATGAAAACATGCTAAAATGTTTTACTATTTATCAATTTAGATTTTCAAATTATCAAAATTCAGAATAGTGTACATAGTATAATATTAATCCTTAGAATAATATTTTAAAGAAATGCACAAAAAAATTAGGAAAATGTTTAAAAAAGGATGCTATAGGTCATGGATAAAAATATGAGAGTGTTGATACGGAGAGAAGAGTCTAATGCAATTTAACATATAAGTAGTACAGTAGACTCCCTCAAATCCGCACAGCTTGGAACCAGAGGTTGTGCGGATTTTAGAATTTTGCAGATTTATGGTTGTTGCTTTTTTTTTTTACTTTTTTTAAACAGTAATTCAACATAATAAATAATGCAATCAAAACTATAATGAGTGCTTAAAATATAATAAAATACAGTCGAACCTCTATATAACGAAACTCCATACATCGAATTTCTCCATATAACGAATTTTTAGTAAGAACGGTCCCCTTTTCGCATGATTACATTAAAAACAGACTCTATATAGTGAAATATCTATCTCCATATAACGAATTTTTTCATAAATTGATCTTAATTTATTCAGTTTTAAAAAAGCTTCGAAATCATATGGAATCAATTTTCCATCACTTATTTTTGATTTATCGTTCAGTGGAGAGGGTTTTTTTTTTTATAAATATTACTTCTCTCCTTATTCTTTAAATCTAACAAGTTCATCCCACCTCCCACACACCTTTCAACATCCTTCTCAAAACATAGTCAATTGAATTGTTACACATATAAGAGAGGAATCAATGAGAGCACATAAAAGAGACCTTCAAATGGAGGAAAATATCAACTACAATTTTTCATTCCTTGCTAAAATTTGAGAATTTTTTTTGAGAGCGTAACAATTGTAATTTTAAAATCAAAACAACAAAAAAATACAGATTTCTTCCTCTGAAATTTATGTAAGTCTTCCTTATTTGATTTTCATTAAGCTTTCAAATAAATGTCTTTTCTCTTTTTTGAAACTGCTTAAATAAGTAAGAAATAAAATGTTAGGTTAATATATACTTTTAAACATTTCAAATTCTTAATTAAAAAGATCAAAAATAATATTTGTTTAAAATTTACACATTAAATACTATTTTTAACATCATACTCTATACATCAAATTTCTCTATATGGCGAATTTTTTACTGGAACGATGGATTTCGTTATATAGAGGCTCGACTGTATTAAAATAAGTAATAAACTAAAATAATAAAAATTTAGATGATTTTTAAGAATGATTAAAATATTAAAAGCAAACGTCAAGTTAATAATCAATAATACATGATCAAATATTCATTATAAAGAGAAATAAAGAGGACATCTATTGGATTAAAAACTTTTTGCAAATTAATTTAATGTTTAATAAAATTACGAGTTATATGATTCTGACATGGATGAAATGTGATTCATGGACGAAATTTGCATTTTTAAAGCGATCAGGCAACGAAATTCGCATTTTTTATGCAATTCATTCACGAAATTAACTTTTTTTTAAACAATTCATAGACGAATTTGAGTTTTTTGCATGTCTCATGGACAAAATTCATGTTTTTTGTCCAGTCTTTGGCCAATATTCCCATTTTTACGCGATTCTTTGTTGAAAACCCCTTTTCATACTTTATGCGATTTTTTTTATACTTTATGCGATACTTAATTCAAATTCATGATTTTTTAAAGTATTTTGATGAAATTCGCATTTTTCTCAAGATCTTTTGATGAAATTTCTGATTTTTTTCATAACTTTTTGACAAAATTAAAATTTTTTTTCTTGACCTTTGACGATATTTTTTGTTTTTTCTGCAGAACTTTGATTGACTAAATTTGAGTTTTTTCTGTGATAATTTGACGAAATTGGAGATTTTTTCTGCGAACAATTAACGAAATTGATTTTTTATGACAACTGTCTATCAAGTCAATATTTGCAATTTTTAGTATCTGAAATTTCAGACTGATGAATTTTTAAAGTTTTTGGCATAAAATGTCTTAAATTTTTGGAAAATTTGGAACAGATGTAGTATTTGCCTGGAGACCCCCATTTTGTTTCTTTGTTGGTCACTTATGGCCACTTTATATTTAATTTTTGAACAATTAAGAAATTAAACTTATGCAACAACAAATTTTAAAGAAAATCAGCAATCCAAACATTATTTGTAAAAAAGAAAAAAAAATAGGGAAGGGAGAGGAGGAATTCTTAATCAGTAAACGGTAAATATATAAATTTTAAAACAGCCAAATAAAGCAAATATCCATTAAAAATATATATATTCCTAAATTACAGTAAAAAATGTTTCAGAGATTAGACGCTTAAAACGACAACAACAACAATAAATAAATAAATAAATACAAATAATTTAAATTGGCAAAAAGATGGCCACCATCTCCGGGCGAATACTACATGATAGCCAAAAATTTGAAAATTAGCCTTGCTTTTAATTGTATGCTAACAGTAAATAATTTGTACATAAAATTGAGGGAATATTTTAAATTTCCTGGTACTTAAAAAAAGTTACAAAAAAAAAAAAATTGTTTCTTTCCTAAAATTTGTGCACGGCTTGTGTCTATATTATACAACTTTGGATCTAACTGTGATTTCAAAATGTAATTGAACTTTGATATAACAAATCTCAATTTATTAAATTTTTCAATTTAGCGACTAATTCTTTGAATTTAACGAAGTTAAAATTCCAATTTAATAAATAACATTCAATTTAAAAAAAAAATTTGAAATTTTTTAACATGTATAAAAATTTTTTAATGTTCCTGATTGTCAATTTTCTAAATGTAAAGCAAAATTATCTACATGCAAAAATAATGCTACAGAGAGATTTCATTTTAAATACATATAAAATAAAGTTTTTTGGGAGTGAGAGGAATTAGCCAGATTTTATGTTAATAACATTTAATTCATAAAATTTCAAATAAAATAAAATGTACTTACATTAATTAAATGTAGCTGAACATCCTTTTAAGAGTAAACTGAGACATTAAGATGGCTAAGAGGCTATAAGTGTCAAACTTGATAGCAAATCCTATGGAAATCAAAATGCATATATATAATAATTATACTAAATTTGAATATTTAAATTTCATTTTAAATACATATTGTTCTGAATTTCTTTTGTACAATAAACAAAAATTTTGAAGTATTTTAAAAACTAGTGAAATCCCAAATCTAACATTCCCGCATTGATTGTTTTATTTCTACAGTCCATGGCCGTGCAAGTTTGAAATTTTGCCAAGACTGAAAATATTTTGAATTCCCCCTTTAACTGAGTCTAAGTGAACACATATGCATACACGTAGCTGATATTTTTTCCACGACCCTATGAAAAAATTCTTTTTTCCCCCAATCTTTAGCCAAAATTTGCCATTTTTGTGCAACCTTTTGACAAAATATGAGACTTTTCAGCGAAAACCAAGTAATTAATACAGGGTTGGCAAGTTTTTGACGTATGACGATTTTTAACGGATTTTATCATTATGTCAAAAACTGTCCAAAACCTACTTTTAGCAGTTTGTTTTTACATTATAATTATTGGTTTTTCATTCTATCTTTAGCATTAAGTCATTTTACTACAAATATTCACTATCAGAAAGACTCTAAAGTATATTTATTCATCCAAAAGAAAAAAAGGAAAAACTGCATTAAAAAATAAATAAAGCATTTAAGAATCTCTGTAAATGGAAAAATAATTTAAGAATAATTTTAAAGGTAAAAGATTCTTACTCATATAGTCATAGGTATGTAATAAAATATGCAATGTGTTATTTCTTTCACTTTCATTTTGCAACTTTAAATTTACCACTTTTACAATTCACTTTAAATAATACCTAAATAGTTTTAAATAAAATGTAAACAGGACATAAATAGTCTGCTTTTATGGTAGTTGTAATAAATTTCAATTTAAAAAACATTTCATGACTATTCAGATTCAGGTAAAAAATTATATCTAAAAATATAAATACTGGAATGGTCTATAAGATTCATACATATTTGCACTAAAGTTAACAAATAAAAAACATGGTATGTGAACATATAAATCATTATTATATTCTGAATTTTCTTAAACATTGTTTTCTATTTGTTAAATTTTAAGTCTAAGAACTTTCAGATGAAAATGGATCTTAGAGATTTGCATCAAAATTTTATTATCACATAAATTTTAAGATTCTGCTTATTGAACTGAAAATAAAAGTCACCATTTAATTACATTTATAAAATGCATAAGATAAGCATTTTGAAATATTATATTGAATAATATTCAATTTATTCAATGACCAGCCCTTGACATCTATTGTCATACCATTATAACAGAATTTTTGCATTTCTATAATGATTTTAATGTATTTTTTTTAAAATTAAAAATCTATATTGAATGTTATTTAATAATTAAAATAACCTTTTATTATCATTTAATATTAATGTTCATTGCAAAATCATATTAATGAAGATTATGATAAATATTGTTCTTTCCTTTCACTCTTGTACTTTTAAATTTTTCCCATTTAGGAAATCTTTCTTTTAAATAAATTTAACAAATGTAATTAAAAATAATGTTAATAACAAGAATAACAAGGAAAAATCAATTTAGAAATAAATTATATGCTGCACTTACATTATAAATCAGAGAAAAATAAAAAGTATGTTTTTGGTAGAATAAACCGGTAAAATCATGGTTTTTACCACTGTCATGTCGAAAACCAGTTTTTAAGATCAAAAACCCAACCCTGACTTTATATGATCTTATAATGAAATCTGTGCCTTTTTTCTGTGATCCCTTTGCAAAATTTGCATCTTTTTTGCGATCGTTTGGATAGATACTGTGTCTGTTTTGCAATCCTTTAACAGAAATCGCGTCTGTACACGATCCTTTGACAGAAATTTGTGATTTTTCGACGAAATCCAAATATTTTATACGATATCTTAAGGCCCCTGTCCTCGCTCGAGGAAACGCTTGCGAGCTAATGCTATTCCTATGGGGAAGCACTTTTCTAATAACTCTTTCGCATTTTGACATTTTTGAATACTTTTTTTTGCATTGGACAGCTGAGGTGCATGCCGACAGCGCACCTTTTTTTACTTTTCGATTTTGATATTTTTTACAAAGTTAGTTTCACTTTCAAAACCGGTTTCGAAACTGAAAGTGCTTTTTAAAAAATATATCTGCAACCAAAATCGAAAAAGTAAAAAAGGTGCGCTATCGGCATGTACCTCAGCTGTCAGTGATAGAAATTGGGAGATAAAAGGCAGGCGTCAAATGACGACTACTGTAAAAACCTTAGGCGTCAAATTAAGATTTTTTGTTGCAGTTTCTAAAATTCATATTAATATTACTGTAATATTGCATATAATTTTGGGGTGATTTGGAGTAAAAGAATAATTTTGAAATTCGCATAAAATTTTCTTTAAGGTTACTACAGAGACAAGAAAAAAATCCACTCCCAATATTTATTTATTTTTTTGGGGGGGGGGGGTCGCACCACTTTTACGAATTTTGCGTTTCTTGCTATCTTTCGGCAAAATTTGCCGTTTTCTCGTAATCTTTCGACGAAATTTGCAGCTCTTTTTGCGATCTTTCGACGCAACTGGCCGTTTTTTCGTGATCTTTTGACGAAACTTGCCGGTTTTTTCGCAATCTTTTGATGAAACTTGCTGGTTTTTTCGCGATTTTTTTTAAATATTTTGCCTTTTTCGCGATCTTTTGCCAAACTTTGTCGTGTTTTTTCGCAATCATTTGGCGAAACTTGCTGTTTTTTCGATCTTTTGACAAGCTTTGCCATGTTTTTTTTGCGATTTGTTGACGAAATTGGCAGTATTTTTTTGCAATCTATTGACAAAATTTGTCGTTTTCTGCAGGGCTGGGAACACCCCCTCCCCTGGTTTTTTTTTCGCAACCCTTTGGCGAAAAATAATGATTATTTGGGATTCCTTGAAGGATCCATTTTTTTGCGATTCTATAACAAAGTTCGTCTTTTTCCGAAGATTTTTTTGACGAAATTAACTTTTTTTTGCGATTATTTTATGGAATCCACATTTTTTTGCGATTCTTTGACGAAATTTGCATCTCTATTCTCAATACTTTGTAGAAACTTGCCTTTTTTTACGCCCATCTTTTGCCGAAAGTGGCGATTTCTTATACGAGCAATTGATGAAATGTTTTTTTTTTCCGCGACTATTTCTCGAAATTCGCGATGTTTTTTTTTGTTCTGATTTTTCGGACTAGACCAATTTTTTTTTTAATTTTCGGAGCTGAATATCTAATAAATTTTTTAAAAAGCTAGGCGTCAAATTTGACGACCAAGAATATTTTTCTAGTCGTCAAATTCAATTTTTTAGTTGCATTTGACGACTAACGACTGCTAATTTCTAACACTGTCAGCTGTCCAATGCAAAAAAAAATTATTTAAAAATGTCAAAATGCGAAAGAGTTATTAGAAAAATGCTTCCCCATAGGAATAGCATTAGCTCGCGAGCGTTTCCTCGAGCGAGGACAGGGGCCTTAACGAAATTTGCTCCTTTAACAGATATTGCACTTTTTTCGTGATCTTTGACAGAAATCGTGGCTTCTCTTCAATCATTAGATGAAAATCGTGTTTTTTGGAGATCATTTGCGGGAAATCACGCCTTTTTCACTAAGCTTTGGCAAAAGTTGTATCTTTTCCATAATCCTTTGACAAAATTTGAATGTTTCTATTTTTTTTTGATAGAAATTGAGTCTGTTTTGCAATCTTTTGACAAATATGTTTTTTCTATGATCTATTGACAAAATTCATGTCTTTTCTACGAACCTTTGACAAAATTTGCATCTTTTTTCCCAATCCTTTAATAAAAATTGTGTTTCTCTAAAATCATTTGATGAAAATTGTCTTTTTTCGATCATTAGACTGAAATCGCATCTTTTTCGCAATCCTTTGGCAATATTCACGTCTTTTTTGCGAGCCTTTGACAAAAATTGCACTTCCTCTGCAATCATTTGATAAAAATCGTAGGTTTCATTTCAATTATTTGACATAATCACAATTTTTTTTTCGATCCTTTGACAGATACTGCATCTATAGCCAGAGTTATATAATATAGACACACACGCACAGAAAATTTTATGAACTTTGCAGAAAGTTTTAGGAAAGAAAAAAAAATATATTTTTGTAAATTTTTTTAGTACCAAAAAATAAAAATACTCCCCCAATTTTATGTACGAATTATTTACCGTCAAAACGAATTTCGTCAACAGACCTCGAAAAAAATTACAAATTTCAACAAAGAATCGCATAAAAAAAGGGCATTTCGACAAAGAATCAGGTAAAAAAGGAACATTTTGACAAAAGACTGCATAAAAGACGTAAATTCTATTCATGAATCGTGTAAAAAATGCAAATTTCGTTCATGGTTTGCGTAAAAAATACGAATTTTGTGTAGAATCTCACAAAAAAGCGAATTTCGCTCACGAATAGTGTAAGAAACACAAAATTCATCTATGATTTGCTCAAAAATATGAATTACATCCATGAATCGCTAAAAAAACACAAATTGCGGCCATGAATCGCTCAAAAATGTGATTTACTGTCATAAATCGCTTTAAAAACGCGAATTATACATCCATAAATCACTCAAAAAATGCACATTTCTTCGACAGATTGCTCAAAAAAACAAATTATGTCCATGAATTGCATAAAAACAGCAAATTACGTCCATAAATTTCATAAGAAACGCGAATTACATCTTTAAATTGCTCAATAAACGCAAATTTCTTTGACAAATCGCTCAAAAAACGCAAATTTCATCGACAGATCGCTCAAACATAAATTATGTCCATGAATCGCATAAAAAAGCGAATTATGTCTATAAATTGCATAAAAATGAGAATTATGGCCATGAATTGCAGAAAAAACGTGAATTACACCCACGAATTGCTTAATAAAAGCAAATTTCGTCCATGCCAAAATAATATAATGCATAATTTTATTAAACATTAAATTAACTTGCAGAAAGTTTTTAACCCATTATAAAGATGAAAATAAGCACTCACCAGTCGCCACTCGACGACTAAATGAGAAAAACTGGTGACTAAAAATATGGAAAGTACCAGCCAAATGCAGGATTCTCCAAAAAGGTGTTTTGTAAAAAGAATTGCGGTAAAAAACGGCCGCGAATTTTGACAAGATCGCGGAAAAACATGAATTTCGTGTAAGTATCGCTAAAAGACATCGTCTAAGGATCGCAAAAAGAATGCAAAAAAAAAAACAGTAAATAACTTTATAAAATTGAAAAAAAAGCAATTGTAAGAAAACCCCTGCATATTTTGTCAAAAAATCAACGAAAACAAACACGTTTTTTGTCAAAAAACGAAAAAACAAACGGGAAAAACGTGAATTTAATCAAAGAAACATGCAAAAAAGTTAATACCGTCAAAAAATCGCGTTAACAAATGCGAATACCATAAAAAATTCGCATAAACAAACGCGAGTACTGGCAAAAAATCGCGATACCAAACACGATTTTCGTCAAAAAAACATAAATATGAACGCAAAAAATGCAAAATTTATTTTTAAAAAAAGGCAAATACAGTCAAAAAATCACGATAACACTCGAATACCATCAAAAACCACGATAACAATCGGCAATACCGTCAAAAAATCGTGATAATGAACACGATTTTCGTTAAAAAGTTTCGAAAACGAACACGATTTTCGTTAAAAAGTCACAAAAACGAACGCAAATTTTATCAAGAGATCGGAAAAAAGAAAAAAACACACATTGTTAAAAGATTGTGGAAAAAACATATAATGTTAATTTCATGAAAGTCCCCCCCCTTTTTATTTTTTAGAAAATTTGCTATGATTTTATTTTTTAATCAAACCTGCTAGTTGGTAGAAAACATTTTTTTTTTGAGGGGGGGGGGGTTACATCTTAATTCTAGATAAATAATTGCAAAAAAGAGGGTTGGGGTTTATTTATGTCGTTAGCTACGCAAGTACCTAAGCATAGTTGGACTTGTGTAGCTAACTACATATGCATATTACATATAACTTTGCTGTTAATTTAAAATAGATTTGAAATTAGTATCTCAAGTTTATTCCAAACAATATAAATTAAAATATTTTTAACTAGTTCATATATTACTTATTCAGTCTATGCTCATGCTCGTATATATCTTGTAATTAAATATTCAGCAACTCAAATGTACTTACTGGCTACTAAAGAAATTATTCTCACTAGCCAATAACTGGCTACTAAAAAAAAGACAACCTACCGGCCAGTGGCCACTAAGCAAAATTCCTTATTTTCATCTTTAACCCATTATTAAATGGGCAGAAAGTTTTGGGTTTTATATAGCAGAGATTGCATTTTTTTCTTGGAATCAGCATGTTTTCAGCAATCGCAATCTATTGACGAAAATAGTTTATTTTTTGCAATTTGACAAAAAGCAAGTCTTTTTTGCGGTGAGTTTCCATCCTCTGTAATTTTTAAAAGACGGAATTCTACCTGTGGACGGAAAACTTTCACCCATGCTATGGTCCCTGCACAAATTATATATAAATAAAAAAATGTTAACCGAACATGCAAGCATCGTTCATCAAAAAGTCGTTTTCCCTCATTCATCGTTGTAAAATTTCTCTCCTCACCGAAATGAAATTGAAAATCACGAGAATCCTTATGACATATAAACTGGAATTTCTTCTTTTACCCTAAAATAACTCATTTGTGCTGTTTGGGTTGATGAAGGCAACAATAATGGACGATCTTTAAGATTTTGTTCAAGCTGTGAAAAGAAATTTTCTTGATTGGGGATATATCTTTCAGAATTGAAATCAAAGTATGAAGTTAAATAAGAGAAAAAAATGGGTATAGGACAGTTATAGCATTTTAATAATACTAATCTATTTTGTTTTCCCCCTTGTTATATGCTGAATCTGATAATCACAAAAGTAGATTTTAAATGGTCACTTTATTCCTTGGAAACTGACTAATACTGTATAATGATTTTTTTCAATTTTCTACATTAACTGTAATTATTTAATTTAAATTATTTCCAAATAAAATTATACTACTTATATATCCAACAATGTTTATTTTTATCAATGAATATGCATATGTCATAAAAAGTGTATGTGTAATTAAAAAAAAAAGAGGGGGGGGGGGGTAGTTTAAAAACAAAACAAAATTAGTAAATAAAAAAAACAGATTTTCAACATGCACAAACAACAGAAAATAAGTTGAGAAAGTAACAAAAATTTCATTAATAATAATAATTTTTAAAAAATCAAAATTTCATTGCTATTAAATACATTTTATATTACTTTTGAGTAATATCAATTATTTCAAACAAATTTTTCTATCAAATATTTTTTCTTTCTGAAAATTTGCAATTCAATTTAGTGTTCAAACACCATAAAATTGACTGGTTCTCATACATAAAAACCAAGCAAAAACGTTTTATAGTTTTCAGTAAAAGCAAAAAAATTTATACGGAATGCTGTCAAAGTTTACATTTTGTATGCAATAGCATGTTAGAAGAAAAAGAGAAATGCTGTGCTGACTAAACAATCAGCATTGAATTCAGGTGGTCTGGTAGGGAGGGGTATTCCCCCCCCCCCCCCCCGTCGAAAATGCGAGATTTTGTGTTTTCAATGATCAAAAAGTGCAATCCCCCACTGGAGATACAGAAATACGAGCTCTAACAATTTTAGGCTTACGGCTAACTTATGCACCTGATTAGATGCAGTTAAAAATAAAAATTTTTTACATTCAAATCTGATATAGAACGTGAAAAAACAATACAGTATAAACAAAAAAAACATGCATATATTATACAGCTTACCTTGCTTTTCGGAAATGTTGCTTTGAAGAACATTTGTAGATCGCCGATACATGCTTGCTCGTTCAACAACCAAAACAAACTGGACGCCACGCTTATTCTGTAAGTTGGTTGATTGGTGGTCTTTCAAGATCGGCGCAGAATTCTCCGCGGAAAATCTCGAGTGTTTGGATCTGTCATGGCTTCCTGCATCTATCTCGATAGAGATCGCAAGAAGCCATTGATCTGTTTAGGGGCGTTCGGTGCGCAAGATTTTGTAAGGTTTGTACTGCTATTGTTTTATGTGTTGTAAAAGGTTTTTTTTTTTTTTTTTTTTTTTTTTTTTTTTTTTTTTTTTCATTGAATTAGTTAATAAAGAATTTATATATACAGTTCAGTTGCTTTGTATTTTTTTATTCTCAATTACATAATTAAATTAAATTTTACTTAAAAGTAAGAGCACAAAACTAAATTCAAATTAGCTTAAATAAAATTTAATATTTTTTTTTACAAATTTTTTAAATAAATTTTAATAATTAAAAAATATTTTTTATTCATATACACTATTTTTACTAATTAAATAATACGAATTTAATTCATATGCACTATTTTTTAATAATTAAATAATTTTAATTATTAAAAAATTATAAATAATTATTAAATTTTATAATAATTAAATTATAATTAAAAAAATATTTTTTAAATTAAATAATAATAATAAAATTAAATAAATTTATTAAAATGCAAAATTTCCTACACTTATATTCAAAATATTTAAATAAATATTATTTAAGTTAACTTTAAAAAAACAATGTTAACATTAAAAAATTGTCCCCAGATTCTGCTAGATTTTCTATCAAGATCTATATAGATAACCCTTATCGATCTACACAAATCTACACAGATTTTCTGAATGCTGTACAGATATTACATTTCACTATTTTCAGGATTTATTTAATAGATTAATATAGTAATATACATGTGTTATTAAAATAAACACATAATAAATATGCTGCGAAATTCATACTACAAAGTTGATTTATATAGATATTTTATTATCATCATATAATAATAATAATAAAATAATAATTAATTATAGTAAAAATAATTACGTGTTATTTATATTATGATGAAATCTTCTTTAAATTAACTTAAAAAACGCTATGGTATCACTAAAAAGTTGTCTCCAGATTCTGATTGATTTTCTATCAAGATCTATATAGATAACCCACATCGATCTACACAAATCCACACAGATTTTCTAATTGCTGCACACATATATAAATTTCTACATTTTGTTACTTTTTATAGTTAATTTAATCAAACAGTAAGCTGATATACTTCTAATATTAATATAAATACATAAAAAATGCGCTTCGAGCTATATGCTACAAAATCAATTTATATGGATGTACCTGGGTTTCTCATGGGCAAATGGGCCCAGCTAAAACCCATCTGCCCATATGGGACCCATGTGGAGCCCACATGGGCCCATAGTTCTGTGCTGCCTGGGTAGCAACTTCGAAGGGAAGCTACTCGGAGCACTATGTTTTTTTCATGGGCCTTTGACGGAATTCGAGTTTTTTTGGTGAACTTTTAATGAAGTTGGCGTCATGTAATGATCTTTTGATGAAAATTGTGGTTATTTCACGATTTTTTGACGAAATTCACTTTTATTTTGTGTTTGTTTGACAAAATTTGCCGTTCTTTCGTGATTTTGGATTAAATTTGGATTTTTTGGCGATCTTTTAAGGAAATTTGTTTTGTAACATTTTGACAAAATTTGCAGATATTTCACCTAAGTTTTGTTTATATAGTATTTTTTATATGGTATCTGTTTATTTAGTGATGAAAATCGTGGTTATTTTTCGATCCTTTGACGAAATTTGCAGTTATTTTGTGACCCTCTGACTAAATCGTACTTTGCAGCAATTCTTGGACAAATTTCACAGTACTTTTGTGTCTAAATTTTAAGATTGATCACAGATTTTTTTTTCCTCGGAACCGAATGCTTTAAATTTTTGAAAAATTAAGAGCAGAATAGTCAGAACTTGATATCGAAAATCAATTGTAAATCCTCTTCAGTCCCTGGGTACCCAAATGGGTACTTCCGTTTATCCCATTTTATTAATGATACTCAAATATAAATGCAATTTCGATATAAGAATAATATGTTTCGAATTCTAAGATTCGAGCTAATGAAAATAAAACAAAAATCTCGCTCTGAAGTCAAACGAGACAAGAAATAATTCAGTAATAATTAATAATACTGTAATAATCCTCAGTAGTGAAGAGGATATATTTGTACAAAATTCCCCCCCCCCCCCGATCCCTGATCCTAGCCGGATTGGACCTATTCTGCACACATGGGGGAGACTAGTACACAGTGGACCACATTTCCAGTTTACATTTTTTTTCTCTTTAATGTAAAGTCATACTTGCCAACCTCCGGCTTTTTTAAAATTATGAAAAGTTACTTTGAACCAGAAAATTCGTTTAATTAAAAGTGCTAGGTGTTAAATGTGATAGTCGTTTTAAACTTACTTAAATCCTTTAATTAAATAAATTTCTGGTTGGAAGTATAACTGTTTGGTTTAAAAAAAGTCGGAGGTTGGCATGTATGGTAAAGTCCATTCTGCCTAAAAATATTCTTAAACATTCTTTAAATATTTTAACATGACAAAATATTTCAGAACATAGTTTCAAATGCCATTAAAATAAAACTTATTTGTATACCTTCATTAGGAAGCTCCTTTGGATTTGGAATCTATAATAATAAAGAGAGAAGGATGTTTGTCTGTGAGCGCTGTTCTGAAGAGACTGCTGCATGTAGAGGTACAAAATTTGGAGGGAAGGTACTTTTTTACATGTAGTTTTGCACCTCGAAGCCCGATTTTCGATTTTTTGTTTAGATCTTTTTTAATAATTTTTTTAGGCGATTTTTAGCGTTATTTTTGCGGTTTTATCCCATTAGTGAAAGGAATACGGTTTCATTCTTTTAACCCAAAATAGTAATTTTTTTCTCTTTTCAACAAAGTTTATTCGGAATTTGTACAGCGATTTTTGAATTTTTAACGAATTTTTAATGCGATTTTTAGCGTTTTTTCTCTCATTTTGCGGCTATTTTTTGAGATTGATAAAAAGAAAATAGTTTTAAACTTTTAGCCTAATGCCCTAAATTTTGTGTTTGTTACGATTTTTAGATTTAAACGATTTTTAATGCGATTTTCAATGCGATTTTTAACGTTTTTTAAAGATTGTTGCGTTTAGCATCTATTTTTTTCATAGTTGTTTTATCAAAAACTTGAGCTGTTGAGAATGCAATAAGTTGTATTTTTTTGTGAAATCTATCTAAAATTTCAAAAATTTAGGTACCACTATTTTCGATTAGCAATTTCATAAACTATCTTAAATTCTTGCTTAAGACCGTTACCCCCTCGAGTTATATATCACCAGATAGGTTATTTAACAGAGTATGGTTTTGATAAAGTTTTTGAAGAATAGAGTGCTTTACCTGGTGGTGGAAAATGGAACTAATAGAACGCTATTTTTTTAAATCTATAATAATAAAGAGACAAGTTTGTGTGTGTGTCAGCTATGTTCTGAAGAGTCTGCTGTACGTAGAGTTACAAAATGTGGAGGGAAGGTACTTTTATACATGTAGTTTTGCACCTCGAAGCCCGATTTTCAATTTTTTGATTAGATTTTTTTTATAAATTTTTTAGGCGATTTTTAGCGTTCTTTTGCAGTTTTATCCCATTAGTAAAAGAAATACGATTTCATTCTTTTAACCCAATATAGCAATTTTTTTTTTCTTTTCAGCAAAGTTTATTCGGAATTTGTACAGCGATTTTTGAATTTTTAACGAATTTGTAATGCGATTTTTAGTGTTTTTTCTCATTTTGCGGTTTTTTTCTTTTTTGAGATTGATAAAAAGAAAACCGTTTCAAACTCTTAGCCCTAAATTATGTGTTTGTTACGAATTTTAGATTTTAACGATTTTTAATGCGATTTTCAATGTAATTTTTGACGCTTTTTCAAGATTTTTTGTGTTTAGCATGTATTTTTTTCATAGTTGTTCTATCAAAATCTTCAGCTGTTGAGAATGCAATAAGTAGTATTTTTTGCGAAATTTACCTAAAATGTCAAAAATTTAGTTACCACTATTTTCGAATAGCAATTTCATAAAATATCTTAAATTCTTGCTTAAGACCGCTACCCCCTCGAGTAATATATCACCTGATAGGTTGTTTAACAGAGTATCGTTTTGATAAAGTTTTTGAAGAATAGAGTGCGCTAGCTGGTGGTGAAAAATGGAACTAACAGAACGTGATTTTGTTAAAATTTGGAAATATAACAATGTGATATATTTTAAATTTAAAAATGGTTTATAATACATGATAAAAAATGTAAACAAATAATGGTATGACACATTTCAGGGTGCGTGAAAGGAGGGGCGCGAACAAAATTAGGAAATGTAATAAGGAGGTATGTTTTACACTTTAAGGTAGTTTATAACGCATGTTAAAATTTTTAAAGTACTGGCGATGCTCTGGAGAGACTGCTGCACGAAGTTATGTATGAAATTTTACACCTTGAAGACCGATTTTCAGTTTTTTAATTTAATTCACATGCGAATTTTAGTGGGTTTCGAGGCGATTTTTCCACATTAGCGAAAAGGAAAGCGGTTTCATTCTTTCGACCTAAATTAGTGAATTTTGTTCTCTTTTCAATATAATTTATTTGCATTTCGTGCAGCGATGTTTGGATTTTTAGTGAATTATTTAATGTAAATTTTGCCGCTATTATTCGGCATTAGTAAAAGGAACTTTCAGGCTGATGTATTAAATTTTAGCTGTTAAGATTTATGAATTTCAGCTAATTTTAATGCGATTTTTCGGGATTTTTTGCGTTTGATGTCGGATTTTTGTCATTCATGAGATATTTCCAATTACAAAGTTTTACCCTATTAGAGTAAATTTTGACCCCTGTGATTTTAATGCACTTTTCAATGCAATTTTTAGAAATTTTTCGAGTTTTATGGTGATTTTTTGATATTCGGAAGTAAAAATTGATTTCGAATTTTTAATCTAATATAATTTTAGAGATTTTTAACGCGATTTTTGAAGATTTGTTGTGTTCCGTGTCGATTTTTTATTATCTATAAAGGATTTCCTTTTACTACGTGATTATCCTGTCGACCAATTTCGCCAAATTATATCAATCGTGAAACAAGCGAAATTATGCAAATAGATGTAATTTTTATGTTAAATTATGAAAGAAGAGATAATAAAGAAAAACATTAATACAAATACATATAAAAATAAGAAGTAAAAACCACTTGATGACGTAACAAACATATGTAACATGTTTAATGTCAAGTGAATATGGAATTTACGATCCGCCATTATTGTAGTTTAATCGTATGTTTTGACCCAAGTAGTTTCTTGGTCAACCGGATAATCAAATAGTTCCGTTTTATCCGTTTGATGAAATTCTGATTACTGCGATTTAAAAAATAACTAGCGACATTTAGTGCATTTTTCAATGCGTTTTTAATGAACTTTTTAATGCGATTTAGTACTATTTTTTTCGATCCCTACTACAGTGGTGTTTTAGCAATTAAAAAATTATTTTGGTTTCAAACTTTTAGCCTAATATAGTAAATTTCACCATTTGCCTTTTTTTAATTTTGTCGATTTTCAATGTGATTTTTGATATATTTTGTGTTCTGCGTCGATTTTTTTGTAATTCATGTAAAAAAGAATGGTTGCTACGTTTTACACGACTAGAATTTTTTTTAATTCACGGATGAATTTACATTTAGCGATTTTTAATGAATTTTTCAATGGTTTTGTATTGGTTTTTTTTTTAATTTCACGGCTTTTTTTTTGAAATTTCGAAAAGGAAATTAATTTCGAACATTTTACACTTCATTTACGAATTTTGAAATTTAGTGATTTTTTAATGCAATTTTTAATAATGTTTTCATTATTTCTCACGCTTTGCGCCGATTTTTTCATTCGTATTTAAGAAAGAATTCAGATTACACTATTTTACTCTATTAATGTAAATGTTGTCCTCCGCTATTTTTGAATTTGAAACTATTTGTAATGAATTTTTGAATACAATTTTTAGATGTTTTCGAGTCCACGGCGATTTATTCACAGTTGGAAAAGAAATTTTTTAATAATTTGTAGCTTAATGTAGTAAATTTTGACATCAATGATTCAGATTTTTTGTGTATTTTCATAAAATGTTTAGCGAGTTTTGTGTCGATATTTTTTAACTAATGAAAGAGTTCAGATTTGAGTGTTTTGTCCCATTATGGTAAATTATGTCCGCAGGAATTTAATATAAATATTTATCTTACTATGGCAAATTTTGTCTGGATTTTTGAATTTTACAGATTTTTAATCTGTTTTATAGTGATTTTTCAAGTTCTGTGACAGTTGTTGACATCGGTAAAAGAATTTCGGTTTCTAAATTTTTACATAAATAGTACAATTTGTTCTCGACGCTTTTATGAATTTTGCCAATTTCTAATGCGATATTCAATGTAACTTTTAGTTAGTTTGGGGGATTTTAGGTGTTCCGTGTTGACTTTTCCTTATTCATGAATGATTTCCGATTACAATATTTTCGACTGAATATTAAATTTTTGCAGCCATGACTTTTAAATATTCAGCGATTTTTAATATAGTTTTCGATAAGATTTTTAGCCACTTTTTTTCAGTTCTTCGGCAATTTTCTGCCATTCAGAAACCAATTTTGATATCAAACATTTTGTTTAATTTAGTTATGTTTCGAATGCAATGTTTTATCTCTTAATATCATTTTGGCGTTCCATGCCTACATTTTGTAATTCATGAATGATTTCGATCATAAGCCCCCCCCCCCCCTGCCCTGCCTTAATATTTTTTAAACATTGACTTCCAAATATTTAGCTATTTTTAATGCAATTTTCAATGTAATTTTTAGCCATTCTTCAAGTTCCGTGGCGATTTTTTTTACATCCTGAAATCGATTTCGATTTTAAACTTTTTGGTTAATATGGTTAATTTCTTGATTACAATATTTTATATTATAACAGTGAATTTTTACCCTAGGGATTTTTTAATGTTTTACGACTTTCATTACAATTTTCAATGCAATTTTCGGGCTTTCTCAGTCTTTTTTTTTCTTTTTTTACTTTCTTCTATCTTTACAAGAAGAAAGTATTGGATTCATGAAAATTTTCGACTTCCGGTTTTCGACGGATTTAAACGTTTTAGAAGGTCCTGAACACGTTTTGACTATTTTTAGAAAATGTCTGTCTGTGAGTCTGTCAGTCTGTCTGTGAGTCTGTATGTGACAAAAAATTTGTGGGCGCTCTATCTCAAGAACTAATGCTCAAAATTTAATAAAATTTTATATTCAGTTAGACCTTGATATTAATTAGTGCCTATTGATTTTTGGTGAAAATTGGCCTGAAGGTGGCGCTGCTATACTGCGTTTTTCATGATTTTCAAGATTGCTATATCTCAAGAACTGATGCACAGAATTTCATCAAACTTTATATTCTGTGACCCTTTGATATACACAGATGCTGATTAAGTTTTGGTGTAAATTGGCCAGCAGGTGGCGCTGCTATGCCACGTTTTCCGTGATTTTCATGATAGCTATGTCTCAAGAACTAATGCACAGAATTCTACCGAACTTCAGATTCCGCGATACCTTGAGATACATAACCGCTGACAAGGTTTGGTGTGAACTGCCCTATAGGTGGCGCTGCTATGCTACATTTTGCACGATTTTTGCGATAGCTATATCTCAAGAACTAATGCAGAGAACTTCATCAAATTTTAGATTATGTTACTCTAGAATATATAACATAATTAGACGCTGATTACATTTTGGTATTCACCTTGCAACAGGTGGTGGAGCTATGCTCCATTTTGCACGATTTTTCCGATAGCTATATCTCAACAACCAACGCACAAAATTTCATCAAACTTCAGATTTTGTTACAAAATGACATATAACATAATTACACGCTGATTACGTTTTGTTATAAATCCTTCAACTGATGATGCTGCTGTGCTATATTTTACATGTTTTTTTAACTAGCTATATCTCAAGAACTAATGGACGAAATTCCATCAAACTTCAGATTCTGTTAGGTCTTGACATAAATAGATGCTTATTAGGTTTTAGTATAAATTACCCAGCATGAGGCACTACTAAGCTCATTTTCTCAGAATATTAAATAAATTTTGCGTTTTAGGCTTTTCGGGTACCAGAATCTCATTAGGCTAGGTCAAATGTTCCAGGAAATTCGATAGTGAGTAACTTTGGGGACACCACGTTTTTTTAAAAAATATTAAAATGTACTTATGAGATAGAAGAAAGTTTTGGGATTGACACATCCAACTAGTTTTTAATAAAAGATATAGAAATATTTTCATAAATCTACTTTTATTACAGAATTTTAAAAGTTATGATGTTTTTAATATTTTTTTTTAATTCTAAACCTCATTAATTTTTTAATGAATCTTTATATGAATGTTGAAAGTCTAAGAATCTAAGTAATTATTAATGTTGCTATAGTGTATTTCCTGTAAAACATACTGTAAAATTTTTCCATAGATATGCATGAAGGTTGTAGAAATCTTAATTATATAATAAAAATCTGATTTTTTTTAATAGTAGAAATTGCGTCGGGCCAGAATTTGTTGTTCAAGACTGGGCTGAATTTTTGAGTTTTTCAACCAGCCATGACAGGCCGAAATAAGTTTCCTACAGACATTGTCTGGAAATTCTGGCCCATGCAGACCTTTAATTCAGCCTGTGTGATAACTATTATTGGCCCGACTGTGACTTGTGCACTTTTCTAAATTCTTCCCTCTGAGCCCAAATTGCGCTGGTATCTTTCTTATTTGTTATGTGTACTCTGTCTGTTTCTTTAATAAGTTTTACAGCAATCTTTACCAAATCATAGCTGATTTTTGATATAAAGGAAAAATCAGTCTTTTACCAATTAAGTATTTTTTTACATGTTTTCTGTAGATTTAAATGTATTCCTAAATAATTATCTGGGGGTGTCCGTTATGGAGCTTTTACTGCATATAGCTTTTATCTTCAAAAATATTTAGACTTTTTTTGGAAAATGAGATCTACCCGAATCCAAGAGTGAAAGTCCCAATCCGAAACTGACCCAAACCTAACCAACAGCCAAAAACGAAGTCAAACGGACCCGAATGCGAGCCACAGCATAAAAATTAGTTAATCCGACAAGTAAAAAAAAAAAATGGAGTCAACCGGACCCAAAGCAAAAAATAGAAGTCAACCAGACCCGAGCCACAGCAAAAAATAGAAGCAACATGACTGTGCAGTGAAAAATTTAGCCCCGATCCACGCATTAAAGTTGAGTCTCCAAATTTCTAAAATAGCCCCCACCCCCATTGAAGATTCTTTAGATCCGCCCTTGTCCCTAAGTCAGGAATAGAGTACTTAACTTCAATTTGGATATAGTTCCTGAAATATGTTTGTTATGAAATAATTAATTTCTTTAAAAGTTATCATACAAATTGCACAAAAAAATTTTCTTTAGGCTAATAAAAGGTATAAAATTCATTCATGCTGTCAGAATTCGGTACTGTTATAGAAAAAACAAATCTAGGGTTCGTTTTAATATGTAGATGACCCCCTAAGCAAATTTTATGTACATCATTTAAAAGTAGACATTATTTCCAGTCACTCGGTAATAGAAAAAATATTTCACCCATTGAAAAGAAAGAAAAAAACCTGGAAAATTAAACCAAAAACAATAATATCAGAGCAATAACTATCTAAATCTATATGAAGTTTTTATAATATATTTGTATTTGTTGCATTAAATATTTCTAGTTAATTATTACATGGAATCAGTGGTTATTTCAGGAGGGTGGATATCACCCTGGGAGCAGTGATTTGAAATTTTGTGCTTTCAATGAGCAAAAAGTGCAATCTCCCCGGCCACATAAATCACTTCCTGGAGAAAAGTGTTTGAGTTCAACACTGATCTGACTAATATCTTTAGTTAGTGTTCAGCTATTTAGGAGGGGGTGGGTAATAGTTAAGGGGTAATTTATTATCCTTTTTAAAATATAAACAACTTATGTTTTTGCCTGAATTTTCAAATAAATAAATATACAGTAGACTCCCTCAAATCCGCACTCCTAAAATCCGCACATATTTTACGGATGTAAACAATGAAACATTCAGTTCAGATGTAGGTGAAAAATTGATTTTTTGAGTTTTATATCAATTCCATACATTATTTAATTTATAATTTTTGTTCAGGTTATTGAATTCATGCTTTTTTCATGAAGAAAGAATAATTTATTTTGGAAAAAATAAAGATATTGCTAATATCATTGGTAATCACAATCCTACCAAATATATTTATGTATTAATCAAGCTTTTTTAGTTATTAAGTATGGCTAAGCCTGAAATAAAGTTTCATTATTTTATGATCCTGATGTGAATTAATAACGTATCTTTATGAGGCAGGTTTCATTGAATAATTTAGGAAAACCACATTTCTACTTTTATAATGAATATTTAATTGTACATTATTGATTATTAACTGGACCTTTCTTTTTAGGATTTTAATAATTTTAAAAAATATCTAAATTTTTATTATTTTAGTTTATTACTTATTTTAAAATTTTAGTATATTGTATGCATTCATTATACTTTTGATTTCATTATTAATTACATTCAAATTATTTATTAAAAATGTAAACAAAGCAATGACCAGAAATCCGCAAAACCTCTGGTCCCAAGCTGTGCGAATTTGAGAGAGTCTACTGTATATACAGTCAAAGTTCTATAGTCTGCACAAGCTAGGGCCTAAGATTGTGCGGATTATGGAATATTGTGGATTATAGAGTATTATGGATTATACGTCATTTTATTATTCCTAGAGAGCAATTTTATTTTATAATCAGTTTAATAAGAAAAGATAAATATGAAATCTAATAATTAATTTAATATAGTATCTCAAAAAATGCCTTTTTAAAGTTATTTTATTAAAATATTGATATATGTATATGTGCATTTAAATAGATGCATATGTTCTATAATACAGTTTCTTTTTTACTATTAATAAAAAAAAAGAGTTCTATTATAAAAATGTAGATGTTTCATTGAGATTTTTTCAATTTTTTTTATTAATTGCTTTAAAAAAACATTTTTGGATCATGAATTTGTAAATTTTCCTAGTTGTTTATTTCATTGTTTACATTCATAAAGTAACGCAAATTATAGAAAATTATGGATTATGGGTGTGGGGGGTTATCGATCCTTGACTGTACAGTCAAAGTTCTATAATCCGCACAAGCTATGGCCAAAGGTTGTGTGGATTATGGAATATTGTGGATTATAGAGTATTATGGTTTAAGCATCATTTTGTTATTCCTAGACATCATTTTAATTCTGTAATCAGTACAATATGAAAAGATAAATGTGAAATCTAATAATTAATTTAATATGCTATCTCAAAAAATGCCTTTTTAATGTTATTTTAATAAAAAAATTATCTATATGTGCATTTAAATAAAAATAATTACACATGCTCAATAATACATTTTGTTTTTTTACTGTAAATAAAATAGGAGAGTTATATTAAAGAAAAATAGATGTTTTATTATGATTTTTTTATTGTTTGTTTGAAAAAATCCTTTTGTATCACGAATATGTAAATTTTCTCAATTATTTATTTCATTGTTTACATTCGTAAAGTAACGCATATTATAGAGCAGCGGTTCCCAAACATTTAAGCTCGCGGAGCCCTTTTTGGGAAGAATTTCTAAGGCGGAGCCCCTGAAACCAACGATATTCTGTAATTTACAAATTAATGTTTTTATGCGTATGGAGAAGAGAAAAATCTGAGCCAGTTATTTCCAACATTGGAACAAAGTTTTACATTAATTAGCATATTTTCACAATTATCACTCAAAATTAAAAATCCGGAAGACAATTTGTTGGAAATATAGCACAAAAAGTTCTGTTAAAAATTCCATACATATATCTTGTAAGGAACTTTAGATATGTCATTTTAAAGTAAACAAATCGTGAAAAAATTTATTCTGAGATAAATGAAATTAAAGTTATCGGCAAAGGGCAGCTGATGCATCGCTTCTCAAGGCAAAATGTTTATACAGGGTGATTCCAAATTTTTTTTACAATAACAGAGGGGTGATAGTACACATCAAAACAAACAATATTAAATAGGAGACCAAGGGTCCCAAACGTTTTCCAAAGGAGATAGCCGTCATTAAAGTTTAGGGACCAAAATTTCAAATAAACATAAAAAACGGAAAAATCGATCGATTGTTTTGCGGTTTTCACTAAAATTATTCTTTATGTCGGCATTTTCTTGAAATTAAATAATAAAGATAAATTTCAAAAAATGCCGATAGAGGGCGCTTTAGACTTTGGAGTAACGAACAACTATTTTTTGCCGGTATTTTTTACATCTCATTAAATGATTTCGTAAGCATCGACTGAAACTTAAGTTTTGAGCTCAAAATCTGAAAGTAAGAGTGGTTAAGTAGCACAAACTGAACTGTGTTCTGAGGGTTCAAATTTCAAATGATTATAAGAAACGTAAAAATTGGTTCATTGATTTGCGGTTTTCACTAAAACTAGTCTTTATGTCGGTATTTTCTAAAAAATAAATTATAAAGATAATTTTCAAAAAAATGACGATAGAGGGCGCTTTAGACTTTGGAGTAACGAACAACTCTTTTTTTTGGCGTTATTTTTTGCATCTTATTAAATGCTTTCGTAAGCTTAAACTTAAATTTTGAGCTCAAAATCTGAATAGTTGGGAGTGGTTAAGTAGACAAACTAAACTGTGTTCAGAGAGTTCAAATTTCAAATGATTATAAAAAACGAAAAAATTGGTCGACTCGATTGCGGTTTTCGCTAAAACTAATTTTTAAATGAGCATTTTCTTGAAAATAAATTTTAAAGATAATTTTCACAAAATGCCGATAGAGGGCGCCTTAGAATTTGGAGTAGCGTACAACTATTTTTAACTGTTATTATTATTATTTTTTTTTAATCTCATTAAATGCTTTCAAATGCATAAACTTGATTTTTAGGCTCAAATTCTGAATCGTTGGGAGTGTTTAAGTAGCGAAAAATTGAGTTGTGTTCGAGGAGGGGGGAGGATTAAATTTCAACTCCTGAAGACACTTCAATTTGCGCTACTTGACTACTCCTAATTATTCAGATTTTGAACTCAAAATTTAAGTTTAAATCTAAGCTTCCGAAAACATTTAATAAGTTTTTGCAAGCATTTAATTAGAACAAAAAAATAATAGTTAAAATTAATTGTTGGTTACTCCTGAAGTTTAAGGCGCCCTCTAATGAATTTTTTTTAACTTATCTTTAAAATTTATTTTCAAGAAGATACTGACTTAAAGAATAGTTTTATTTTAAACCGCAAACGAATCAACAAAATTTTCCATTTCCTATAATTATTTTAAATTTGAACACAGTTCAGTTTGTGCTACTTAACTACTCCCTACTATTCAGATTTTGAGCTCAAAATTTAAGTCTAAGCTTCCGAAAACATTTAATGAGATGCAAAAAATAACGGCAAAAACAGTTGTTCATTATTCCAAAGTCTAAAGCGCCCTCTATCGACATTTTTTGAAATTTATCTTTATAATTTATTTTTAAGAAAATATCGACATAAAGAATAGTTTTAGTGAAAACCGCAAATCAATAAACCAATAAACCAATTTTCCGTTTTTTTTTTTTTTTTTTTTTTTTTTTTTTTTTTTTATATATATATTCATTTGAAATTTGAACCCTCTGAACGCAGTTCAGTTTGTGCTACTTAACCACTCCCAGTTTCAGATTTTAAGCTCAAAATTTAAGTTTGAGTCTAAGCTTACGAAAACATTTAACGAGATGCAAAAAATACCGGCAAAAAATAGTTGTTCGTTACTCCAATGTATAAAGCGCCCTCTATCGGCATTTTTTGAAATTTATCTTTATAATTTAATTTCAAGAAAATGCCGACATAAAGAAAAATTTTAGTGAAAACCGCAAATCAACCGACCGATTTTTCCGCTTTTTATGTTTATTTGAAATTTTGGTCCCTAAACTTTAATGGCGGCTATCTCCTTTGGAAAACGTTTGGAACCCTTGGTCTCCTATTTAGTATTGTTTGTCTTGATGTGTATTATTACCCCTCTTTTATAGTAAAAAAAATTTGGAATCACCCTGTATATCTGGATCTAATGAGGATAAAAACATGCGATTTGTGGTATTTAACTGTAAAAACTCAGGTTTTTTTTTAAGCCAATAATAATAATTTTAAAAAATCCAATTTTTGGAGAATTTTTAGCCCCGGATCCCCTTAGCGGGATAATGACATCAGTTTTAGAAATAAAAAATATTCTTTTGGAATTTCCAGTATGAACTCGAAATTAAAGATCAAAATGCTAACCATGTTTGGATTATGCAATACACTGGATTGGGACTTACGTAAAACTATTATTTTTTATGGCAAAAACCACACACATACAGAAAAAAAGGTCAGTTGTACAGTTTTCGTTTGCAAAGAGATACTTCTGTATAATTCCGAAGCGACTTGAGATAAAAATAAAAGAAAATGTGTAATTCCAGTCATCTATGAGTAACTATGTAACACGTTTTCGCTAGTCCCGTCCACCCGTAATGGAATCATGCGGTTAAGGAATATTTTTTCGTTCTTCTTTAAGTTTCTAGTACTTGTAAACATCCAACGAAAATGAATCGCTTCTCAGCTTCTTTTTTTGAAAAATAGATTTAGAAGCAGGTCTTCGTTTTAGTGTTTAAGTGGGCGGGGTGAAATCTATAAGCTGTATTGTTAGGGCAGCATTGTCCATTTTTTTTAAATATTTTATTTAAAGTATTTGGCTATTAATTATAGTTTTGAACGAAACTTTCTTTCGTCACTGTTTTTGCCACAAAACAGCTATTCAGCTAATAACACATGTTAAATGAACTAGTAGAAAAACTTTAGTAATATAAAAGGGTATATGGGTGGGATTAAATTTATATCAGGGTGCGTACTCATTGAAAAAAGTCTAAGAAAGGGGTGGAGCTTAGCAAAATTTTAAATTCTGTTATCACAAGTGTAATGAACCAATACATATATTTTAAATTGCTACATACTTATTTCTGATTGAAAAATGTGGCAGAGACCAATTAAAAGAAAATTTTAAAGATTAATTGTAAAGAGATACACGATGTTAATAAAAATGCGTTGTCAGCAATATACAATGTTTATAAAATAAGGTACAATTATGTAAAACAGAACAGAAAATTTAAATAACTAAGAAATTATAAAAATAAAATAAACAGATTAAAGCAATTGAAGTTACGAAAAGAAAAAAACTATATACACAACGTATATAAATATTAAATTAATCTAATAAGGGGATTATTAAATGATATAAGATATTACAAAAAAGGGACGTTATAATGGACAAACATTGTTATACAATGAAAAACAATTAAAAAAAATAAATATACAAATAACAGAAACAGATTAAAGAATAAAAATTTATATATTAAAAATAAATATATATACACAAATGCAATATGAACCTAGTGAGAGGCTGTAAGGAGATTGAGGGATTTAAGCATAGCCGCCAATTCTTCCGATTTATTTGACCCGAAAAAATTTAATAGAAAATTTTTCACTTATTTAATCGGCAGATTGTGGCGATTTGAAATGGTGACATTTTCTATAAATTTTTTCCGGGCCAAAAAGCGGAAAATGTTGGTAGCTATGAATTTAAGGCTTCCCATAACTTTGCACATTAGTTTGAAAAGTCACCTTTAAGTGATCTTGATTTTATAACGTTTATTATTTTTATGACATCATTCAGAACTGTCAAAAGTTAAAGAGGAATTTTTTAGACTAGCGTGCGTCTGTGAAGAACAGAATGGTTACTGTTACATTTCTTTGATTTATCCTTATTTTTAGAAATAGGTCCAACATTGTGACCTACCATTGCTTTTGCACTATCAGTGCATATATCTTCGCAGTTCTCCCATGGTATTTCATGTGTTCTAGATCTTAACACTAGAACCGCGGCGACGGGTCATTTTGACCCGTATCATATGGAGGGATGTCGATTCGAAGCAGAAAACTTTTTATAAAATAAGCTAAATATATGCTGAGTAAAAATATTTTCAATAGATAACTTAAACTGTTTTAAATGAAAATTGCGGTGAGAGATATTTTTTAATAAAACTTGAATGAATTTTCCCGCGGTTCTAGTGTTAAAATACATTAAATGCAGAAACATAAAATAAAGCAATTGAAACCAAAACTATTATGTAGAAAATAAGTACATGTATAATGCAAATAAGGTAAAGGTCTTGAAGAAGAACCCAGCTATACTTATATTTATTTTTGGTGCGCACACACACGCACAAGAAATTCCTACATAATTTTGAAAATTTTTCAATTGCAATATGCTAATTTCTTTTATGTTTTGTTTATTTTCCAGGAAGGTCGCAGAGCCCCAGGAAAGATCAGGCGGAGCCCCAAGGTCTCCGCTTTTTTTACACTTTGCACACGCCCAAGGTTTTACACTTTGGGAACCTCTGTTATAGAGAATTGTGGATTATCCATCCTTGAATGTACTGAGAACTGAAAAATGAAGAAAACTGATTGATCATTCCCATCCAACATTACCGTAAAATACCATTAATCCGCCCACCCCCAAACGTGACGAAAAATCGTAAAATAATTAGAGGGGGGGTGCTTACACTGGATTTTTCCTCGATCGTTTAGCAAAATTTGCAGGGATGAATCATAATAAAATGAATGAATTGTGAATCTTTGAATGAATCATGAATTTGGTACTTGAAGCTAGGTGCACGCTAAATTGCACAACGCTTAGGGATAAACAAACTGAAGCCCCTCCCATACTAATAAGCAAGCGCAATCTACTGTCGAATCCTTTATAAATACGTTTTGCAGGGCTCTATAAATTAATATAAAATTTCTTTTTGCTCCAATTTATATGCTTTAACATTCAAGTTATTTTTTGTATCTTGACATAGGAATAGCCTCTTTTTATATTAGCATGGTTTATTTATTTGTTATTTATTTATTTATTGTTTTACTTTAAAGAAATTTATTTCAAATTTACTAGTTTGCGATGTCATTCAATAAATTAAAAAAATTAAAGCTTTTGAGAAAAAAATTCCATGTTTAATAATTTTTATTATTTAGAATTCAAAGAAGAGCTTTATTTTAATCATTATTTGTGCATCTCATTGAAAAAAAAAAAAAAAACAAGAAAAGTTTAGCTGAAGAAACCCATAAAATAATATTTTCATTATAATATTTTGAATTTATATTTAATAAAAGAGAAAAGAAATGAAAAAAAATTGCTTTCTAATAATTTTAGCTATCAATTACTTTCGAATACCTTTATCCAAGTATTACTTAACTTTTTGAATGATTTTTATAAGTAAAATAGACAGATTTATACAAAAGTATTTATAAAAGAATTATCTTAATCATTTATACTCATTAACCAGAGAAAATAAATTATTTTTCATGCAAAAAAAAAAAAAAAAAAAAAAAAAAAAAAAAAAAAAAAAAAACAGCTACAAAAACGTACAATTTATTTAACTTATTTCTGATAAATGTATTTAAATGCGAGTCAAATGAATTAAAAAAAAAAAGATAATGTTCTCCTATATTTGGGCTTAAGAAATAGTAAAAAGTTTTGCTTATACATATATTTAAAAATTTAAATTCAAATTTGGTGTAGTACAACATTTAAATAACACTTAGCTAAAAGTATTGAAAAGTAATTGATAGCTAAAATTATTAGAAAGTAAGTATTTTTTTTCTCTCTTTCTTTCTTTTTTATTAAGCCATAAATTCAAACAATTACTATGAAAAATAAAATCCTAGGAAGCTCACGAAATTGAACTTCTCTTGCTTTATTAACAAAATGCTAAAATAGTAATAATAAAAAAAAAGATCGTATTTGAATTCTTACATTATAATTTAAAATGATTTTTCTATAATTGTATGACATTAAAATTAGTAAATTTCAAATAATTTTTCTTTAAATAAAAAAATAAAAGAAAGAAATAACAAATAAATAAAATATGCTAATATTAACAGATGTTAGTCTTAAGTCAAGATAAATCTTAAAGTATTTATATTATTATTATTTCGGGCTTTCAGGGGAAAAACTTTATGCAAACTTTATATTACAGTACACGTACACAAATATACTTGAATAAAACTTTAACGCAAAGCATATAAATGAAATATTTGATATTTAACTATATTCCCTCACTCTCACTTTTTTAACTTTAAAGAACTTTTATGCAAATTCAGCAGCTTATGATGTCATTTCATTAAATGAAAATTTTATGGGTAGGCACAGAAATAACTATATTAATATCATTATTATTCTTTTAAAGTATATTATGAAAAAAAAGTTTTTAATGGATCACTAAGAAGAAAAAAGAAATCTAAAATTAATTTGGATTTAAATTTTAACTAGATTTAACAGAAACCTTCATACTACTTTTTTAAGTCCAAATATAAAAGTGTATATATTATACATATATAGTAAAAGCATTTATATTTTTATTATTTTGTAAAAGTACTTAAATGTATATATATATATATATATATATATCTTCTGGTAACACGCTCTTAAATAGTTATTTATAAAAAATAAGTTAAATGAATTGTGAATCTTTGATGTTGTTTTTTGCATTAAAAAAAACATATACATAATTAAAAAAGATTTGGATGGTATTCGAGAATAACTGATACCTAAAATTATTAGAGATTATTTGTTATTATTTTTTCCCTCTCTATTTCTCTTTTATTAAATATAAATTCTAAATACCAGAAATTCAGTTCAAAACGCCAGGTTTGACACTATTTTCAGAAAGATTTACAGTCCCCCCCCCCCCCCCAAAAAAAGAGGAGGGAAATGATTCTGATTAACTAGTTTCTGAACAACAACACCTGCTAGTTTCATACATTACAGAATAAAAATAAATTAAAACTTATGTCATGAAGTTGGCCTTTTGGATTTAACAACAGCCTTATCAAGGTACAAAACTAATGAATTACAAAAAATCTTTTATTTGATTTTTTGAATAATAAAATTAATTAAATATAATTTTTCTATGCTTAGCCATAATTTTTTTCAGTTTACTGAATAACATCATAAACTAGTAAATCTGATAGAAATCTTCCTAAAAGTAAAATAAATAAATTAATGAATAAATAAATAAATAAGAGTAATAAATGACAAATAAATAAAACCTGTTACTAATAGCAGGCATATAGCTAGCTCTAAATCAAGATACACAATATACAATGTTAAAGCATATAAATTAAATATTTGATATTAACATATATTCCCCTCCTCTCATTATTTATTTTTATTTATTTATTTTCTTTTAACGAAATTTTATTTCAAATTAAAGTAGCTTATGCTTTTATATCATAAAATGAAAATTTTATGGGTAGTCACGAAAAGGACATAGAATAATAATAATTATTATTATTACTTTAAGAATACATGAGAGTGCTTTTAATCCATTGTTCAGAAAAAACAAAAATGTAAAATTAATCTAAAGAATCTTTCAAGATGTTATTATTTTAGAATTAACCAGTAGATGGCACTCGTTTCTAGTGTGGGAGGATCCTGCAATTTGCATATCCTGGAGCGTTGTACGATTTAGCGCTCACCTTGAAGCTATACTTGAAAAAATTTGTATTTTTTTTTTAAACGTAAATTCTGTCGGAAGAACACAGAAAAAAGGAGAAAATTGTAAAAAAATAAGCCAAAAAACATGAAATCAATTTAAAAATCTTGAAAAAAATGCTCATTTCATCAAAGATTCATGATTCATTCATTTCATTATGATTTATCGTTCTCAATAATCCGTTTCAGCGATTTTTTTGAGAGAAAGGGCATTTTCTCGGGATTTTTTGAAAATTTCAATTTTTTTATAAAGTGGGGAGGGGGCGTTTAATCGTTAAGGGTGGATTAACGGGATTTTACGGTATGTAATGTTCAAAAGCACAACAGGAATAATCAACAAGCCATAAGTCGAGGTGCCGAATCATCAAGATGAGATTTGCAGAAATGCAGTAGAGTCAAACTTACACTGCATTTCTGTTTCAAGTCATAATTTGTAAAGGGAGTGCATCTGCTATTTTTGTTACTAACCAATATAGGTTAGGAGGTATAGTGATTTATGTATAAGACTTCTAAAGTCTTAGTTTCAATAATTACTATGGAATTTTGTGTTATTTTGCCCCAAATTTTCAATACTTCTCATATTTTAGTTCTGCCAAGCTGTCCCATACCTGGAATCCCCGCGATAAATATTATTTATTAAATATAAAAATTTCAAAGATGAGGGCTAGTGAATTAAGAACAATGGACAATGCAAGAATGGACCGACAAGGTAATTAATTTTGGTACTTACGTATTAATGCCACCACAGTAGAAGTTGTGCTAAACCGCCAATAAAGAGCAATCTTGCTGCTCGTATGCACGCAAAAATGAGCAAAAAAGCACTAAAAAAAACACTAAAAAAAACATTAAAAATGGCATCAAATTCAGCAAATAACAAGACAACAGGGATTGCTTTTTATAGGCACATTAGCATAACTTCTGCTGCGGTGGCGTTAATAAGTAAGTACCTTAATTTTCAAACTTTTCCCGAACGTCTCCTGTGACATATCATCGGAAAGCTTTTTGATCACTCTTTCATATTACTAATCTTCCTCCTCCTGAAGTTGAATTTCAGGAGAAGTGGAGGAGGGAGTGTGCGACTTTTTAAAATTGTAGCAATTTTTACAATAAATATAGTAATATTAGGTGTAGTTTTTTGATGTAGCCCTCTGGTTAATATAATTTATTAAGTATAAAAGTTTAAAAGTAGAGGCTGGGTATAATTTGGGGATGAAAAGTAAACTCATGGGTAAGGTGTAAATTTTAAATTTTTCTCAGGAAAAACCCATTTACAGAAGATATTTTTGTTTGGCACAAGCTTGTAAGTATTCATATAAATGATAATCTTTTAGATTTAATGAAATGACTTAAATATTTTCGTGAACAGGAAATTTTACCTAATGACTGCAATGAAACAATTTATGACATAGAAAGAAGATACATAATAACATATTAATTTTATAAGTTTATTCCAACCAAAAAAAAAAAAATGTAAGGCTACATCATATTAAATAATTTGTGTCACACATAATAAATATTCCTATAGCTGCCTTTAATATGATAAATATAAATTATGCAATATGATTAAACATGATATAGCAAAGAAAATAAAATGTTGTAAATAGCAAACATTGTTGGAGAGTGTATCTTTTTAGCATGAGAATAGACAAGTGCCATTTTCTAAATGTAAGTAAATAATAAAACACTTTTTTTTTCGCCAGCGCAACCACAACACTTATTAGCAATGGATCTAATATTATGAAGGTATTGGATTCTTAAATTCTTGAATTGTTTTAATAATCTATATAAATTTTGATAAAATTTACATAAAAACTTTAGTATGCTACCAGTTATGTAAAAAATAGTTCCATTCTATGGAAAGGAATACAACAAAATTCAGTCGATGAACAACAATGTGTTTTAAATTTAAACTTTTAAACAACAACAACAACAACAACAAAACAATTAGCTATTTTTAAACTTGCATTCGAATAATGTTCGATGAATTAATTACAAATAAATTAATAAAATTATCTGCTAAAAATAAAATATTTTAGTTTTGTTTTAAATGACTATCTATAGGCAAAATGAAAGTTGCATCACATAAAGTTTTGTGTTGTCACATTATCAAATCGCAAATCATAGAGTTTTAGTTGAAGATTAATTAGAGAAAGTATATTAGCATTAACTTACTTTAGTAAAGAGAATGAGATCAATAAATTGATGCTTAAAGGCTGAAAGGCGATTGGTATTGGAATACCTATGTGGGTGTGATGCTCACGTTAACTTCCATCGAACAAGAGACGATCTAAGCAGATTTCATCATGATGATAAAAGGAGTCTAATGTTCATCTCGCAGGCAGCTGCGGTGGTGAAGAGCAGATGATGTGCTGTTGATAGGTGGTCTTTGAGCAGTTGAGTTTGAGATATGACAAGGGGGAAAGGGCTTACCAGAACAATAATATAAGTATATTTAATTTTAAATATTTTAAATCACAGTAGCGTGAATTTCTCAAATGAAATATTAAAATCAGCAACAATTATAAGGATAACACAATGCAAATGACAGAAACAGAAAATTTATGCTTAAAAATTACTTGATATGGCAAATAAGACGAAACTAGACGCCAACGCAAGAATGAATCGTGTACTTCTTACATAATGATTCATTGAAAAAGATCCGTGAAATAATCGGTGTAGTTGACAAATTACTTATGATATTTATTGATTAAATTGCTGCAATGCAATATGACTAGCATTTTTTCTTTTTATCATTCGTTATAATTCTGGCTATGAGACAACCATTAACAGAAACAAGCAGTACCAAAGAATCCAAGCTAAATTTTCGTGAGTTGTTTAAAGTCAAATAGCGTCAAATTCTTAACTCTAGGGAATATTCAAGTGCTAGATTTGTGAAATTTAAATAGTGCTTTCAGTTCCTTATCTACAAATATGTATATATATATATATATATATATTTGCATATTTAATTTTCTATTATCTTAGATTTATTGATTAATTCATAATTCATGAATGAATTCTTCTAGCATGATTCATTCACTGTGTTGGCGCCCATTTACTTTTGCAATAACACAAATGAAATTAGTGTACTCTGCTTGTAATAGTAGCTAATTTTTGAAATCAGTTTACTAACCTTTCTTTTTTACTGAAATAAATCAATGATAAGGTACGTTTTTTAGTTATTTTTCTACTGAAAATTCTACAACTTGCGGCATAAAATTTTGGTGTGTTCCTATAGACTAGGAAACCATTAAGACAGAAAATAAATTGTATCGGACAGGAAACAGAAAGTGTCAAAATTTAGCTCTGACTCCATCTTAATCCAAACAAAATCACAAAGAATTACTCCATTTTAGTCCCCATCCCCCTTCTTTTGGTAATTAAAAATAAACAGATTCCACAAAAATTAAGAAAGGAAGCCTGTGGCGTTTACTGTCAGGGATACATTTCAGTAGAATTTATCGTTTTCAGGGGTCGGTACAGGTTTTTATTTTTGGAGCCTTTTTTGTTTAAAGTAAAAAGGATTTTTGTGAATTTTATTATATTTTGTGAAAAATAACTCTTTGTATTGAAAGTTGAAATTCCAGTGTTCCAATTCTTACAAAGCATTTATAACAAAAACTTCTTGAAATCCTCTTTTATAAAGTTTCTGTGTTTTGGTTTTATTTACAAGCTAAACATTTAAAAAAAGTTTTCATGAAAAATATTTTTACAAAGGGACTCATTTTATAATTATTATTTTATTTTTAACTTTCAAAGGGCCTGTTATATTAATTTCATGTTTGTGAAAAGATCCATTTTATCAAACAGATTTTTGTGATGGGACCCATTTTATCAAATATATTTTGGTTTAGCAGGCAGTTTTATTAAATCTACTTTTATGAAGGGTCCCATTTTATTAAATAGATTTTTGTGAAAAGGTGTTAAATAGGCCCTAAATTTTGCCTGAATTGACTCCGTTTTTTTGTTTTTTCAATTTACCTCAGCAGTGTTTTATATACAATCAAAGATCTATAATCTGCATAAGTTGGGGCCAAAGTTTGCACGGATTATAGAATATTGCGGATTATAGAGTATAATGGATTATGCTTGATTTTATTATTCTTAGACAGCATTTTAATTCTATAATCAGTATAATATGGAAAGATAAACATGAAATCTAGTACCGTAATTTCCGGGAGATAAGCCGCGGCTTATACGTGTTTAAAAGTTAATTTTTTCCAAGTGCGGCTTATACGCCAGTGCGGCCTATACAAAGATTTTTTTTATTTCCAACCCGGTGTTGCAAGCAAAATATTGCATAAAGCTGCAAAATAGAAAAATTGTAAATTCTCCGAAATCAATAAGGAAAAAGTTAGTGCATTTTCAAAAAATTAGAAATAACGTTTGAATTTTAAAAAGTGAATAAAAAATGAAGCATTATTAATTTTTTAAAAGAAATTAGGACAAACAAAATATTTAGATAAGATTTTAAAGAAGAAAAAAGAAAAAGTACTTTTGTTTTTTATGGATTAATTCACTATTCATACTGTCAATTAATATTAATGATACTTAAAGATAAAATTTAATTGATAACTTTTTAATAATTCTTTTACAATATCCAATATAATGCAGACTCAATTTCTCTTTTGTGCCTTTGTCAAAATAAATAAATCAATCAATAAATAAAATATTTTTCTTACAAATTGTCGATGTATTTGCACTCATATTTCAATCACAGTATTATTTCTATATTAAATATTTATACATTCCTTTCTGTCAGTCAGAATTCTTTTCCCCTGTGGCGTGCAATAAAAGAATGAATCTCATTTCAATACACACCTGCGCGTTCATGCGAAAAGAAAGGTGTTTCTCTTGTGCATTGTTTAAAAAGAGATTTTCTCAGAATCATATCACTCCGAGTCATTACCCACATAATCGTCCCACGACTGCGCTAAGAATCTAGATTATTTTCAGACTTCTAATGCTCTGTAACATTTACAAATGTAAGGCTTTCTTAAACTGTATTGTATTCTTTAATTATGCTTACAAAAAATGTACACATGCATTCATTAGAATTGTGCAGTTAGGGCCATTTTTGTAGCAACATCTATAATAATAACGAAAAAGTTAAATGGTTTACTTTTAACTTGCTTTTGACGTAATGAAATCACGTTTCGCGTATCCCTGCCACCAAATCTACGATATCATACTTCATCTTTTAAGCACTAAAACACATCTTTGGGAACTTCTTTAGGAAGATTCATTGTTTTTATGAGAAAACGAAAAAATGCCGTCCGATTTTTTTGTATGTGAATTCTAACACTTGGAAGTTTTATGCATTTACGAACGAAAATATCTTTGTGAATGTATCAGAAAATAAGAAGCTTAAATTTTAGAACAGCCTTTAAAAACAATGTTACAATAATATTCGGTTTTCTAGTCTTTTTTTCTTGGTATTTTGATATTCTGATTTTCAGTGTTTCACAATCATAGCAACATTTAACTTTACTCCCAAATATAAACTAGGTACATTTTTCATATTCATTGTTACTTTTAATTTCTTTTAATACGTAAAAATTTTAGATATTCTTATAAAATCAATTCTCAAATCTAGTACATAACAACGCGAAATTTTTTTCGCCATATTTTCCGATTAATTTTTGAATGTAAAAGGATAAAATTGTCAGGTCTTTCTATTGAAGCGATCTGGAATCAAAATGATTATCATACGAGGTCATAATGTTTTTTGTCTTTAAGGAAACACTGAAAAACGTTTTTCGGTTATATATAGTTTAAGAATACCAACGCGTGTTAATTTTGTATGTTTTTTATGTTTCAGAAAGTATATTTGAACTGTATTTCTGAACAGAAAATTATTCACCTGCGTGTTCATACTAAAGATAAACCTTTCATGTGTGGTGTGTAACAAAGCATTTTCTGAGCAATCTCATTTAAATACCGACGGTTTCCTTCACATCTACAAGGAACCAGTGTCCTATGTGGTCTGTAACAAAACCTTTCTCCAAAATCTCATTTCAATATCCACCACCGCATTCATACCGAAGAAAGAACTGAATTGTGCAACAGGAGAAATTGTCAGAAATCACATTTACATGACAAACTGCGCATCTATTCTAATGAGAAAAAAGAATGCTTTTAAAAAATTAGGAAAAGGAAAACACACGACTTTTTCTTAATCTATTTATTTTTCTCCAAAATGTACTGAAAAATTCGTTTTGTTTTTAAATCAATATAATTTTTTTATATTTTACCGGGAAACAGATAACAGGAATGGAAAATCTCTATGTGATTTTTCATCTGTCTCTTAAATGTTTTTTAGCCTATCTGCCTCCGGGTCAATGTCGCATGAGAAACGACAAATTTTCTACCGATTTCAACAACCATTTCTACAAAACGGCATTTTGGGAAAAGAGTTAAAAGTTTTTTTTCTTCTACACTTTCAAATGTAAAATAGTGAAATAATTGGAGTGAAAGAAGGAATTTTAGAAACAGTTATAAAATAGTTTTCTTTTGTCATTCGGTCAAGGTCGCGTCGAGGTACAAAAGATAACTGTTGTTAATATGCACAGTCTCTTTTGGCGTTTTATTGCCCAACGCGCTGTTTAAGTTTTATTTTTTAATTTATTTTCTACATTCGTTTTCGTAGGAAGTCAGGATTATAGATCCATGGAAAATTTATATTAATACTTTTCAGCTTGTTGCATTTCAGAAAGTTTGTTTAAATATACTTTTAGTAATTTATTTCGTTTTTCAAATTTATACTGGGGCATATCTAGAAAGAAGGCGGATTAATTCAGCATTAATAAATAAATTACAATATAAATAAATATTTACAAGTTATAATTATTTATTATTTACTAAAAATATTTATTTTCGTTAAATATGTATAAAGAATGCATCTTCGTTTGTTTGGCCTTAAATGAATTAGAAAAATTGCTCTATTTAATAGACTTTCTTTGTTTGTGCAGCGTATAAGCCGCGGCTTATACGTCGGTGCGGCCTATCTGATGAAAATTGAAATTTTATTTCTGGTTTTTTACTAGTGCGGCCTATACAACGGTGCGGCTTATCTACCGGAAATTACGTAATTAAATTAATAAGTAATTTCAAAAAATGCATTTTTAATGTTATTTTATTTAAAAGAAATTATATTTATGTGCTTCTATCTATATGTCGTTTTCACATTTACACTTTACCCTGCACATTTCTTAATGATTTGAAGCTAAAATTTAGACCGCTTCAGTCAAACATATAATTTGCTTATAACTCTCCACGAACTTTAAAGTTTGTACTAAAATAACCCGATTTTTCATTAAAGGACTTAAAAAAACACACACACAAGCAACCAATTTACACTAGGTAAACTCAAGCAAAAGCCGCCGGTGATAATCGCACTCACGTGGGACTGTTTACAAAGATTAGCAGTGAAAAAAGCGCCACCTTTCTTTCACTATAAATTCAAAATTATTCTTAAATCAGAAATCACAGTTTTTTAAAAATCGTACGTTTGTTGTTTGTAAAGATTACGACAGATGGCGACACTGCATAAAATTTACATTTTTTTAAAAAACATTCTATTTTGATCATTTTGAATTCATTTTTCTCAGTGTTTTCAATTATCCAGTTCCTTACAATTTTGTATTGCCATAGTAATAAGAGATATTAGTATTATCATTAATCTACATACATTTTAGTTACAAAACTTCTGTAAATGAGAATTTTCTATTATCCGGAGTTGCTGTAATCGCGATGATTCTGGATTAAGGAAGTTATACTGTACATACTTAAACATTAATAAAATACTACTTTGTGAATTGAGCAGCAATTTTTAATTTTCCGGTTTGTTACTTCTAAAAAAGCATTTCAGTTACAAGAATTATAGATTACAATTTAACATTTTTTGAAAAATTATTTCAAAATAAATATTAAGTATGGTTATTTAAACAAGCTACATCTCCTTTTCTGATTTCCAGAATTCATCCATTATTTCATTTCATGGATTTTTGAACACAACCTTTTATTATGCAGAATTCCAAATTTTTGAAACAGTTTTATCGTGACTTTCCCATTTTCTGGTAATTGCCAAATAATAAAATCCATCTCAATGTTAGCAGAAAAAAATAAATTAATTTATGTATTAATTAATTTATGTATTAATTAATTTATGTATTAAAAAATATATATTCATATTTTGAATAATAACAAATTAAAAACTTTTTGAGATTAAAGTTAAATAATCATCATTCATATGATTCATATTTCATAAATAGAAAATCACAATGTTTTTTGTGGTTTACAATAAAAGTCTTTTTCCCAATCAAGGTTAAAGGAATTGGTGTTTTAACATACATTTTGGCATGGTATCCATATAATGGAAAAGAAAGTATCAAATTAACTATTAAGAAAACCCCCATAAACCACGAAACATAAAATGTATTACATAATATTATCATTACACTACACTTCATATTAGCTCTGCTATGCTACATAATTTTCATAAATTAAGTGTTAATATCACTAGTATAATTGGGGTCATACTTAGCAAAATTCCACTTAACCTGGTCTGGATTAAGGACTGTGTTATACTCGGCAAGTTAAAACCATTTAAATTAATTGTATTATTTATTATTTTAGTGTTTTTCTGACAAAAATGCAGTAAATTCCTGTAAAATTTTTCTTCAATTCCAATTCCATAAAATTTCTCTTTGATTTTAAAATATTTGTTTTAGAATGTAAGTAAAATATGTTCACAAGCATGAAGTTTAAAATTTATTAATTAAAAAAAAACTCTTACATAATAATTCAAAGCATGGTTTCTATAGAGTACTTAACATATAGAGTATGTTAATTAGTTACTTGACAGTTGACTATTCGACTAGGCAAACATTTCGTTTACCTGTGTGCTGAATATTTTAAATGACTATAAATGCTAGCAAAAAAAGAAAGTTGGGTCACATAAATGTGCCATCATGCTATCAAATCACAAGTTGTAAAATTTCCAATACAACAATGATTAAAAAAAAACATACCTTCCATTAATTTATTGTAGTAAAGAAGATAGAAGAGTAAAGTGATTTTAAACATCAGCAATTGTTTCAAAGTATACCCATTACAAAAGTATAGACGCCAGCACAAAGAATGGATCACGACAGCAAATTCTAATATGAATAACGATTCAAACCATAAATAATTTCAATTAACAAAATAAAATTTTTATTTTAAAAAAAGAAGCAGAAATCATTAATGAAAATTCGCGAATCTAACAATCAAATATTTTCTACGGGTATAAATTTAACATTTTTTGATTTTGAATTACTTATGAAAATTAATCTTAGATTCTTTGATAAAGCTTGTTTTGTTCAGCGACTGCCTGATAATCAGTATTGCAACCAGGGATTAAAAAAAGTATTAGTCATATTGCCATAGCAGCAGTTTTATTAAGAAATAATATAAATAATTTTTCAACTACACACGATTGGAATCGTTATCGATACAAGTCCTTTTAGAATGACTGATTGAATCATTTTCAAAGAGATTTGATGTAAAATCATCGATTCATTCATGTGGCGTCTCTCATTCATTGGCATCTTGAGTATAGCCCTGTTTGTAATATCAGGTAACTTTAAAGCATCAGTTTATAAATCTCACTCTCTTTACTAAAATAAGTTAATGCTAACATAGTTTCTTTGATTAATCTTCAACTAAAACTATACAATTCGCAGTTTGATAACGTGACTACATGAAATTCTATCTGGCGCAACTTTCATTCTGCAGATAATCATTCAAAGTATTAAAAAATTTTTACTTTGAGCAGATAATTTTATTTGTATATTTATGTATAATAAGTTCGGCAGATGTTATTCGAATTTAAATTTCAAAACATCAAATTGTTTTGTTTTGCTTGTTTTACTTCTAAATTTAAAACATTGTGTTGCTCATAGACCGGATTTGGTTGTATTCAGTTCTGTGTAATGTAAATATTTTTTATATAATTGATAGCATACGAAAGTTCTTATATGAATTTTTTCAAAATTTACATAAAATATTTAAACGATTTAAGAAACCAAGCAGTGTCAAATTTTGCTTCTTTTGGAGCAAGGCAAACATGCATTTTGGCATCCATTCCCCTCATTTTTAATGCAAATTAAATTTACAATGATAATTTTACTTCGAGGCAATCCATAAATGATGTCACACTTGGAGGGGGGAAGAGAGCTTTGTGAAACTGTGACAAAGGTGGCAGAGGATAAGGACAAATCTAATATCACACATTTTGTTTAAAATAAAAGCATTAAAAATCAGCAGATTAAATTTTGAAGTTATTTTGAAATTAACATATATTTTGTTCATAAAATAATGATAAGATTTAAAGCCAAATAATATTTAATTCCATTTCAAAATCCAAAATACTACTGTTTTCAAGTGTTCTTTTATATTAATATTTTATTACTAATGCATATTAATTATGTATTTTGTTGTAAATCTTAATCTTATTTCATACAAAATAAGTGTATCTGAAACATTTTAGTTTTTTTGCTCTCAAATGTAATAAAAAAAAATCATTGTTAAATGTCAAAAGATGAATTCTGAAATATGATCTCTATCATAGTGCTTTGTTTCTGAACTGCAAGTTATGTGTTGCGTGCATGTAATATTGCATGACAAAGTTGGCAGGTGGCAGAGGTGGAATTATGAAGTGTGGCACTTTAAGGCAAACGGTTGAAGGGGGTAAAAAATATTGAAAAACGTGTGACATCATTTATTGATAGCCGTAAATTTCAAGTATCTGACTTATTAAAAATATATAATCATAAAATATGTTATTCTGAACTATGTAATCAGCTTTGTCAAGTATGGATTTAAAAAACCTCTAAAACAGAACCAAAAAGAAATGAAAAAATTCTGTTTTATACAGGATTCTTATATTATATCATCCTTATATTTTTTTTATGCTATACCATAAAGGTTCTTGATCTATGGGTTATAGGACAATCAAAGTTTGTCCCAAAAATATTCCTTTTATTTCAGCTAATTAAAAAAAAAATTACAGAAATTTTCAAAGCAAATAGTATTTTATGACAGAATCCTTAATTTCCTTCTGGATGAATATACAAACAGAATATCCAGAAATATCTAAATCAGCTTTAAATTCTTTGATGAGTTTTAAACAACATACTTGTATGAAATTTTTTTTGTATATTTTAAAAACAAGTACAGAAACAAATTGCATGTAATCAGCGACTTAAGGTTTAAATTAAACATTTTTATCACTGATATAGATCCCCTCATTTATCGGCAACACCAAAAATTTCACTGATTATAAAGTTATGTTTTGATAACAATTAAACATATCTTTTACTAATTTTGTGTTTTGTTTTAATTATTATTTCATTTATACAGATTGGGTTTACCAGTTCTTCTTTCTGTCGATAGTGTATTCTATATATCAATATTTGTAATTTTTTTTCGATAAGATAGTTGAAGGCTTTCATAGGGCATGCAACAATTTCCATGCTGACATACACTCTTATAATTGGTGGGTAGAAATTTCTTTTTTTACTTAAAGGTGGGTCATGTGCCAATAAATGTTGGGAACCATTCTTATAGCATAATCTTGACAAGATTACAATCAAAGTTCTATAATCCACACAAGTTGGGGCCAAATATGGATTATAGGGTTATATTGTATGGATTATAGAATATTGTGGATTATAGAATATTATGGATTTTATGTCATTTTATTATTCCTAGACAGCTTTTAATTCTATAATGAGTATAATATGGAAAAATAAATATATCTAAATAATTAATTTAATATGCTATCTGAAGAAATGCTTTTTTAAAGTTATTTTTGTAAAAAATTTATATATATGTGCATTTAAATAAAAATATTTACAAATTCATATTACATAAGTTGTGTATTTTTTTTTTTTTTTTTACTGGTAATAATATAAAAGGGTTATATTTTTAAAAAAGTAGTATATTACATTTGTTTATTGTGATTTTTTTAAAAAAATTTTATTGTTTGTTTTTTAAAAAAATATTTTTGGATCATGAATTTGTAAATTTTTTTAACCGTTTATTTCATTGTTTAAATTTACATTCATAAAGTAATGCAAATTATAGAAAATTGCAGATTACAGGTATGCGTATTATTGATCCCTGACTATATTTTAATCAACTTTCTTTCCCAGCCTAACATTTATTACTTTCAGAGATCATTTTTGAACACTCCTTAAGATTAAAATTGATGATCTAAGGGCTTTTTGCAGCCAGCCAATTGTGCGGGCTTTGACCACATATCAATCAAAACCTAATGAACCACTTAAATTAAATGTTCCTCCCAAATCCACAATAATGCCCTCTGCTGGAAAATATTACAATCCCCAATATATTATCCAGAACACGCGCGAAAAACAAGAGATTTTGCAGATTTGATGTGCCTGCCTAACCTATGGCCATGTAAACTTTCGTTATCACCGTAAACAGCTCGGGCGACCTCTGACCGGACTCGCGAATCCCTTCTGTATGATGAACGGTCAAATAAAAGGGGTTCGAACCAACAAGAGGCTCCCGAGTCCAACTTATTATGCCACAACTAACACCCCGAAGTCGTTACATACATACTTAAATTACATGTATTACTGTAACATACATTATAATAATACATTACAGTAATACATTACGATATTTGGAGGAGAGTTATGAATGTGTTCTTTTTTGAATTTGTAAATTTTGCAATGCATACACTGTAGGGTGGACCTTGTTTTTCAAGTTTCAAAATGTAATCTTCTCACCCTCTAAATTTGTTCCTTTTTATGAAAAAATAATTCTGGTAAAATAATAGCTCAACTGAACAATATTTAGAGGTAGCTCAATGATGTAGAAGTTTCTAATGTATGAGCAATGATAAACATATGCGTACTCGCATGCTATGTCATAGAAAATAAATTCTATCTTCTAAAATATTTTTAAATGCGTTTAGCTTTACATTTTTATTCATAGATGGCAGTACTATACACAATAATATTTAAAACCATAAACTGCATTTATCAAATAGCAAAAATCAAATATTCCATTGGTGTTGAATGAATTTTGAACTAGTGATTTATTTTGATAAATATTTCAAAAGCGTTCTTTTTTTATTAGTTTAGAATTAAGAATTCATTGACACACAGGATCAAAAATAATCTTGGATATAATTCTTCTTGTAAGAATTTTATATATTCAAAAACAAAAGTTAATAAATTATAGTATTATTAGCTACTGAATTTAATTTGAAAATATGACAACAGGTAAATAGGAAATAAACATACATTTGAAATCATGTATTAAAATTCATGATTTTAAATATGGTATTTTTTTAAAAATTTATTACTGATTAAAATAGCTGAAGCAACAAGATCTAGAACTCAATTTCATATTTTTGGGGATTCAATTTCTGAATTAAATGGCAGCAAGTTGCCATCTTTACGAATGGCTCTTGGATGTACATCGCCATTTTAAAATATAGGAGACTATAAGAGAAGCATCATCTATTACTATTAAGGAAGTAGCAAAATTTTGGAATAGTTCTCGAATTCCCATGAGAGAACATCAACATTGCCAAAACAAACTTGAACAGTTATTTGAAGAGTCGCGACTTCTTAAGAAAAACAAAGCACGAGTTTCACTCAACAGACTAAGAAATTAATCTTTGTTCCCAAGCTTGAAGATCTTTTTGACATAGCACATGACGATGTACTGACAATGACATCAGTATTACCAGAAGATAAGGAATTTTTGATAGCTCAAAGAAAAAAGGGAAGATGCGGAACAATGGTTGGAATAGATAAAACACTCACTCTTCAAGAAAAAAGAAAATATGAAAGAAACAAAATATTTCTTGCGAGACAACAACGAATGAAAAGCAAAAGACTATTAGATGATTCCGTTGAATTAATTTCATCTACAGATGACGAGTTTGAAAAGAACTCGACAGAAAGGGATTTTGAAAAGTTGGAAAAGACTGAAAACAATGCAGTCCATGTCGAAGAATTACGAAAAGGAAAACGAGGTCGTAAAACTATAGTTACTCCAGATCTTGCAGCAGCACTAGATCGCACTAAGTTGTCAAACCGAAAGGCTGTATTTGTGTTATCAGAAACTGCCAAAAGTTTAGAACTAAGCATTAATGAATATGCAATAAGCAGAAATTCGATTCGCCGACAAAGAATCTTTGAGAGAACTAAGAAATATGAAAAAATAAAAAGCAAGTTCCAAAGCAATACTGTTTTTGTCATTCATTGGGATGGAAAATTAATGCATGATTTAACTGGAAAAGAAAGAGCGGATCGATTGCCAATATTAGTTTCTGGGGAAGGCGTTTCTCAACTACTGACTGTCGCCCAGATTTCATCTGCAACGGGAGAAGCTCAGGCGACAGCAGTCTTTGAAGCCATTGAAGACTGGGGAATATCAGATAATATACGTGCAATGTGCTTTGACACTACCAGCTCAAACACTGTTTATAATTCTGGTGCAGGTGTTCTTTTAGAACATAAATTGAAAAAAGAGCTCTTATCATTTGCTTGCAGACATCAAATTATGGAGCTTATAATTACTACTGAATTTGACGTATGCATGGGAGTCAAATCTTCACCTGAAGTTGCATTATTTAAACGCTTTCAGGAATATTGGAGCTTATTTGATAAAGACAAGTACGAAACGGGAATTTCATTTGATGATGTTCAAATCTAGTAGAAGATATTAAGCAAGAGACTATCAACTATGCAAAGAGGTACCTAGAAGAGCAAAGAGAAACAAAGCTAAGAGGAGATTATAAGGAATTTTTAGATCTTGTAATTATATCTCTAGGTGCTGTCCCAGAAAGGGGAATCAGATTTATGTCACAAGGTGCAATGTATCATGCCCGTTGGATGTCCAAATTAATATACTGTCTCAAGATCTGGATGTTCAAGGATTAGTTTAAATTGACTGTAAAAGAGGAAGAAGGTATACATGATATGTGTGTTTTTACAGTCCGTGTATACTTGAAAGCTTCGATCACTGCACCTCAAGCTTCATGTGTCCCATATAATGACCTGTTGTTGCTCAAATCACTTCTTGACTACTCATCAATACATTCAACTGTTTCCAAGTCATCATCACGTAAATTTGCTAATCACTTGTGGTATTTGTCAGAAGGACTTGTTGGTTTAGCTTTATTTGATAGCCGCGTGAGTTTATTAACTAAAAGACGCATGGTTATTGCATTACAGAATGAAGCTAATTCTAAAAAACAAGCTCAAATTTATTCTAAACGAGTCAGTGTTGCTCTACATTCATTCAAGAATAAAAGATTGGAAGATTTTGTCACAGCTAAGTCAATGATGTTGTTTCAATTGTTGGAACTTCCGGATGAATTTCTTGCAGTAGATCCTGAATTGTGGGAGTTAAGAGAAGACTATAAACAGGCAAAATAGGTAATACAATCCCTACAAGTAGTAAATGACCATGCCGAACGTGCAGTTGCACTTATTCAAGAATACAATGGATTGATAACTCATGATGAAACGCAACTACAATTTTTACTACAAGTTGTTGAAGATCATCGTAAAATGTACCCAGATAACTGAAAAATGTGTCTCTCTCAACCTGCACAAATGCAATAAAATTTTAATGTAACATGAAAACTTAATATATGTGCTGTAAATTAAATAAATTGTCACAATTAAATCATTAAAACATTTAAAGTGTTTACTTATTTGTGTAGCTAATATTCTGAATTTTTTCCTAATTTTATAAATTTCAGATCAATTGAGCTACTTCTAAATGTTTGAATTTATTGGTCAAACTTTTTACATAATGTTTTTGTATCAAAAGGAACAAAATAGAGGGGTGAGACTTGTAAAAATAATAATTTTAAAAAATCATGGTATTTAAGGTCCACCCTAATACACTGCTGAGTGGTTCTGTCAACTCGACAACAACAGAAAGGCCATTTTCAAAGTTTAATGGTCTCCAGAATAAAACTATGATATTCTCTTATCTCAATACAACACTGTTAATCCTTTTGTTTTTAAAGTTATAAATAATTTTTTTAAATTACTTGATTTAAAAAAAATTATGTACACTGTATTATGTACACTGTGCTATGTACATTAAACACCGTTAAAAATCTTGTCCTAATTTGAACGAAATTTAGGTGCTCAATAGCTGCCACTCTTAAGATGGTGAAATCTTGAACCGATATCTGGAATTCCTGTTGAAGCATGGCTCCAATTATCGGAACGAGGTTGAAGTAGGAAGTGTTGGTGCTAAATTTCACCATCCAATGACGGCAGCTACTGAGCACCAAAATTTGGTTCAAACTAGCGCAAAATTTTTAACAGTGTAAAAGTATAGTACTAAGTGCAATTCGCAAACATTTTCAAATGTTTTATATTTTATTCAATATTGTCAAATATTATTGTGAAAAATCCTTTCGAATGTTTCGCTAAATTTATCAGAACGTTGATGGTTAAAACCTGTTTTCCCCCTGTACCTGGTTTAACCCTTTATCGATCAATATTTAAATACTTACCTCTCGATTTTTATGAAAAACAGATTGATGTGCATCATAATTTTTAGTGAGATAATTTGTATTTATATCAACCTGAGGAAAATAGCCCTTTTTACTTTAAGATAAATTTGTTTATAGATTCTGGTGCCATTAAACCTTTTCAACATTTTAACCAAAAAATTTACTTGCCCCATAAAAGGTTAAAACCAATACAACCTCATTTAGAGGGAATTGATTTGCTGTGCAAGTTTGCAAGGCAATTTTTGTAAAAAGGATTCCAAGATGTATAAAATTTAGAGTCAACTTTAAAAAATTGTAAAAAAAAAAAATGCCTAACTCGAATGTTTGGCAACATAAATGTGTAAAAGAAATGGAGGTGAAATTGAGTTGGGATTGAATGTATGGACATCAAAAAGATAAAAATTTTGTTAGTACAGTGGACTCTCTCTATCTGAACACTCTCTAATCTGAACACCTCGGTATTACGAACACATTTCAATGGTCCCAGCGAAACTCCATAGACTTAACATAAGATAAACTCTCTGTATTTTGAACACTCTCTAATCTGAACACTCCGCTATTATGAATGCTACTTTCAATCCCCATTTCTAATTCACCTCTCTGTAAACTGAACATGAGTTTGGAATCGGAATTCTGGAAATTTCCGCATCAAAGAAATTCTGTGAAACTTGTTTCAGAAGAATAAAAAGGTTTAACAAACTCAAATAAGTATAGAATTTTTGAATAGAAAACGGGAAATAAGAACATAAACATTAATGCTTGGAAGATTTTTTTTCAAATGAGAACAAAGAATCATCCTGTCACTGAACTCCTACTTCGGATTTTTCAGAAAAGCTAAAAATTGCAGAATTAAAGACATCGGAAGGATTGTTGACTAATTTCAAAATTTAACATAACATCAAATTCAAAATAATAAATGGTGAAACGGCAGATGTAAATATCGACACTGTGGAAGAATAGAAAATAAAACTTCTGAACATAACAAAGAATTTCGATACAGCAAACATTTTCAATGCTGACAAAACTGACCTGTTTTTCACAGCTCTTCCAAACAAAACTCAGGTAAAAAGAAATGAAAATTGCATAGCTGGGAAAATGTCAAGAGAAAGATTTGCCATTATGCTCTGTACCAGTTTTATGGATGAGAAGTTCAAATCACTTGTGATTGGAAAACATTTCAAAAATGTGAAGATCGCATCATTGCCTATGCATTATAAACCAAATTGAAAAGTGTAGATGATATTCATAATTTTCTCATAGTAGTTCGAGAGAATTAACGAGATAATGAAGAGAGAAAGGAAGAAAAAAAATTGTTGTTGTTGTCAATACCAGATCACTTACAAACATGCAGCTGAGCAACACAACCTTGAAGTTCCTGTTACCAAACTGTACTTCTATAATCCAACCACTGGATGAAAGAATAATCAAGATCACTAAAACTTATTACCAAATCCATTTTCTGAAGAAATTGTCCCTGGTAATGGAAGTGGCAAATTCAGCAGAAGAAGGTCAACATCATTGATGCTGTCTATTGGATATCAACATTATCAACGACATAAAATGAAACAATCTCCTACACCATCCAAAGATGCTTCTATAAAATTCTATTCCCATGTGAGAATAGGCAAACAAGAATAGAGTACAAAGAAGTAAAAACTAAAGTGATTTGGGATCAATTCTAAGCTTCATACTGAAACAGAACTGGAGCTTGTCTCAAAACCGATGAAATCCTCATGGTTTGCAAGAACAACATTGTTCAAGAGGAAGAAAAAAGTGAAGGAGAAACAGAACCAGAAGAGACTGACGGAATAAGACGAACGATTATTACATTCAAGCAATATGACTAAGAGACTCATTCAAGACCTGTTGAACTATGTGTCTGAACATCACCTCAAAGCTTTTCCACTTCTCAAACAGCCAGATAACGCGTGCATTACATGAGCACATACAATGCAAAAACAGATTAAAATTATTTGTTTAAGTAATGTACTGATTATGTTTTCAAGAGGTCCATTGTAATGTAAATGTATGTTTTGTAAAAAAATTTTAATAAAAAAAATGAGATGGTACAGTACAAAACTGACTAAATTTAGTTTGCCATTGCACAATGGTATGACTAGCCATGCTAAATATTTTATACCGACTGTAAATTCAATATATAGTAGTACTAGTGATTCATTTCCGATTCTCTCTCTATACTGAATACCCCCATAATCTGAACATTTTTGGTCGGTCCCATGAGTGTTCGGAATAGAGAGAGTCCACTGTATATCTTTCGAGAACATGATTAACAGGTAGGCGAAATTTTAAGAGGTGAAAAAGTAAAATTACAAGCAGTCAATGAATAAACTGGTGCTACTTGGTTAAACCATCGACCAAAAAAGTATCGCCAAACTGTAAGATTACATGCAAATAGTGGATGATTGTAAATGTTAAATTCATTTGACATTAACTACGATAGATTTGTTTGTTATGTAATCTAATGATTTTTAATTCAACTTTTTATTTGTAGTTTTGATTATGTTTTACTAATTTATTCGTTTTTCCATTATTTAAAATGAAAATTATGCCAGCTTACATAATTTGGCGAACAATTTGATGATTTGTATAACTTGGGGAAATTGGTCAATGGGATAACCAAATAGTACCAATAAATTTTATCAATCAAGATAGGGGAGGGTCTCGATATGAGCTGTTGCAGTGTCTACTGTATTGCATGCACACCAACGCATATGTAGCTGTATCTATGGAAAAAAATCTCGAGTTAACTCACACCAAAAAATATATGTATTTTGATAATTTAATGCATTAAATTTGTACTGCTAAAGGAATTGAAAATTGGAACATCGGTTTCTTAATTCACAGTTAAAATTTAGTGCAGTTTACTTTAAAATGTCTTGTTTATTATTTTTCCTTTTGCTTTTTAGATTCAGCAGTAGAGAAAGCTGTTTTTGCATAATCTCAGCAAGTCATTTCCTTGGATGAAAATGGCGACAATCGCTTTTTTCTGACGCCCGGAAGAAGTCCCTGTTATCGTCCGAAATCAAACTTAAATTCATTTGAGAAAATGTCATCGATTACAGAAGAAAATTCCTCCTCCGGTGAACAGCAATTTGTTCCTCGAAATGGGGATAAGGAAAAATACTCCTCAACTGGTAAAAGTAAAAAAGTTTATATCTGTAATGTATGTTCAAAAACATTTTCTAAGAACTGTGATCTAAGGAAGCATCTCTTGACTCATACAGGAGAAAAACCTTTTGTTTGTGAAGCATGTTGCAAAGGATTTTCTGATAATAGTAATTTAAGAAGGCATCTCTTGACTCATACAGGTGAAAAACCTTTTGTTTGTGAAATATGTTTCAAGGGATTTTCCGACAATAGTAGTCTAAGAAGGCATTGCTTGACTCATACAGGTGAAAAACCTTTTGTTTGTGAAATATGTTCTAAGGGATTTTCTGACAATAGTAGTCTAAGAAGGCATTGCTTGACTCATACAGGTGAAAAACCTTTTGTTTGTGAAATATGTTCTAAGGGATTTTCTGACAATAGTAGTCTAAAAAAGCATCGCTTGATTTATACGGGTGAAAACTCTTTTGTTTGTGAAATATGTTCCAATGGATTTTCTCGGAAGGTTCATCTAAGAACCCATCTCTTGACTCATACAGGTGGAAAACCTTTTGTTTGTGAAGTATGCTTTAAAGGATTTTCTAAGAATGATCATCTAAAAAGCCATCTCTTGACTCATACAGGAGAAAAACCTTTTATTTGTGAAATATGTTCCAAAGCATTTTCTCGTAATGTTGACTTAAGAAGACATCTTTTGATACATACAGGAGAAAAGCCATTTGTTTGTGAAATATGCTTTAAAGGTTTTTCTGATAACAGTACTTTAAGAACCCATCTCTTGGTACATACAGGAGAAAAACCCTTTGCTTGTGAAGTATGTTCCAAAAGATTTTCTGATTATAATAATCTAAAAACCCATGTCTTGACACATACAGGAGAAAAACGTTTTGTTTGTGAAATATGTTCCAAAGGTTTTTCTCGCAAGAATAATCTAAGAACCCATCTCTTGACTCATACAGGAGAAAAACCTTTTGTTTGTGAAATATGTTGCAAAGGTTTTTCCCAACATTGTAATCTAAAAACCCATCTCTTTATACATGCAGAGAAACAACCTTTTACTTGTGAAGTATGTTCTAAAAGATTTTCTCAGAAGGTTCATCTAAGAAAACACTTCTTGATACATGCATGATAAAATCCTTGTGTTTCTGAAATGTACTTCACAGAATTTTCTGAACATTCTCAACCAGAAAAACATCTAATGATTGATATAGGAGAAAATGTTTTGTTTGTACAATATTTTTTCCAAAAGATTAGATAATAATCATTTATTAAAAACCTTTTTTCTCATACTAAATACATACTTCTTAAAAGTATCTTGCCTTTTTTTCGTTAAAATTGAGTATGAACCCTGTGTGTGTTATTGTGTTTAATGTTATCACATCTATTCTGTTTTTAGCATTTAGTTATAAAATAAAAATTGTAAAATTTTTGCATAATTGTCACAGTTGTCGTTTTGCTAAAAAGCAAATAACTCCTTACCTGTTCATTAGTTTTCAGTAAAACTTTTTGAAACTTTTGTTATTTTACTGTAAAGTAACATTCACCTAAAATTAAAACTTAATGTCACCTGAAAAGGATAAAATGTATATCTTTTTTTACGCAATAGGTAAGATTTTTTTGAAGTAACCCTTTTAAAATCAGAAAAGAAATGTGCTAAAAATATTTTTGTGCAAAAAAAACTTACTTGTTAAATTTTCTTCTTAAAAAAATTCCAAAGGATTTATATGAAGCATATCTCAATATCATGTATTCTTTGAAACTAGCATGAGCTTAGTATTTTTCTAAAAATATATAAATAATTAATTGAATATTGAATTGGCATGTTTACTCAATCCATAAATAATAGTTTTAAGAGCTAATCAGACATGCGCTTTTTTCCTAAGATCTTGTTTCTTTTGCTTCTTGTTTGTGACCTACATCAAATAAAATAAATTATGCATATCATTATTGCCTCCTATCATCTCTATATTGATAGCTTAATCATGTGACTGTCATCAATAGTTCTGGGCTGGGCTCTTCGTTTTTTCTTATGTCAGTTGGATTAAAGTTTTGTATTATATCCTAGCACAGGCTATAAATTGCCAAATACAGTTACAGCTCTATTATTTCATTGATAGTATATTTCTCCGAAACATGTGACTGTCGTATACATCTTCGATTTTCATATGCAAAGCTTCCTTTTGATTAAAAAGTCGATTTTTTTTTCAATAAAACTGCATAAAAGTTCCCATGATCATAAAGAATTCTTGATTCTTTTATGTTAGACAAGCATAATTCTTGCTAATAGCATTTCTTAACTTATCATTTCATGTGTTTTATTTTTCGCATAGTAAATTAAACAATGTTTTGAAGTAAAATTAAGTGTCATGGTTTACAGTATTATTGATTTTCTTTCTTGCTTCTTTTAAGAAATAAACGATGAAGCTTAAATATTTTAGTTTTAAATGCAAATCTTATACTTTAAAAAATGAGTGAAAAGATTACATAAAAAAATAATGTCATAGAAAAAATACGAATGAATAATATTTGGGGATTTATAATGTCTAACATAAAAAATACAGTACAGTGTCTCAAATTCGCACATCTTGGGACCACGAGTAAGACGGATTTTAGAATTATGTGGATCTGAGGTCATTGCTGTGTCTATAATTTTTATCAGTAATTTCAATGTAATTAATAATGCAATTAAAACTATAAAAATGCTTACAATATAATAAAATAGTAAATTAAATAGTAAACTAAAATATAAAAAATTTAGGTAATTTTTGAAATAATTAAAATATTAAAAGCAAATATTAAAAAATCACTAATGTATAGTTAAATATTCATTATGAAGATTAAATATATTTTTCCTAAATTATTCACTGAAACTTTCTTCATAAACTACATTACTAATTAACATAAAAATTATAAAATAACAAAGTTTTATTTCAGGTTTAGCCAGACTTAATAACCAAAAAAGATTCACTAATATATTCACTAATATGTATTTGGTAAGAAGATTATGATTAACAATGATTCAGCAATATTTAAATTTTTTTTCAGAAATAAATCTATTCTTCCTTCATGAAAAAGCATGAATTCACTAATATTAACAAAAAATACAAATTAAAATGTGTATAGAATTGATATCAGCTAAAAAACTAAAATTTTGCCCCTATATCTGAAGTGAATGTTTCATTGTTAACATTCGTTTGTTGTGTGCGGATTTTAGAGAGTTGTGGATTTGAGGGAGTCTACTGTACCGGGTTATCCCATTGACCAATTTCGCCAAATTATGTTAATCGCCAAACAGCTCACCAGATTACACAAATTAAGATTTTTTTATCTGAACAACTATAGAAAAAATTATATTAAAAAATATTAATAAAAATACAAATAAAATGTTGACTTAAAATATCACTTGATGATGCAGAAACTATGACGTAAATGTGATATTTATGATCGGCCCGTATTGGCATTTAATCTTATAGTTTGGTGATAATTTTTTGGTCGACAGGGTGATCAAGTAGTACCAAATACCGACTTCTCCATATCTCTGTCAGAATCTTCTGATTTGGCAAAGGATTGAGCAAGTAAAATGTAAATTAATTTAGGAATGATAGTAGCATGATACAATGCTTAGAAAGCATTTAAGGGAGACCAAACTGATTGCCAAGGGAGGCTAGGGTAGTCATTTAGTGTAATATGATTAAATCTTGTGTGTTTGCATATTTTAGATGAAAAACATCTCTGATAATCTCTGACTGAATTTTGTGTCCTACCATTTTGAGGTACGAGAAGATCATTGGGTAGGTCACATGGTTATGAAAATTCGATGAATGGGTCATTGTATTTTAATGGAAAGGACAAATGAAGATTGAAACAGTTATTAAGTTGTTGAAGAGTTGGCAGCCATCAAAAATGGAAAGCTGGCAACATTTCGCCAGATTTGGAAGCAAAATCGATTTCCAGGTTTACATATGCAAGTAGTGCTTGGCATTAAATGAAATAACATCATCAAATTTGGCAACAATATATTATTGTTAATCTGCCGAAAGTGTATTATTTTATTGAGTTAAACTCAAAGCTAATTTATCGAGTTACGTCTAGTTTTAAATGCTGTTATGTTATAATGCAAGCAAGTGTTTGTGCATGTATACAATTTTTTCCAAAAAATAACTCATTATTTTGGCTAAATTTTGTAAATTGATTAAAATTTTTTTTCCAATTTTTTAATTATATTTAATAATGCTAATCTTATCTATGTTCTTATTAAAAAAGATGAAAAATTTAATTATTATAAATTAATTTTTTTAAATATTATAAATTAATTTTATAATTTAATTAATGAACCCTTTGTATTCTGACAGTAATTTTGCGTACGATTAAAGAAAATTCAGTGTAAAATTACTTTAATTCTTCTATATAAATAAAAGTAGATGATTTTTTTAATGCAAAATAATTTTAGAATCCTATTTTTGAAAGTACAGGTAAACAGTCAAAGCTCACTATTTTTTCAATGTGGTTCTTTTCTCGACCCTGTATCTGGGTATTGCTTTTATCTTAATAAAAAATATTATACAAAAAATGGGCAACAATAAAACAACACTTCTTCTTTTAGGGGCTGTGGTAATATAACGTTATCAACTTTTTGGTAATTTTGGATATCCTCTCCCTCCCTTCTGATATCATACTTGAACCTCCTCCCCCTCCTGGTAATGATATCATTATCAAAGTGTAAAAATTTTGTGAATTCTAGAATTTATTTCTTTTGTTAAAAGCGATATACAAAACTGATTACATTTCTTTTTCCCATACTTTCATGACTCAAATGAAGAGAAGTCAATAAAATATCGCTTTTGATACGAAAATTTTTTATATCAAATAACATTTGAAAAAAAAATAGTTATTATTTAGAAGTATTTTATTATAGCTTTTCGTTACGTAATGAAACCAACAGCACTAAAGTCTTGGTTGACTTGTCATGAGCAGAGGCGGAGTGGGTGGTAGATAGAAATTCTTATCCAAACAAAACAAGTGTACAATATTCCTTCTGTATCTCTCTTATTTATTCATAAACACAAGCTTCATTCCAAATATACTTCACAAAATATTGCTTGAACAGCGATTATATATGTATACATGTAAGAAAAATAATAGGTAGTACTGGAGTATTCCATATTTTAGAATTAAACAATTTTATAATAATTTAGTGATTTTAATAAACTTGTATTTTCATAAAAACAGATAAAAGGCTGGAAAAAGATAACATGAGCAAAGACCATATTACAAATAACAAAGAGAAAATTTTGATTGGATCAAAAATGATATCTGAAAATGCCCCTCCCCATAGAGATATCTTACAATATCATATGCCAGATCCTACCCCCCCCCCTAAAATGATAATATTATGTTTGCACAGTTCTATGTGTGTACGTACTTGATAATATTTTTTAAATGTTGATTACCTAATGTGTTCATTGTGCCATATTCATACTGAGATGGAACAAAGGAATAAAAAAACTTTTTGCTTCTAGTAAAAAATCTATTGGTACATTATTGTTTGTAGTTCTATTTTTTTCAATTAACGGTTTTTCTTATCTATATTTAATTCATATTTAATTTCTTAAAAAATCACTTTAATATTTGAGGCATTTAAATATTATTTATAAAACAAAAAATTAAAAAAAAATATTAAAAGTATAACGATTATTGTAAAAAGGAAATTTTCAAAAAAATTTTGACACAAATATGTCAAAATTTAAGTTTATAGAATAAAATCTAGAGCCTTACACACTACTTAATACATTTAGGACCCTCACTAAGGAGGCGTTGGGGGGACCTTTCCTAAAATCATTTATGAATGCTATTACCCTTGACAATTTTACAGTCCTTGTCATTAAACTAGACATCCGATTTTCATAAAATCTGAGATTACTCAACAGAATTTTACAATAATTATATATTTAAAATTTCAAAGCATTCGGTAGGATAATTTTTTTTCTGTTAAATGCAGACAGACAGACAGATGGACTCCAAAGATGCATAAGTCTATATATCGATGCTTCTTACGTATAAATATTATTAATTTAAGAAGTCCAGATGTAATTTGAAGAGTTCTAAGAGCATTTAAATTAATTTTATGAGTGTTATTTAGTATTGCTTTCAAGCGACATCAGGTCTGAGTTGGTTCTATAATTACGAACGCCCCTGAAGAGCGAGAAATAAAGACTGTTTTCAACCCAAGTGTCAGCGATGTGCCTCATCATAAATCTGCGGTGAATTTGTCTGCTATAAAAGGAAGAAGGGTGAGAGGGAAAAGTAATTACATAGCCCGTTTAAGTGAAATTCCAGTTGACCTTGAAGATATTGGCGATTCAAGCGCTGGAATACGCCATCTGGTGGAAAAAAAATGTAACTTCTCCATTCAGGTTAACGCCGTGTAAGCTCATTGCATTACACGCGTTTTAAATTTGTACAGAATAATTATTCTTTTGCACAATTTCAGATTTCCTGTGACATTTGTTTTCTGTCTTATATGACGAAGTAAATATTATTTGACTATCTAAAACTTTAAAATACATTTATAATAAAGGATTGTTTCAATGGAACTTTAACATTAGTTAAAGGGAAATTAAAGGGACAGTTATCCTGTATCGAAGGCTGCGAGCAGCGCCTCTGTAGGCCGTTTTAGTTCCCAATTGGGCCTGCTCTAGGATTCAATTCTGTCTAAGTGCATCATTCTCATGTGTGCTGGGTGTATAAGGCCAAAATTTAAAATCACAAATTGTAGAACTCGAACAAATTTATTAATTCCATAACAAAGTAAAAAAAATGGTTAGTAAACCATTTAAAAGCAATCTTCTAATGGTTTCAAATTCTCCATGGCATGGCTGGAAACATGGCTAAATAAGGTGGCTAAAATAATTACTGTTCCCGATAGCAGAACAATCCCGTTAAACATCAATTGTAACAGCCAAGTCAGAGCTATACCAAAAACTGCCAAGTGCATTTTCAATGCACTCACTTCCCACCTTCCTAAAAAATCCCCTGGCTTAAATACGAAAAGAAAAGAAGTTAAGGTACACAAGTTAAAGATTAATATGCAAATTTAATTGCAATTAATTGGCAAAACAAATTAACTACAGGTTAACTGACATGAAAAGATTTTCATACCACTCGCTCATCCAACCATGAAACCAGCCAACTATTTCTACAGTGTCAACACAGCAAGCTGTGATGTTGCAAGACAGGCCTAGTTAAAGTACACATATTGTACAACTGCAAATAAAGTCCAGTTTCATTTCAGTAGTAATTAACATTAGAAAACAATATGTTGAAACTTTAAATGCATGTTTAAATAAACTTCAAACATTTTCACAATTTTAAACAACTCAATGAAACTTTACTATTTCTTTGAAAAATATTAAGTGTTATTGGTTGAGCAGAGAAACTGGGAAAATATATAAATACCGCAATTTTCTATAATTCGCGTTAATTTACGAATATAAACAGTAAAATAAATAGCTAAGAAAAATCACAAACTTGTGCTTCAAAAATGATTTTTTAAAACTAATAATAAAAAAATTGAAAAAAATATAATAAAACATTTACTTTTTTTAAATATAAAGCTTTTATTTTATTCAGAGTAAGAAAACAAATTGTATTACAGAACATACGTGATTATTTTTATTTAAAAGCAACTATTACTATAATACTAAGCAGCTTTTTTTCAATAAAATAACTTTAAAAAAACATTTTTAAGATAACATATTAAATTAATTATTAGATTTCATATTTATCTTTTCATAATACATTCATTTTAAAAGTTAAATGCTGTCTAGGAATAATAAAAGGACATATAAATCATATAATACTCTATAATCAACAATGTTCCATAATCCACACAACCTTTGGCCCCAGCTTGTGCGGGTTATAGAACTTTGTACTTTTATACTAGACTTTATATATTTAAAACTTAAGGCAACAGAAGGGGATCATCCGCAGTTCTAAATAATGCAATGTAACCGGTGGCATACTCAGGGGGGTGGGATGAGGGGGATGCAGCCCCTTCCGAAATCTTTAGAAAACAAATTTTAATTACGAAAGTTTATCAAAAAGTAATGAAATCTGCTAAGATGGAATTTAAAAAGAACTAGAAAAATGTTCTGTTTTAGGAAGGTTTTCTCTTTAAAAAGTGTTTTTTCGCAGAGACCACAAAATAAAAATTTCAGCCAAGTTTCCGACATACACACGCTCTCTTAACACGCGGTAAAATTTATATAAGTTAAGACGAAAACCTGCTTAAAACGAAAATCCAGCCTCATGCATCTCCAACTTAGCAGGTTCGGTTGTATAATGTATGCGCTACCTGCTAATATAAAAACCTTTTTAAAACGAAAATGTTAAAGTTTTTGTAATTTCCTCTCAGAAATTTTTACTGTAATCTCAGCCCTCTCCGAAATGAAGAGTCTAGATACGCTACTGAATATCTTCACCCTCCTTCGGACCCAAGATTGACCATCCCCTCAGTTCACATCACTGACACTGGGGTTGAAAACAGTCTTATTTTCTGGCTTTTTAGGTACGTTCGTAACTATATAAATAGGTAACGCCTATTAGTCGTCATTCAGTCCGTCTGTCTGTCCGCATATAACAGAGCAAAAATGATCCAGCCAAATGCTCTGAAATTCTAAATATATAATTATGGCAATATTTTGTCGAGTTGTTTAAAATTTTATGAAAATCGGATGTATAGTTGAATGACAGGGATGGTCATAAGTTTTCCATTACATTACCGGCAGATGAGAAAGAATATTCCAAGTTCATTGTAATAGTATTACAGCCTTTCAAATAGAATAAAATTGATATGCATTTACTCGATTATGCATTCTGTTACAATATCTTTCACAAAAATTGTTTGTTATTCAATTACAAGGATGTACACTGATATCTGACCCCTTTCGAATGCAAGTGAAGTGGAAAGAAATGAGACAGTGTATTAGAATATTTTTGTTCTCAAAAAGTTGGCACTACTGCAATTCTAATGTCCTTTTCCTCGTTTAATGGAGCATATTTTCCCTTTTAATTCGAGGCTAAAAAAATTCATCTGGTAGGGAATAATGTTCATAATCACGCCATTGAAAAGCATTGTGATTAGAAAATTTATGCTGATATTTTATTTTTATATGAAGTTGTAGACTTTTTCAGGGACAGGTATGAGTTACAGATGAATTCTTTTTTCTGTTTTAAAGCAAGTGCATACACATTTATTTTTATTTATAAAATAAAAATAATTAATTTTAATTAATTAGTATACGTGGATTTTAATTTGTATGTATGTAAATAATTGTCGAAAATAATTCGTACAGAATAAATTTGCAGTATTTTATGCATGCATTTATCTGTATTTATGTAACATCAAATGGCACAATAACAAAACAAATGTGCTACAGTCACTTTTTTACCCTGATGATTCCCACTATGACATCACTCGAATACTGTCCATAGAACAATTTACTTTACTGTATCACTTAAAAGTACAAATGCAAAAATAGGACGAAGGGTTTAAAAAAAATAAAACGAAGGGTTTAAACAAAATAAAACGAAGATACTTGCCCTGAAACTGATTTTATTGCATGCATTTTGTGCCATTTTGGATACACCTAGATAAAAATTTGGGGGAAGGTCTCATCTCTGGTGATCCCCCTTCTGGCTACAGCTTTTTGGGTTGCCTTTAAATATAATTTTTGAGTTTGGGCTGCGGACAACTCAAAGCATTCAGGGTTCTAATCCTTATTAGATTTGGAAAAATGAGTTTTTCAACTGACTAGGGAACCAACTCCCCAGGTGTAAGTTGTGGATTTAGACAAATGTGATATTGAAGGAAAGACCTCCTCATGTACGTTAAAAAGTGCAATGAAAAACTACCCGTCCGGATCGAACAGTTTTTGAGATATCAGTACTTGAAATGTGTATGAATAAATAAATAAATTGAGAGGCAGGTATATAAATTGTTCGCAAGTTAAAAATTTCTTTGCATTGTTTTTAATCCTCCCGCCAATACCTTTTCCCAAGCTACAAGCAAAATAGTTTATGCCAACACATTGCCACTTATAATACTCTTATGTACTCGATATATACTCTTGTAGACAGGCACTACGAAATTTTCGCTTATGGCTGCATTCAAAGAATATTTCCATCTGTTTTGTTATTTCCAGCACCTTGTTTTATTCAAAATTTTTGGCAAATGCGTGCTGTAATGTAATGGATAAACTGTATGTATATGTAGTGTATAAAATAGAATGTTTTTCTTAGGCTGGCTTAACTTGCGAACAATTTATATACCTGCCTGTCAATTTATTTATTCACACTTCAAATGCTGATGTCTTGCAAACAGTTGGATTCGGACAGGTATAGTTCCATTGCACTTTTTAACGTACATGACAAGATCTTCCTTTTGATTCCACACTCGTCGAAATCCACAACTTACACCTGAGAACGTTCCCTAGTGAAAATTGTAACTGAATGTTTTACTTCTTATTGTTAAATCTGTCTCTAATAATTGAGCATTTTGTTCATGCAAAATTATTTTTACTACAACAATCTGTGAATCCGGATCCTGTTTATATCGAAATTTTTCTTTATACAATGAAATGTTGTAATCACGTATATATCTGTTAAGATAACAATCTATCTAAAACTTGTTACCGATCCTGTATTTTCCCCTTTTTGTGAAAACAAAACTAGTCAACAGTACTAATTAAAACCTTGCACAAGTATAAAATGTATGAAACAGAATCTAGATTCAATAGGGAAAAAAGTATGGTTATGACAAAATAAATTTCCAACAATTATAACTAAGAAGCTATAAACCCGTCTAAAACGAAAATTTCTTCCAGCGCCACCTCATCTTGTCTAGGAATGTTTTACAGTGCTTTGCTTTTTAGATGATCAAATTAAATTTTTCAAAACTTACAATTGATTCATATTTATAAAAAGTTTAACTTTACTAAACCCCTCCACCCATATGGGCGCCCTTGGGCTAGGCCTGGACCATACCTTTTACCTAGTACACTTTCTGGGTCGAGCCTTTTATTCTGAAGGACCTAGCCGGGGGTCTAACTTTTTTTCCCGTATCGAACAGAGACTGATATCAATCTTCCTAGTCATTCATGGGCCTAAATTTAATCCCCCCCCCTTCCCCGAATGAAAGTCATTCAGTCGGCCGGTTCTGGTCCATTCAAAGATCAGTAAAATTTGTCCTGAACAAAAGACCTTTACAAAACATGCATAATCTTTAAATTATCATTATTTTACAACTAAATATTAAATTTATTTTTTATAAAGAATAATACATGTTTAAGCTTATTAAAATGTAGCTAAATTAAAATATAGTAAAACACGTGAAAGCCTGCATGTAATGGAATCCTGTCTAAGAGGATGCTTCATTCTAATGAAAAGACCCGTTCGCCCGTGGAAGAAATTTATAGAGATATCTCGGTCAAATTTAAATTTTTTAAAATGATTTTAGTTTGCATTGGATAGCTGAGATCGATCTGTATGCGGGGCGCTTTTTACACTTTTGATTTTTTTTAATGAGGACGCTTTCTTTCTCGGAACCGGTTTGAAAAGCAAAAGCACTCTCATGTAGAACATCTGCAACCGAAATCGAAAAAGTAAAAAACAGCCTACATTTAGATCAATTTCAGCTGTTCAATGGAAAATAATCATTTAAAAGTATTGAAATACAACCGAGATATCTTTATACATTTCTTCCATTGGATTAGCATTAGTGTACGGGTCTTTTCATTTGAAGTAGCCTCTTAACCTGAAAAATATGTTATTCCATGCAAAAAGAATGTACTAATATGAAGGAATGAATATGTGAACAATTATTTGTGTATTATCAAATAAAACACTAAACCAAGGAGGAAGTGCAAATTATTTTTATTTATTACTAAAGGCTAAAACATAAAAAGTAATAATAGTAAATATAATGACATACACAGCGTTTATACTCCATTTTGGAAATACAAATATAGGAGATTTCCATGTATTGTCTATTTAAAATGAAACAAATTTTACCTTAAATAATGGTTATCAGATAGCCCGTTGGAAAACAAAATATATAAACAAAACAATTTCTCCTGTATCAATTACGAGGTGTCTAGTTCACAATGTCAAGAAAATCCTTTGGAGCACTTTTTAGAAACACAAGGATTTTATCCTGTATGTGTTAAGAGATGCTTGCTTAGATTACTATTCCGAGAAAATCTCTTGGAACATACTTCACAAGCAAAAGGTTTTTTGCCAGTATGTGTCAAGAGATGTTTTCTTAAATCACCATTCTGAGAAAATCCTTTGGAACATATTTCACAAATAAAAGGTTTTTCCCCAGTATGTGTCAAGAGATGAGTTGTAAGAGAACTCTTCTGAGAAAATCCTTTGGAACATATTTCACAAACAAAAGGTTTTTCTCCTGTATGTATCAAGAGATGTTTTCTTAAATCACCATTCTGAGAAAATCCTTTGGAACATATTTCACAAATAAAAGGTTTTTCCCCAGTATGTGTCAAGAGATGAGTTGTAAGAGAACTCTTCTGAGAAAATCCTTTGGAACATATTTCACAAACGAAAGGTTTTTCTCCTGTATGTATCAAGAGATGTTTTCTTAAATCACCATTCTGAGAAAATCCTTTGGAACATATTTCACAAATAAAAGGTTTTCCCCAGTATGTGTCAAGAGATGAGTTGTAAGAGATCTCTTCTGAGAAAATCCTTTGGAACATATTTCACAAACAAAAGGTTTTTCTCCTGTATGTATCAAGAGATGTTTTCTAAAAACACTGTTACCACGGAATCCCTTTGAACATATTTCACAAACAAATGGTTTTTCTCCTGTATGAATGTTTCTTAGATGACTTATTAGATCACTTTTCCGAGAAAAGCCCTTAGAACATAACTCACAAGCAAAAGGTTTTTCTCCTGTATGCAACATGAGATGAGTTCTTAAAACGTTATTCCGAGAAAATTGTTTGGAACATATATCACAAATAAAAGGTTTTTCTCCTTTATGCGTCAAGAGATGGCTTTTTAGATCACCATTCCGATAAAATCCCCTGGAGCATAGTTCACAAACAAATGGTTTTTCTCCTGTATGCGTCAAGAGATGGGTTCTTAGGTTACTATTCTGAGAAAATCCTTTTGAACATATTTCACAAATAAAAGGTTTTTTTCCTGTATGCATCAATAAATGCCTTCTTAAATTCTCATTCTGAGAAAATCTCTTGGAACATACTTCACAAACAAAAGGCTTCTCACCTGTATGAGTCAAGAGATGCCTGCGTAAAATCCTACTCTGTGAAAATCTCTTGGAACACACTTCACAAGTAAAAGGTTTTTCTCCTGTATGAATCAAGCGATGTTTTCCCAAACCACTGTTATCACAAAATCCCTTTGCACATATTTCACAAACAAATGGATTATCTCCTGCATGAATGTTTTTTCGATGGCTTCTCAAATAACTATTATTAGGAATTGTTTTAGAATCTAGTTCACAAATCAAAACTTTTTCTTCTGTATCAATGGAGGAATATTTTTCTTTATCCCCATTTTGAGGAACACAAAGCTGTTCACTAGAGCAAGAATTTTCTTCTGCAATCGATGACATTTTTGCATATGAAAAGTTTTGTTTCGGATGATAGCAGAAACTTCTTCAAAGATTCAGTACTTATCGGATTGTTGCCATTTACATACAAGGAAATTATATATTGTACTTCAGCGAAAATTTTTATTAACCTTTGAATCTGAAAAAAGAAAGAAAAATATAATAAACAAGACATTTTTAAATAAACTGCACTAAATTTTAACTGTTAATTAAATATCGGATTTTACAAAATTCATTTTCATAAACAGCACAAAATTCCTTAATTTAAATTATCACGCTATTTACTCTTAGACATGTAACTTGATTTGAGTGTAGGTACCATATATGTCTATAAGTAGAAATATTGACTCTGTTTCTCCCACATCTTTCTCTGATGTCTATGCGACAGGGGGCTGTACATAGACAATGTTTTAACTTTAGGAGGGGAAAAGGCTGGGGTCTGGCACTAAACATTGTAAGATGTCTCTAGGGGGAAGTTGGGATTCTATTTTTGATATCAATATCATTTTGGATCAAACTGATGATGTGATGTGATTCACAAAACTCTTAAAAGTTGTGGATTTGAGAATTGAACTTTCAGAACTGTTTTTGAAGCACTAACTACTGAACTATAAAGAAATTCTTGAAAACTCACAAATGTTTTCAATATTTTGCATGCATGCATTTAATATCATTTGGAATTGCTATAAAACCTTGCCATCCAGCAAAATGCAACATACAGTTAAAAATTGTTTGGACAAAATTTAAGCAACTACAAAAATAGTAAAAACCTGTTACTTCAGTGTATTTTCATAACATTTGGTTCTACATAATTAAGAAATAGTTACAATGGAAGAAAGTTTAATATAGAATAGAACTTACATCAAAGTCATTTGAAAATTTGCAATATAAGCTAGTAAAAAAATATATCTACAGCCTGTCTCTATATTTTGCAGTTTTTGAAGACTACTTAAAATTTACTAAAATTTAAAGACTACTTAAAATTTACTAAAAATTTAATACACCAGAAGCGAGAAAAACGATGCATTTCTCCAAACTTGGGTATATACACTTTTAACAGCAGGTTCTATCCATTTTGACCAATCAGAATATAGTGTTATATATTATTTTCGTTGTATTCTTCATTTGTACAATACATGAAATTTATGCTAGGAATATCTTTATTTGCAAAATCATAAAGCTGTCAGGGAGGGATTATCTGGTTCTCATAGGGTCTTTGTAAACTAGCTTTTATAGCAAGTCTTTTGACAGTGCCTCGTAGACCACTGCAGGAACATTTCCCATTTGATGTGGCAAAATAAAAGGCACTCGGCATCAATACCTACGTCAGTTTTGTGGATGCAAATGTTTAAGAAGTTCTTTGTACTTTTATACTCAGCAGCACATCCATTCGAAGAATAAAACATTTTATTGATTTTGAGGTTTTTTTTTTTGTTGCTGTTAATGCTGAAATAAGATGGATTTGGAACAAAATAAAAGTCAAAGTATTGTGCTTCAAATATTCTGAAATTAATACATAATTAAGATGGGCAAAAATGTTGCTGTCTGTCTTGAAATATACTAAAAATGGATGAATAGCAGCATGGGTCCAATAAGAGCGCTGTGCACTAGAGGTCTGCACGGGCCGGTCCTCAGCCCGCGGGCCGGTTTTCATTAACGGTATTCGGGCCGGGCCGGAAGGGCCTAGTCACTAATCTTTTCGGGCCGGGCTCGGAACTTAATTTTTTTCCTGGAGTATCGGGCCGGGCCGAGTCTAACTTATTTTTTCCGTACAAAGCTGAGACTAATTTTGTTCTTCCTAGTCTTCACGGACCTAAATAATCAGTTCCTGTTGAATCTATCCGTATGACAATCCTTTTCTCGACGTGGAAAAGTCTGTTCATAAATCGGTAAAATTTGGCTTCGTCCAAATTTTTTTTGCAAAATAGACATATACTTTTAAGCCGTCATTATTCTACAATTAAACATTAGAATTTATTCTTTTTAAAGAATCGTAGATCACTAGGCGTCTTAAAATAGAATTAAACACATAAAAAAACCCCATGATTATGACGAAATTTTCGTTTAAACTGAAAACTGCAAATTTCTTTTAAACTGTTCAGTCATGCAAAATGAATACAACAATTCGCGAAAAAAATATATATATTAAACATTCACATCTGCTAAGAAGGAAACGTTTTTTTTCAGTGTCTTAGAAAATTTTACTTTTACCATATACCATATTTTAGATTTTTTATGTATTATTAATACTAATGATAACTGAAACATTTACATACAACAAACAAAGGTTCATTAAATAGTAAATATCGCAGCCTATGGCATTTCTGCAGAAATAGAGATTAGAAACATAGCAGAAAATAAAAGACTAAGATAAGTTTTTTTTGGTCTGAACTCTTCCGTTAGAGTAAAGATCAATGTTCTGTGAAATTCACCCGAGCCAGGCCGGGCCCGGGCCAAAATTTTAACTTTTGAGCCGGGCTCGGGCCTGGAAATTTCGACCCGTGCAGACCTCTACTGTACACATCTTGTATGACCAAAGCATAATTTTCAGGTAAATTGCAAGTTATCAATATTTATACGCTTTTTAAATTAGAATTTCAAGTACCGTATTTTCGGGCGTATGCGCCGCACACACCGTAAGCGCCTCCCCTTCGAAAATGCATTAAAATAAAACAAACATTCATTAGAAGCGCCGCACTTACGAAAATACATCAAAATGTTAAAAATTGCGTTATATTCAGTGTTTTTTCGCGTTTTTTTAAACATTTGCAATATAAATCCAATTTAAAATTTACTATATTTTATATATTTTTTTTTATAAAATTAAATTTTAATTCGTGCAGCCTTTTTTCGCGATTTTTTAATACTTTTTTATAGATTGTAACGAGGTTTGCAGGGTTTTATCGCGATATTTGACAAAATTTGCAGGGTTTTATAGCGATATTTGACGAAATTTGCAGGATTTTATCGCGATATTGGACGAATTTGCAGAATTTTTTCCCGATACTTGAAAAAATTTGCGTTTTTTATGGGGATGAATCATGATTAATTGATTGAATCATGAATATTTTAATGAATCATGAATTTTGATACTTGAAGCAATACTTGAAAAAATTTGCATTTAAAAAAATTGCAAATTCTGTCGAAAAAGCGCAGAAAAAAGGAGAAATTTGTAAAAAAAAGCATAAAAAGAATGAAATCTATTAAAAAAGATCTAAAAAAAAACACACATTTCATCAAAGATTCATTATCCATTCATTTCATTATTATTCATCCCGATCTCAATCACCTTTGAGAATGGTATGAATCATGAATATTTGATGAAATGTCCGTTTTTTCGAGATTTTTTAATAGATTTCATGCTTTTTTTTCAAATTTCTCCTTTTTTCGCCTAAATTTACGTTTTTTCTTTTTTTTTATCGTTTATTTATAGATACGACATATTTGCGTTTTTTTCTAACAATTTTTTTGACAATTCTTTTTGGCGTTCCTTTGAGAAATTCACGACTTTTCCGCGATCTTTTGACACAATTTGTGTTTTTTAGAGATTTTTTGACATATTTCGCGTTTTACTGCAATCTTTCGTAGAAATGTGTTTTTTTAGCGATACTTCGGCGAAATTCATAATTTTTTTGCGATCCTTTCAATAAATTTGCGGTTATTTTTCCTGATTCTTTGGCGAAATTAGCGTTTTTTTATTGTGGGGACTAGCGTTTGTTTGGGAAGGGCGGATTAATGGGATATTACAATAATAAAATTGTAGTTTTTCTAGTGATCCTTTCATGAATTCCTTATGATTCCTAATGATCCTTACATATTCGCGCTTTACCCGCGAACCTTTGATAAAAGTCGCATATTTTTCTATCGATACTTTGATAAAATTCTTGCTTTTTCTGCGAATGATTGACAGAAATTAGGCTATCATTTGTCGAAATTCGCGATATTTTTTATGCTTCGCATTTTCTTCCTAATAATTGACTTTTCACAATTTTCAGAAAAATTCCGATGAGAATCACCTCTGTAATGAATATCACTATAAGGGAAAAAATATATATATCGTATCCACCGCCCCGGCAGAAACGCCGCTGTAAGCATAATTTTAACTTTTAAACTCGTATGCACCGCGGCGCTTACGCCCGAAAATACGGTAAATGAAAAATCTTAATAAAACGCCATTCTTTTCTTAATTTTTATTCATTTTTTTAAATGATGTTTTAAGATTTGATAGTTTTCATTGTTTTGCAGCAGTTTCAACTTAAATTCTTTGTAATTACCTAAGAATAGAAATATACAACTCCTTATTTCCAAGAATAAAGAGCCAGTTACTTGAAAAGTTACATTTTTTTTCATTAAAAAAAATAGCTCGAAATTTCATCATTTCTCCATCTTGAAATTTTACATATTTGTAGCAAAAAAATAAAGATTAATAATTAAAATTGGTGATTTTGAAAAAATTTAAGTAAAAAAAATCGGAAAATTAGTCTAAAAAATTATTTTACTCAAGAGTTAGTGTTGTATAGCATAATAAAGCCCATAAAAAGAGCTTTAGATAAGATATAACTGAGCTCTCCAGCCCAATTTTTTACAGAATTGTAGAGGATTTTGTGATTGAGAATTTGATTAAATTTGACATTTCAGTCATATTTAATATTATGTAAAAAATAATAATAATTATTATAAAAAATTAAATTTTTTTATATATTTCATTGATACAAACTATAAATTAAAAATTAAAGAAATCTGAGAATCTAAGAGCAAAAAATTGCAAATATAAAATGAAAATAACGAAAAAGTAGAATACATAGGAATGACGAAAAGAAAAATCGCTGAGAGAAAAAAAGAGGATCTAAGAGATAAAATAAATACAGCATTGTCAAGAAGTAACCATACCTTTAAAAATAGAATCTGTACATATACAAAAAATAGCAAATTACGATAACTTACACAACACATTAATCCAGGAAACTCTCGAAATCCTTACTTAAAAGAAAATCCATGTAATAATATGACCCATGGAGCCATTGACCCCAAATGGTTAAAGATGCTTGGCGAAAAAGAAGGGAAAATATGAGAAAAGAGGGAAAATTTAGGGATTTACACAGTTCTGAAATGAAATAAAAGCTCATGAGGAAATGACTTTCACTTACGCTGACTGAAGACGTTCTAGAAAGAACGAAAACGTTATTAGCTTTAACTTTATAATGTCTTTCATAATGTATAATTTTTTTTGTTTACTACATTTTTATTGTGACAGTGACAATGTATTTTATGATACATAAAATTATCTTCTATTTTTAAGGATATAAAACTAATACCTAGAATTGGTATTTTTAATAAAGAAAATGAAAAATTGCATTTTTTTGTTGATTTGACAAGGAATGACCCAATATCGATAAGGGAGATGGTCACTCCGGCTCCCCATTGTTTATTGACAAGCATTGTCATGTTTCCTAATCCCTTCTTAAGCAGGCCTGGGGAAATGGACTCCTCCTACATTTTTTAGAGAACTTTTTTTATATTTTGTTTCTTCAGAAAACTATAATTTGGTTACCTTTTCTTGGCGATTTTCAACTTTTTTGGCAAAGAAATCTCCGGCTTATTTGCAAGTGCATCGTCAAAGGGCTCATATGCAATAGTCGAGAAAACAGTACATTGGGATAGCGTAAAACTTAAAATAGGGCATCGTCAAAAAATACAAAATACAATTGTAAGCATTATATGGTAATATTTATCATATATATATAAAGTTTTAAACTCCAAAATAATCAATAGCCTGCATTGTCGTGATTTATCTTAAAGAGATTTATTAAAATTTATTTGAGTCATTTAGCCGTTTTTTTGAATGAATAAAAGTTAGACATGATGCACTGTTCTTCTCTATGTATAGTAAGAAAGAAAAGAAATTGTGTACCAATAATTAATATTATTTTATGAGTTGGGATTATTAAATTAAAAAATAAGCAAATGAATAAATATTTATATAAATAGAGCAATTAGTTTCTCAAAAGGAAAAAAGAGAGTGTGTGTGTCTGGGGGGGGGGGGGGGGCTCTTTTAAAAATACAACTAACGTTAATAAGATTTTAGTAATATTTTTTAACAAAACAAAATCAGACTAGGTAAAATTATGCCTATGTTATTATCAGTTATGAAACAAATATACACAATGCTTAATCCGAAACTAGGGAAGGGCAAAGGGGGCAAGTATTCGAGTGCTAAAACAAAACGTGAAGGGGACGTCAAATGAAGATTTTGTTTGTAGTTTGATACAATATACATATATACATGAAACTTAAAAAAAAAAAAAAATCTTGCATCTCGGAAGCTTACACGCAAAACTGAAAGTAGAAGTAACATTTAAAATTATTAAAATGCAAGAGAGAATTTTCAAAAAGAACGCTCCCATACATTTAACATTAATGCTCCAATTTCTTTGCGTGACATGTGTAGTAATTTTATTATTATTATTATTTTTAATCTCTTTCTAGATTTAGGTGTACTAAACATATAATTCAACCATATTATTGAAATATTAATTTGATTAACAAATTAATACTTCATTAAATTAATATGAAATATTTATTAAAATATTATATTTTAAATTTAATAGTAATAGCATTGAATTTTAGAAGCATAAAATGTTAAGGTTATGTCTGCGAATGCTCAAAAGAAAAGAGTACATAATGTCATTTCTGCATTATTGAAATGATTTTCTTATTAAAATTTAAAAGAAAACTAAAAGACGATTTTATTTCTCTTTGCAGTGATTTATGCTACTATTATTGCAGATATCAAAATAGTTCCAAAAGGAAATTTAATAATTTTTATAGTTCCTAAATGAACTAGTTGGATGTGTCAATCCCGAAACTTTCTTCTATCTCATAAGTACATTTTAATATTAAAACGTGGTGACCCCAAAGTTACCCACTATCGAATTTCCTCGAACATTTGACCTAACCTAATGAGATTCTGGTATCCGAAAAGCCTAAAACGCAAAATTTAATTAATATTCTGAGAAAATGAGCTTAGTAGTGCCTCATGTTGGGTAATTTATACTAAAACCTAATAAGCATCTATTGATGTCAAGACCTAACAGAATCTGAAATTTGATGGAATTTCGTCCATTAGTTCTTAAGATATAGTTCTAAAAAAAATTTGCAAAACGTAGCACAGCAACACCATATCTTGGACAATTTATGCCAAAACGTAAAAAAAACGTCTAATTATGTTATGGTGTAAAAGAATCTGAAGTTTGATGAAATTCTGTGCATTAGTTCTTGAGATATAGCTAGTTTAAAAAAAACCGTGTAAAATATAGCACAGCAGCACCATAAGTTGAAGGATTTATAACAAAACGTAATCATCGTGTAATTATGTTATATGTCATTTTGTAACAAAATCTGAAGTTTGATGAAATTCTGTGCGTTGGTTGTTGAGATATAGCAATCGGAAAAATCGTGCAAAATGCAGCATAGCTGCACCACCGAAACCACCATGCAAGGTTAATACCAAAATGTAATCAGCGTCTAATTATGTTATATATTCTAGTGTAAAAGAAACTAAAATTTGATGAAATTCTCTTCATTAGTTCTTGAGATATAGCTATCGCAAAAATCGTGCAAAATGTAGCATAGCAGCGCCACCTATAGGGCAGTTCACACCAAAACCTTATCAGCGGCTATGTATCTCAAGGTATCGCGGAATCTGAAGTTTGGTGAAATTCTGTGCATTAGTTCTTGAGATATAGCTATCATGAAAATCATGAAAAACGTGGCATAGAAGCGCCACCTGCTGGCCAATTTACACCAAAACTTAATCAGCGTCTATGTATATCAAGGGGTCACAGAATCTGAAGTTTGGTGAAATTCTGTGCATTAGTTCTTGATATATAGCAATCTTGAAAATCATGAAAAACGTAGTATAGCAGCGCCACCTGCAGGCCAATTTTCACCAAAAACCAATAGGCACTAATTCATATCAAGGTCTAACTGAATATAAAATTTTATTAAATTTCGAGCATTAGTTCTTGAGATAGAGCGCCCACAAATTTTTTGTCACATACAGACAGACTCACAGACAGACAGACAGACAGACTTACAGACAGACGGACAGACTCACAGACAGACATTTTCTAAAAATAGTCAAAACGTGTTCAGGACCTTCTAAAACTTATAAATCCGTCGAAAACCGGAAGTCGAAAATTTTCATGAATCCAATACTTTCTTCTTGTAAAGATAGAAGAAAGTAAAAATATTAAAAATGCAATATTATTGAAAGATTAATTTGTTTAAGATTTTATTGTCATTTATATTTATTTATATTACATTCGTAACCTTCCATTCGGTTCCAGACTATCAAAACCGCAATTTAACTTACCGTATACAGATGATTACAGAAAATTATACACTTAATACAGAAAATTATTACACTTAAAAGAATATATGTAGTTTCGCATTTATTTCGAGCTAATAACTAATAAAGAAATAGACCCTATTCTTCATTTTGGTTCAAGGCTAATAGCCATTTTACCAATTGTGACATCACAGGAAATTTTTGAAGAAATCGCCGTCAAACAAAATCAATCATTTAATCAGTTGTTTCATTAAATCGTTTCATAAATTCGTTTCATTAGGATTTTATATATATAGGGTAAATATGAAACAAAAGCAAGCTTATCTATTTTTTCATTACTCAAAGTTTAAACTGAGAAAGGTGAAAAAAATTTATTATACTGAAACAATAACTCCTTATGTAAGTTAGACAGTTATTTTCCCAATAACTATTCTAATTAAATATTATCCCACAATATTATTGGTTGTACACTTAAATATCCAAGGTCAAATGTAAAGCTGGAAATATATTATTATTTTTATTATTCTTATTATTTTACCTTTATTTATTTATTTCATTTTTTAAACGGGGGGGAGGGATGTTAAGAGGCTACTGTTAGAGCAAAAGTTCTGTGTCTACAGAGTAACACAGTCAATAGTTAAAAAAGAATATTTTACTTCTTTTATTTGAAAATATCAAAAGTATCATACACAATATATTGAAATAAATATCAAACATATAAAAATATCAACCTATATATTTACCAACCTATATATTTACAATAATATATACCATGACGTATATCCAACTTTTACTTTCAAAATATCAAGAAGTTTGATATTTTTGATATAATTTAATTTATATTCAAAATATTCTAATACTTTTTATATTTTTAATCAAAACAAATGTAAATTTTTTTTATCATTATTACTTTTGTCATTCTGTAGATAAACAGCTTTTTCTACGGAAATGGTTTCTACCCCCCCCCCCCCCAACCAACAAAAAAAAGTTACGTTTTACTTCTGAAGCTGAATTCTTAAATGTAGAATCAATAATAATGTGGGGATGCAATATTTACTTAGAAAAGGTATTGAAAGATGAACTGTCTAATTAGATAATTTATTTAAATATTCATTGGAAATAATCTTTACTGGTTTTAGTTTTGTTCAATTTAAATTGCACAACAAATTAAAAAATGAAAAAAAAATACATGCATACTTTTTTTTTTTTTTTTCAATTTGTATTTCAAATTTTGTTGCATAAAACGTAACATTTTCTTAAAACTTCAAACTAAATCCTAATTTTTTTAAAAAGCAAATTGTGACTGTTTTCAACTAATTTTCTTACATAAGTTTAAAAAGGCGCTTAGACGATTGCTGTGTTAAGTTTTCATGATAAATTTATTTATTTATTTATTATTTAGTTTCTAATTTAAATTAGGTCTGAAAATATTTATAATGTTTAATACGTTTACTACTTTTAAACTATCAAATATGTATTAAAAATATCGGATATTGTTTTATGTTTTTGAAAATATATTTACTAAACCTGAAATTAATATTGCTACCACAAAATTATAGGTTCTCTATTGAAAAATTCAGTTTCAATCATGTAAAAAAACAAAAAAAAAACTTTCTTATGCTATAAAAGCATTTCCAGAATTAAAAATATTCTTTGTCCAATGAATGACACAGTTAATAAAAATTGAAAAATATAATTACACATATTTTGACTGGAAATATTTAATTTATTTGTCTCTAAATTTCATGGTATATCCTGGGAGGTCATTTGATTTTTCAGAATATCGTGAGTATTAAATGCATTTACGAATGAACGTTATACTTCATAAATGTAAGAAAATTTAGCGATTTTGTTTTTAGATCAAATAAGAAAAAAATCACTAAAATATTAAAAAGATTTTAGTATTTTGTTATGATTTAAACCTTTTTATTTTTAAAACTTTTCAAACATATATTAGAGTTAAAATTCTAAAAAAAAAAATTTTCCCTGTAAATAACATATTCCACGAAACATACGCAGAGATTTTCTCCGAGATATTAAAATTTTCAGATTTCATTATAATCTATACAGATATTTGTGATTTACAACAAAATAATTTATCTTTATTTGCAATTTTGTATTTAAAGGTATAATATGATGGAAATTTTCAGAAATTCTAAAATAAAAGAAAAAACTCTAATTTATACACTATTTCTTTTAATTTTACTCTTGATCCTGCCAATTTTATCGCTACATTGAGGGTAATTTCATTCCATTAAAAATTATGTAGAAATCCCAGACTAAATGTAGTTTATCATCTTTATTTAACTGCTACTTTTTAAAGTTAATTAATATATATATATATTTCTTTTTTCATGGGGGAAAATTTTTTTAAAATAAAAGTACTTGGCAAGTACAATTTTGTTTTAAACAATAAGATATTGGATTGTACGAAAATTACTTAAATCCTCTTAAAGCTTAATGAGTGATGTTAGATGTGCATTTCTAAATTTATACTCAGATTGAGTTGGAACTAGTTTATAGCAATTATTTTGAAAATTTTCATTGTTTGAAGAGATACGAATCGCGCTCCATTTTGTAAAGAATAAACTGCTTAAAAAAAGTTGATTTTTTTAGCATCGTGACACCTATTCCAATATCATAATAATAATAATTTTTATTATTATTTGTTTGTTTGCAATAAATTCGTTTTATCATGCATAATAGTCTTTTTACAATTTCGTTTTCATGCATTGATGAAATATATTTAAGTTTAAAGTTTTAGTTTTCACAAAGAAAAAAAAAGAAAACTTTTTCTGTTTAATTGCATGTAAAACTTTTAATATTTAGATGTTTACAAAATATATTAATTTCTTCGAGTGATTTTTGTTTTATTGAAAAACTCTTCACACCTCTTTAAAAAAATTGTCGCCAAATAGTAAGATAAAGTAGCAAAATGTAGTTAGGATTTTTCCTTTTATAACTTACACATTTCACCCCTTTTTTAATCCTTTACACAAAAGAGGTAGGAGAAATCCTTATCTACCTAATCCTTGTCAATCTTTAAGATGAGTCCTATTCATTATAACTAAATGGGCGTAGCCAGGAGCCGGACTGACATGCAACCTATCGATAAACCCTCGACCTTCGATAAGCTTAGGTTGAACCCAAACTGGTGTTACACCCTCAAGCAATTTCCTTTCTATTTTCTTCACTTGAGCTGTCTGTCAAGGATTTGAAATACTGAAACTGCCATTTCTTTCACCTGTGAGCCCCACCAGTGGCCGAGAGGTTCTGCCTCTGAAAATGGTAGACTGCAGGTTTTGGGTTCGAGCCCAGTCGTGACTGTATTGGACAAACCGTACGGAGTTTTCCGCGGTTTTCTTTAAACTTTGGATAGCCTTGTATAAATCATTGGTAATTGTAAGTTCATTAAAACAGGCAATTAAAACTGCCTGAAATTTTATCGAGAAAACGTTTTTGTACAGGAACAAGAAGAGGGAGAGAACATAATTTATTACAGGGAGGTCAAATTACATAGTATATAAATTTTAATTATGTTTAGCAATCATAAAAAAACAGATATTATTTAATTTTACTTTAAGAATTGGACTATCAGAAAAAATAGAATTTTTGTATTTTAAATTTATAAAAAACCCCCCAATTTCAGATATATAATATGAACGCAGCTACCCCTGGTAAATACGGGTTAGTTTCCCTACATAGGGCACCCTCACCCTAGGGCATATATCCCAAATATAGATAATTGGCCATCATAAACACACACATTCTCCTGTTAACATTTCATTTTTCTAATCTTTTCTTAGAAGATTTTCTTTTCATCAGTAATCAAATTCTTTGAAATAAAATATTTATTTTTACACTGATCATTGATCCTAGACTGCCATCCTTTCGCTGTTCGAGCAAGAAATTTTTATCTTCAGCTATTTTGGCCTAAGCTTCGGTTGAGCAATATCAAATCACTTAACTCATTTTTTGAGAAAATACGCACACTTTGGCTTTCTGATTGGGCATTTTGCATCCTTTCTCTTTCTTTAACATTTTCTATTTTTTTTTCAATTAATTTCTTTAATTTTTTTGTATGAGAATGTTTTGGATCAGGTATAGGATTTCTGGTCTTCACAAAAAACTTTGTTATTCCTGCTGTTGCGACCTTACACTCGTCTAGCATTTACCAATTGTTATGGTGATACATATAATAATATTGATGACATGCATATTGAATGTAATTTGTTCATAGTCATTTCAGTATTCAACATTACAGTAGACTCTGTCAAATCAGCTAAGTTTGGAAGCAGAGGTTTGGAGGATATTAGAAATTTGGAGATTTCAGGTCATTGCTTTGTTTACATTTTATAAACAGAAATTTGAATTTAATTATTAATGCAATTGAAACTGCAAGTAATGTTTACAATATAAGAAAATATTAAAATAAGTATTAAACTAAAATAATGAAAAATTAGATAATTTTTGAAAGGATTAAAATGTTAAAAGTTAAGGAGAAATTAATAATCAATAATGTATGATTAAATGTTCATTATAAAGATGAAATGCATTTTTCATAAATTATTCAATGGAACTTGTCTTATAAAGATACGTTTTTAATTCACATAAAAATCATAAAATAAGGAAGTTTTAGTGCAGGTTTAGCCAGGCTGAATGACAATAAATAAATTTGGTAAGATTGCAAATACAAACGATATTAGAAATATCTTGAATTTTTTCTGCAATAAATTTATTCTTCCTTCTCGAAAAACACGAATTCGGTAATATTTACAAAAATTACAAAATAAAATATGTATATGGTATCGATATAAAACTAAAAAAACTAAATTTTGTACCTATATCTGACCTGAATGTTTTGTTGTTTACATGCATAAATTATGTGCGGATTTTAGAGAGTTACGGATTTGAGGGAGATAAACATTTTTTTAGGAATCTTGTTGTCATAGTTTTATTCAACATTTAAGTAAAAACCTTAATTTTTACCGATTGATTAATTAAATTTAAAAAATATTTTTCTGTAAACAAAAAGTAGCATAGAGCGATTTCAGCAATAAAATAGTCCAGGGTTGGCAAGGTTTTGCCGAAGGTGGAAAAAACCGCGGAAAAAACCTGGTAAAAACCGTCCTGGCAAAAATAGGTTTTTGCCAAAGAGGTGGCAAAAATAAGCTGTCCATTTACTTTTTTTCCCCACAAAGAGATAAAATATTTCACGAATGAAAAAACTGCATATTTAATTAAAAAATCAATATTATTTTAAATTTATTTTAAGTTAAATAAGTATAATTATGCATCTTATGACAGAATACGAATTTTTATAACAAGGTTATAAATGAAAAAAATACCAATTTTATATAAATAAATAGAAGCTTCATTTATTCATGTTTATACAATTATTAATAATTCATATAATAGAACTGTTGAGACTAAATAAAGAATTTATGTTTATAGTTTATATAGGTTAGAAATTCGAAGAAACAGTTATAGTAACCTAAATTTAATGTAATATAAAATTATATTTAAAGCAGTAATAAAATAATTAAAATTATATTAAATTTCAAATATTTCAGCAATATCTTCTCACATCCTAAATTTTGGTGCTTTAGCATGGCATAACAGTAAAGTTTTGAAAGAGTATCTGTTGATAGTTTATTTCGAATCTTAGCACAAATGAAAAACTTGAAGAAAATCTTTCAATAGCAGCACTATTTTCTGGACATATTTGATGGTGTGCTTAAATGATTAAATTTGTGAAAAGTTCAATTTGAAATGTCTATTTGAGAGACAAATAATTTTATGAAGGGTCCTGTTTGAGATTAAAGAATTTTGTGAAGGGTCCTGTTTAAGATAAATTATTTTATGAAGGGTCCTTTAAAGAACCTAAAATTTTCCTAAACATATCCCTGACTTAAGGTAAAATAATTAGGTATGTAATTTTTTATTTTGTTCTTAAATTCCTAAGAAACACTGAATCCCGCTTATTTTTCAAAGATTTAAAATATTTAACATTAATTAATTAGCAAATTAAATAAAAATATTAAATAGTACACTGTTAAATTTAATTGTTTATAACATTACTATCCGTATTAGTGTGCAGATTTTATTACACATTAAAGACAAATAGGTTTTTTCCATTTTTTTCCTGGTTTTTTCCAGTTTTTGCCACTGTCCTGACAAAAATACCTTTTTGCCGGCAAAAATGCCAACCCTGAAATAGTCCCACTTGCAATTAATTAAATAAGGATATAAAAGAAAGAAATCATTTGCTGCTGTTTTCAGTTAAGACTATAATGTAGCAATAACTACAAAACTAACTCAGTTAAAATTTTAAAACTCACAGTAAACAACACTATAGTTTAAAAAATTGTGATTTACAATGGGAGATATCTCTAGGGGGAGAGGGATCTTCTTTTGATATCAGTATCATTTTTTTATCCAACCAATTTTGCGATGTGAAGCACAAAATTTTTTAAAAGTTGCGGATTTAAGAGTAGAACTTTCAGAACTATTTTAGAAGTAATTAACTACTGTAATGCTGAACAAATTCTTGAAAAATTAAAAAAAAATTTCAATATTTTACATGCATGCATTTAATATCATTTGGAATTACTAGAAAACCTTATCAGCCCACAAAATGCAACACACAGTTAAAAATTGTTTGGATAAAATTTATGTAACCACAAAAATAGGCAAATACTGTAATGCTGAACAAATTCTTAAAAAATTAAAAAAAAATTTCAATATTTTACATGCATGCATTTAATACCATTTGGAATTACTAGAAAACCTTATCAGCCCACAAAATGCAACATACAGTTAAAATATGTTTGGATAAAATTTATGTAACCACAAAAATAGGCGATTCCTGTTACTTTAATGAATTTTCACAATATTTCTTTTCTATAAAATTAAGAAATATATACAAGGGAAGAAAGTTTAATATAGTATAGAACTTAATTCCATGTTTAGATCAAAGTCATTTGGAAAGTTGCAATACATAGCTAACTAGTAAAAAAAGAAATTTTTTGCATATCTCTATATTTTGTGGTTTTTTAAGGTTACCTAAAAATTCACTCACCAATGGCGAGTAAAATGATGCATTTCCCCAACCTTAGGTACATACACTTTTAACGACAGGCTCTATCCAATTTGTCCATTCAGAATAGTGTGTTATGAATCATTTTCATTGCACTCTTCATTTTCACAATACATGAAATTTATGCCAAGAATATATTTATTTGCGAAATCATGAAGCTGCCAGGGAGTTATGTGGTTCTTGTAGGGTTTTTGCAAGCTCGCTTTTATAGCAATATTTTTTACAGTTCCTACTAGACCACCACAGGAACTTTTCCGATGTGATATGGTTAAAAAAATGCCACTCAGCATTAATACAAAAGTCCGTTTTGTGCGTGCATACGTTTAAGAAGTTTTTTCTATTTTTATACTGAGCAGTACATCCATCCAAAAAAACAAAAAAAAAAATTTATTGATTTTTTTTTTTTTTTTCTGGTTAATGCTGCAATAAGATGGGTTTGGAACAAATTAATGGAACTTTACAATCTTGGTTTGGAACAAATTAAAGGCCACAGTATTTTACTTCAAAAATTCTGAAATTAATACATAATTGAGATGCTCAAGAATGTTGCTATCTGTCTTAGAATACAGTAGACTCCCTCAAATCAGCACAGGTTGAGACCAAAGATTGTGCGGATTTCTAGGAATTGCTTTGTATACATTTTTTAAACAATAATTTGAATGTAGTTAATAATGCAATCAAAACTATAATGAATGCTTACAATAGTATAAAATATTAAAATAAGTAATTAACTAAAATAATAAAAATTAGGTAATTAAAAAAATAAATATTAAAAGCAGAAGTCAGCCTAATAATCAATAATGTATGATTAAAATATTCATTATAATCCTGAAAAGTATTTTTCCTAAATTATTCAATGAAACTTGTTTCATAAAAGTTCCCTACTAATACACACCAAGGTCATAAAATATAGAAGTTTTATTTCAGGTTTAGCCAGACTTAATAACCAAAAAAGCTTAGTTAATACATAAATATATTTGATAAGAAGATTGTGATTACCAATAATATCAGAAGTTTCATAATTTTTTTCAAAAATAAGTTTATTCTTCCTTCATGAAAAAGCATGAATTCAGTAATATTAACAAAAATTACAAATTAAAATATGTATGAAATTGTTATAAAACTAAAAAAGTCAAATTTTGTCCTTATAGCTGAACTGAATGTCTCATTGTTTACATCCATAAAATATGTGCAGATTTTAAGGTAGCGGATTTGAGGCAGTCTACTGTAACAATAAAAGGACGAATAGTCGCCTGTGTCCAATGATAGGACTGTACATCATCTTGTATGACAAAAGCACAATTTTCACAAAAAATGCAAGTAATAAAATTTTCTCCTCTTTTTAAATTAGAATTTCAAGTAAATAAAAGCTGAAAAATACTAATAAAACACCGTTATTTTTAATTTTTTTTTTTTTTTTTTTTTTTTTTTTTTATGATGTTTTAAGATTTGATAGTTCTTATTGTTTTGCGCCAGTTTCAACTTATATTCTTTGTAATTACTTAAGAATAGAAATATACAACTCTTTATTTCTAAGTATAGGGAGCCAGTTACTTGAAAAGTTTTAATTAATGTTTTTCATTAAAAAAGTAATAGCTTGAAATCTCATATTTTCTCGATTTTGAAATTTAGCATATTTGTAACCAAAAAGTCAAAGATTAATAATTTTATTCTTGAAAAAAGTTATAAATTGTGTTTAAGAAATATTTAAATTCAAAAATTAAGAAAATTTGTCAAAAAATTCATTTTACTCAAAATAGTTAGTGTTGTATTACATAAAAAGGAGCTTTCAAAGAGGATATTAACTCATATCTCTGGCCCAATTTGTTAAAAAATTGTAGAGCATTTTGTGATTGAGAATTTCATTAAATTTGGCCACATTTAAAATTCTGTCAGGGGGGGGGGGGAAACACCAAGAAGAAAAAAAATTAAAAAATTAGGTTTTTCATATATTCCATAGATACGTACAAGGTCTGAGCAAAGCAAAGGCTAATACACAGTGCAGCATTACTTTCTGGACATAACAACTACAAAATGATATTAAAAGTCAAACAAAATTCTTTCGTCAAGCAAATCTCAAAAAATACTTGTTGGATTTCAATTCTGTTTGTACCAGAAGGTACCTATGAAGGTAACCTACTGAATCCATCTATACTACAAAAAATTAGTTCCAAATAGTTTAAAAATTATATTTGAAAAACTGATTAAAAAAAAGCACAATTTATTTGCTTATGTCACAGAAATTTGGTATGTGTCTATTTCATCGATTAAATGTTTTTGTAGACAACCGAATTGGAATATACGGAGTAAATACAAAACATTTAGGCAAAGTGAAAGAGGTGAACATTTACAACATTATTGCACACAGTAATAATGAAGTGACTGAAAACATATAATTGAAGCAAGCAGAGGAAAAAATTTCTTTTTTTTTCGATTAAAAAAAAGTTTAAAAAAACTTTGATTTTAAGATAACTTTTCAATAGGATATTTTAATTGACAAAAGAATATTTTATATTTCACGGGTGAAAATTAGGAACAATGATATATTTTAATAAGATATTTTGATTTATGGCATCATTTCTTCTTATTTTATTTAGTTTTATGACATGCTTTCTTTTAACTTATACTTTGTGCGTGGAACTCATTTTTCGGCAGATGTCATATGTGCACCAGATTTGGCACAATTTTTTTGTATCACACATTTGACAAAGCCTCGTTTTTGAATACCAGTTTCATGTACATTTTTAAATTATTTTCTATTTTTTCAAAAAGAATTTACAGTAAATAAAAAAGTGATTAATAACTATAGAAACAAACAATTTATATAATAAAAAAAGAAAAGAAACATTCATATATAAATAAACAATAATAGCCAAATTATTGTCTCAAGTGCAACAACACCATATATAATTATTTTGAAGCCAATTAGATACCCTGGTGCATATATAATATCTATGCCCATTTTTCATCCATTTCCTGTTAACATACAGCTTTGAAATTTAGAATATCAACATATTCCTGGGAGCAATACAGGAATAGAACATTGTTTTTTTAAATTAGATTTGATTACCTTTTATTTCCTATGAAGAAATCAGCATTAGGTTCAACAGTGAGAATTTGTTGAAAAATACTCATGACAGGGTTATCATATTATCGTCAAATTTTAGCCAACTTAACAAAATATCACCAAATTTTGGTCAACTTGACAAAATACCACCAAATTTGGCAACAAACATAAGTTGCCATGTATGAAACCAATTGATCTAGACTGTCAATAACTGGTTAATTCTTGAAAATTCCCATTGAAATCCATTTACCTTTCAAATTGAATTAACAGTAATTTAATTTAAACTCTGTGCATTTAAAATTTCTTTTTTTTATATTTTTCTATTGTTTAATGTATTTACAAATATTCATTTTTCTACATTTTTGTTAATTTTAATGAAAGTAAATTAAAAGAAACATTTAAAAAATTTAAATTAATTTTGTAAAAAAAAAAAAAAAAGGACAAACATTTTTATATGTTTTTTTTAGAATTTAAAATTAAATTGGTATTTTTTCAGTATAGGGACCTTGGCGAGATAGCGAAAATGTTTGGCAAGACAAATCAAATTTTTTCGCACCCTACTCCTTGTGTCATACACTCAAGAAATTTTTTAAAGACTTTTAAAATTTATTTTGTGTAAACATGCCACTTACCTAATTTTATAAAAAAGAAGATGTAAGTGGTGTATAAAAAACAATAATTTTACTATATATTAATAAAACGTTTAAAGAAATGTCACATAATTACTGGATTTGCCAAAAATCTTTTTCGATTATCGGTTGCATATAGAATGCAATAATAGCATATTATTTCTTATTTCATAATGAAAACAAAATAAACTGATAAATTAATCATTTTCTGTTATTTTAAAAAGGAAATAACTCTGAAAAAATGATAATAATTATAGAAAAAAACAATTTATTATGACATCTATATGGTAACCCTGTCAAGCAAATAAACGCCATTTTGATGCCAGTTGGGTACCTCGGTATGTATAGAACATACGTGCCATTATTTGTAAAAATAAAAATTCATAAGGTTTGTTTTCATGGCTGCTTTTTTTTTTTTTTTTTTTTGCAACAAAGCTCACTTTTTGAAGCCAAAATTGCACAAAAATTAAAATAATATTAAGAAAAAAAAAATCAGAATTGGCAATAATTATAAAAAATAGTTTAGCAAATTAGAACTATCATTTTGGAAAATGATTTTTTCAAAGATTAAAATTTACAACTTATAAATAAATTCTGTGTATACATATATTTATATATCTACAATCAATCGGTTCAACTTTCAATTATTTCCTTTTCATGATCATCCCAAATTTCATAATGAATGGACTCGATAATAAGACTTAATTTTTTGGTTTAAAAGACGAACTTTCATATAATGTTTTTTATGGATTTGTTTTTTTCCATTTATGTACAGTATAAGGTAAATCTTACAAACGTTTTGAAAATCGAAAAATTTTTTGACGGATTTACATGCTTCAGACACTGGAGATTCCAAAAAACAAATTTTTAGAAAAAAAAGTTTGCAGTCTGTCTGTAAACGTTCCATCTCCCGAACAAATTAAGATGGACACTTGAAATTTGGTTTGAACTTAGTATGTAAGAATGGAAAGAAGTCTGTTGAATATCAGTAAACTCGATTATCCAGAACTATTTTTTTCAGATGCTCGAAATTCGTTCTGATGAAAGGTATATAAAATTTTTTGAATTTTACTACGAAATGTGCTAATATTTATTTCCTTTTTCCTAGTAATTTTTTGAAATTCACTAATACTATTCCTCAAATTACAAAAAAATAAATAAATAAAATGCGAATACCACAAGGGTAAATTTTCGAACGAAAACAACAACTGTTTTCCAAATGGTTAAAAAAAGCCAAGGCAAAGTAATATTGCAAAAGTATTGTGGAATTAGTTAAAACTATGTATTTCAAGTCAAGAGAATGAAAGATTTACTTGATAAAATTAAGCATTAAAAAAATCCCTTATAAATGCAAGATATGTGTTTAACAAATTTATTTATGTTTTTACATCTTTGTAAAGATAAAGGATGGATCAATTAATAAATTAATTTAATAAAGCAACCCTTTTCACGAAATTCTTTTCAATGAAACACAGCCCTTCACAAAATTCATAAAAAACAGATCCCTTTGTGAAATTTATTTCAATAAAAAAGGTCCCATCAAAAAATTCTTTTCAATAAAACAGGTACTTCACAAATGTTTAATTTTTAAAGAAAAGAAGCTCGACAGAAAAGAAATATTTAACTCAAGTATTTAAGGAAAATATTATTAGTTTGGTTAAAATTTGAAAAACTGCATTTCATCTTTCCAGACAAAATGTTATTCTTCACAAAAAAAAATAATAAGTTTCGCGAAATTTTTTCACAAAACACATCATAAGAAAAAAAGAAACTATATCGACTCTTGGACAAATTAGGATTGCTTCAACGAAGAAAATATACTTTTTCACTGTACACATACATTTTACACACTGATGCATAATTTCACTGTTATGTGTTTTTAAGCACATCGTAAATTTGCATAGTAAAAATCTTACAGATTTCAAATTTGTCTTATTGGCAGGTTTATAATGAATAAACTTACCTTAAACAACTGTTTTGATAAAAATTACCAGATAAGATACTGCAACAATCTATTTCACAGCTTGACGAGATATGATTGATTCAATGGGAATGAGTCATAATCGATGTAATGAACTGAATAGGAGTTGACACATAGGTACTTTGGTAAACTGCATGCGCCTTATTTGCTGCAGCATCTACTCCTTAAAACTCTAATAATACTAATTATAATAATAATTAATGCATGCGCCGTTTTGAAAATGAATAATAAACTGATTTTGTTGTTTTGTTTTTACGGTATGCCAAGGAGGCTGGAACATGGCGTGGGTTCAGAAGAAATTTAGAAGCGAGGAATTAGAAAAAGAAAAATATACACTTCTGAAAAAAAATTCTGACATGGAAAATAAATTGATAATTTTATTTAACTAAATAATCAAATAATTTTAATTATGTTATAACGCATGCGTCTTGCACAGCAAAATTCTATAAGCAAATTTCCATAGCTGTTTCATTCAAATTGAATCAATCATTTGGCGTCTCTTAAAATTAAATTGTTGCTGCATCTATAACTCTAGGATAGATTTTTGCAGAGTTTTATACTTTTATCAAAATATATTTTAAGGTAAGTTTATTTATCACAATAACATATAAAATTATTTAATTTGTGTAATTTGTAGGATATATTTTTACAAAATACGTAACATAAAAAATAATGTGCAGTGAAAAACTTACAGTGAGCAAAAAAAGTATTTGCGCATCAGTTGAATTTTAAAAAGTATTTGCACATCAGTTAAATTTGTTAAATCCCAAATAAATAAACTCAAAATGAATTACGAAAAAAAATATGCGTCCAAAAATAGACATATTTAAAACTGAGTTTCGTGCAAAGAGAAACCTGCGCCCGCAGTAAAAGATTCAATCTGGTGCCCCCTAATTTTTCACACCCGGGGCTTTCGCCCCCCCCCCCTAATTCACACGGTGCAATTCGGGGTGTAAAAATTAAAGTTAAATATACTTCATAATTAATATGATAGCACTATACTTTGTATAATATGGTAGTGCAGTAGATTCCCTCTAACGTGCAACACATATCCACACATAATTTACAGATGTAAACAATGAAACATTCAGTTCAGATGTAGGGCTAAAATTTGACTTCTTTAGTTTTATATCAATTCCATGTGTATTTTAATTTATAATTTTGTAAATATTACTGAATTCATATTTCTTTATGAAGGAAGAATAAATTTATTTCTGAAAACACTCAAGATATTGCTGATATTGTTGGTAATCATGATCTTCTTACTAAATATATTTATATATTAATCAAGCACTTTTGGTTATTAAATCTAGCTAAGCCTGAAATAAAACTTCCGTATTTTATGAATTTAATGTGAATTAGGAATTGAGTTTTACCTTTATAAGGCAAGTTTCATTAAATAATTTAAGAAAAATACATTCTGTTATTCTAATGAATGTTTAATCATTCATGACTGATTATTAATGTGACCTTTGCTTTTAATATTTTAATTATTTTAAAAATTATCTAAATTTTTATTTATTTTAGTTTATTACTTATTTCAATATATTATTATATTGTGAGTAGGTCTGGGCCTTAAATCGAACTATCTCTTAAATCGATTTAAAGCCTACATCGGAAATCACGATTTAGCCAGTTCCTTAAATCGCAATTTAGCCAGTTCCTTAAATCACGAATTAGCCATCACCTTACATCACGTTTTAGTTAGTCTTGATTCAGCCATTGGTTTTAAACGATTTAAAATAAAGTAAGTACAGTAGACTCCCTCAAATCCGCAAACCAGAAATCCGCAACTCTCTAAAATCCGCACAAATTTTATGGATGTAAACAATGAAACTTTCAGTTCAGATATTGGGACAAAATATGTGTTTTTAAGTTTTGTATGAGTTTCATATAATTTTTAATTTTCTTAATAATACTCTATTCATGTTTTTTTCATGAAGGAAGAATAAATTTTTTTGGAAAAAATAAAGATATTCCTGATATTACTAGTAATCACAATCTTCTTACTAAATATATTTATAGGTTTTTTTGTTATTAAGCCTGGCTAAACTTGAAAAAAATATCCTTATTTTATGATTTTGATGTAAATTAGTAATGTACTTTTATGAAGCAAGTTTTGTTGAATAATTTTGAAAAAATACATTTAATCTTTATAATGTATATTTAATCATACACTATTGATTATTAACTTGACCTTTGCTATTAGTACTTCAATCATTTTAAAAATTATCTAAATTTTTATTATTTTAGTTTATTACTTATTTTAATATTTTATTATAATCTAAGCATTCATTATAGTTCCGATTGCATTATTAATTGCACTCAAATTACTGTTTAAAAAATGTAAACAAAGCAATGCCCAGCAAAATGACCTGCAAAATTCTAAAATCCGCACAACCTCTGGTCAGAAGATGTGTGGATTTGAGGGAGTCTACTGTATTCAGAGCTAACATAAAAAAAATTGAGTTATCTACTTTGGTATACATACTGCTTGCATGTCAAACTAGTGTTAAATCGATTTAGCGATTTAAGCTAACTGTGCAAGCCTTAATGCTTTCCGATTTAGGAAAAAGGCGATGTAAGAAAAAGATGATTTAGGGAAAACAGAGCAAGTTGGTGTTAAATCGATTTTCTAAGATCCGATTTAAACACACATCACAAGCCTCAATGTGTTCTGTTTTAAGAAAAAGGCGATTTAAGAAAAACACTGAAAGCTGGTATTAAATCAATTTAGTAGAATTTGAATTTAATACAGGTAAAAATTAACAGTGGTCATGCCATTTGGTTCGTATAGATGTAAAAGTGGCAATTAAAAAATCGACCTTCGATTGTCACCCCAATCGTTATTCGCCAAGTGACGATTATAAAATCTTTTTTCTGTCGCCATGTGAAATGCAGTTTTTTTCATGAAAATATGCCTCACTGCATTGATTACACCTGATTAGAAGACTGAGTATTTTTTCTCTACAGGATGCAAACAGATTTCAAGGACTTAGCTATATTTTCAATATTTCAGTTCTTTTCCATGATTTTTAGTGTATTCCCGTCAAATTATTTTTTCGAAATATATCTACAGTTTTATTTGGCAAAATATATTTATTCATCAGCTTTGATTTCACATGCATTTAAAGCAAATTATTGGCATCAATCATCATACCAGTCGTCACTCACCAAGTGGTGATTAAAAAATCTATTTTCAATTGCCAGGTGAAATGCATTTTTTTCTCATGGAAATATGCATCTCTACATTGATTACATATAATTAGAAAAGTGTTTCTTCTTTTTCTTGCTGGATGTAACAGATTTCAATGGCATAGCTGTATTTTCAGTATTTTTTTTGTTTGTTTTTTTTTTGCTGAATTTTTTTACTGTGTTCAGTTGGATTATTTTTCCAAGAAATGCAGTTTCATTTTGCAAAATATATTCATCAGCTTTGATTCCAATTGCATTTAAAGTAATTTATTGGTCATTGATCGCCACCCTAGTCATCACTCGCCAAGTGACGATTAAAAAAATCTATTATTGATCGCCAAGTGAAATACAGTTTTTTTCATCGAAATATGCATCTTTACATTGATTATGCCTAATTGGGGAACTGTCTAATTCTTTTTCCTATTGGATGCAAACAGATTTCAATGACTTGTTTATATTTTCAATATTTCGTTTTTTTCCCTTGTGCTTTTAGTGTATTCAGTTTGATTATTTTTTCAAGAAATATAGCTTTACTTTGCAAAATATATTCATCGGCTTTGATTCCACATGCATTTGAAATAACTTAATCCCTTTTTCACACTAGATGCAAATGGATTTCAAGAGCATTTTAGTGCTTTCAATTTCCCACTTCTGTTGCATGCTCCTCAGTTGAATTATTCTCCCCCCCCCCCAAAAAAAAAATATACTGTTTAATCATGCGAAATTGCACTCACCGGCAGTGGTGGGCTGATGGGGCTACATCCCCCTCGAAATTTGTAAAAAAAAAGTTTAATTTCGAAATTTTATCAAGATGTCATAAAATCTGCTAAGATGGAATTTAGAAAAGTCCAGAAAACTATTCCGTTTTAGGCAGGTTTTCATTAAGAAAGTGTTTTTTGCTGAGACCACAAAATAACCATTTGAATCAAGTTTCGGATGTACACAGGATTTCTATATACGCCATAAAAATTATACTAGTTAAGACAAAAACTTGCTTAAAACGAAATTTTTTCTTACTTTTGCGATTTCATCTTAGCAGATTCGATTTATAATGTGTGCGTTACCTGCTGTCATAAAAATCTATTTAAAGTGAAAATGTTAACGTTTCTTGTGATACCCTCTCAGAAATTTATGTTGTACCTCAGCCCCCTCCAAAATGACGCTACTGCTCATAAGCATTGATGTCAACTGCACGTGATGTGTGTAGTGTATTAATAACACATTTATTCCTTGGTCCCCCCCTTCAAACATAAGAAAATTATTTTTTCTTATGTTTGAGTAATATTAGAATACTTTAGTTTTAATTAATTATTATGTAATTAATTTAAAATACTTTCAGAGGGTTCTGTAATGTTTCTGCTAACTTGTTTTTTACAGCAGAATGAGGGAGCATTCAACGAATTTTGCTGCAGATTTGCGATTTTCTACTTTTTTTTGTCATTTACTTATCATTAGAAAGATGTATATTTTAAGATTATGTTTTATTACTAATCTTACAGGGGCCAACGGTCTCGAAAAAATCAGCAACTTTGGTAATGTGGCCTTTCAATTTTTCTCCATTCACTATATGAATGTGAGCATTTATATTAAACACATTTTATTATAATTTAAAAGTTAAAAAGAAACAAAATTGCATCCTTTTTTTCTCATCCCCCCCTCTCCTTTTTATACTACTTTTCTTCTGAAGGTAAACGAACTGCTAAATTTATCATTGAATTTGCTTCGGTCTTACTTTAATAAATTTTTAACTCAGTGTCTGTAAAAACAAGTGTATGTATGTGGTTAGCAGTGAAATGCTATTTGAGCTTGCTAGGGGAAGTTGCCCCCAGGCTCCCCTACTCCTTAAGTAATTTAGATTGTAGTGTCCAAAACAAGTCAGACACAATGAAAAAAATCCTTTTCCTTATTTTATTTCTTAAAGGAGGAGTTTATAAAAAATATTAAAATAGGTGACTAACTAAAAAAAAATATGAGACTTTTGTGTGTGTGTGTAAAATATACCTCTTTTTAGTTATTTGAACAATTAAATGCTAAATTAATACAGGGGGGGTGCATAAAGCCCGTATTTTGTTGCTAAAAATTAAATAATAGGTTCCATATTATAGACGGTAAAATTTGTGTTAAATCGCGATGTTAAGAAATATCTACATCACCCAGTCCTAATTATCAGTGATATAAGTAATATGTTATACTCTTAAAATTTTTGCTTGTTAACAAATTAATTTCACCTTGTAAAAAAAAAGGAATTGGACATGTCTCATTCCTCTTTACATCTTTTGCATGTATAGGATCTGTTGTCCAGAATGCTTGGGACCTTGGATATTCTGGATAAAGGGTTTTTCCGTAATTCAGAGCACTTTACTATAAGTTTAAGAAGAGTACAAAGTAATGATATAAAATGCATAAAATATGAATAATATATGTAAATATATAATAAATTTGTTAAAAATTTATTTTCACAAAATAATAATTCAAAAAACTTTCTAAATTACAATTTTAAAAAAAAATAATAATAATAATTAAAAAAAAACATGCAACACTTTTGAGAAGAATATTTTGATTTAGAATTTTAGAAAATTTTCATTAAGATTGGCTGCTTATAATCTATTTCTTGTGCTGATTGCTCCTGCATTATGACATGACTCGCTGTTCATGGAAGAAATTTTTTTGTTGCATTTCACAAATCAGTTGTTCAGTTGAAAAATATCAGTAGCTCATTTGAATTTTTTTATCCACCCCATTCTGCTGATCATCATTACTTTCATTAAATATATCATTTGTCACACATTTCACTTCCAGCCATCATATGAATTACTAAAGTATCATCACCAGCAAGGACAATTTTACACTGTCTATTGTTTTAACAATTGAAAATCTGAATATGAATGTCCCTTAGCTTAGTCCAGCAGATGTATAATAATTTCCATCTTAGAAATTTTAAAGTCTTCCACGTCATGCTCATTCATACCATCAAAAAATATCATAGAGGGCAACAAATTTTATCATCTTTGGATATGTGTATATCAATCTGCTATATCCCAAGCTTGATGTAAAATATATCTTTAATTTTCATGTTTTTGAAATGGAACAAATTATTTTTTGGGTTTTATTTTGCATTCTAGTTTTCGGAACTTTCTGGATAATGGGAATCATACTATATAAGCAAACATTTTTCTTTTAGGCTTAGTTTGAATTAGGGATGATATACAGTAGGGTGGGCCGAAAAAAACTTTTTTTCGATTTTCGATTATGGCGGGTGCGGAAAAGTGGCCACTGGTGGCACTCAGTTCACACAAAAAAATTGAGATTTTTTGGACTTTTCCTTACCCTGCCGCAAATGGCTTGAAAATTTGCAAAAATGCTGATTTTTGAATTTTTTTAGGTAAAAAGTTAAAAATGTTAAATTAAATTTATTTTGGCTGTATTTGCTTGAAAAGGCAGCTTTAACGTACCAAATGCTTGAATAAGTTCTGATAATGCATTATTTAATTGCTAAGTGTATTTTAAATAAGCCGATTTTCATAGCTTTTTCACGTATAATAGGCAAAATATGTAATAGTTTGAATCATTCGTTAATTTCTCTCTTATTTATGTTCCTTGGTCTTTAAATTTTTTCTATGCGTCAGAGGTCATATATTTGGACAGCGGACAGCAGTATAACTCAAAAACAAAGCTGGAAGGTGAGAAGGGGTGAAACAGGGCTCAAAGAGTACGCAATGCCTCATCGTAATGTTGAGGGAGTTAAAGAGGAAATAAAAGAGAAGAGAAAATTGCGATAAGGGATTGTTATTATTTTACTATGCTCAAAACCTGCGACATATGTTCAGTGTGGACGTGAAACCTTTTCCTAGAGAGATGCGGTACTTTTTGAATCATTTGACGTACCATTACAGTGTTTTGTGTGTTTTATTACGACGAGCTTAAAAATGGCTAGTATGAAGGTCCATGGCAATGTAAAAGACACGCGACAGCATGAAAAGTATCCTTTTTGGGGCACCATGCTTATTGAAAGAATTGCAATTGCCAACTTATACTGATATCATGCTCCACTACTTCTGGTTGCGAAGCGATATAGCAGCAAATCGAGAAATCCAATATTAGTCAATAGATGATGTTATTAAAATGGTAGGTGAAAAAGTTACCACTGAAAAAAAACTTCGGAAAAAAATCTGAAAAAAAACTTCCATACCAGTGTCTTCCCAATGATCAATTTACAAAAAAGATTAAAAACTATTAAAAGGTTTCACCATATCGTACGAATTCTTCGCGGGTTGTCTTTACTTTCAAGCCCATACGGTTACAGGATTTCCTCAGTGTTCTACACTTCTTTTAATAGTGATAGTTTAGAATAATAGTTTAATGGTTGGTGAAAAAGTCACCGAAATCTGAAAAAAAGCTTCCATACCAGTGTTTTTGTAACGATCAATTTACAAAAAGATTAAAAACTACTAAAAGGTTTCACCATTTTGTACGAATTCTTTGCTGGTTGTCTTTACTTTCAAGCCCGTACGATTTCAGGATTTCTCCAATGATCTACGCTTTTTTAAATAGTTTTTAATCTTTTTGTAAATTGATCGTTGGGAAAACACTAGCTTTTATTCAGATTTCGGTAACTTTTTCATCTACCATTTTAATAACATCATCTATTGACTAATATTGGATTTTTCGATTTTTTGACATATCGCTTCGCAACCAGTAGCAGTGGCGTATGATATCAGTATAAGTTGGCATTTGCAAGTCTTTCAACAAAAATGGTGCCCAAAAAGAATATTTTTCATTCTATCGTGTGTCTTTTACATTGCCATTGACCTTCATAATAGCCATTTCCAAACTCGTCGTAATAAAACGTACAAAACACTGTAATGGTACGTCAAATGATCCAAAAAGTATTGAATCTCTCTAGGAAAAGGTTTCACATCCACACTGAACAAATTTCTCAGATTTTGAGCATGGTAAAATAATAACAATCCCTTATAGCAATTTTCTCTTCTCTTTTATATCTTCCTTCACTCCCTCAACAATACGATGAGGCATTGCGCACGCTTAGTTTTCTGTTTCACCCCTTTCTCACCTTTCAACTTTGTTTTTGAGTTATATTGCTGTCCGCTGCCCAAATATATGACCTTTGAAGCATAGAAAAAATTTAAAGACCAAAGAACATAAATAAGAGAGAAATTAACGAATTATTCAAATCAATACATATTTTGCCTGTTATACGTGAAAAAGCTATGAAAATCGGCTTATTTAAAATACACTTAGCAATTAAATAATGCAATATCAGAACTTATTTAAGCATATGGTACGTTAAAGATGACTTTTCAAGCAAATACAGCCAAAATAAATTTAATTTGACATTTTTAACTTTTTACCTAAAAAAGTTCAAAATCAGCATTTTTGCAAATTTTCAAGCCATTTGCGGCAGGGTAAGGAAAAGTCCAAAAAATCTCAAATTTTTTGTGTGAACTGAGTGCCACCAGTGGCCACTTTTGCGCACCCGCCATAATCGAAAATCGAAAAAAAGTTTTTTTCGGCCCACCCTAATATACAGTATAATGTTCCATTAATAGGAAAACTATTACATCTATGCATAAACAAGTCATTAACATACAAAAAGCATTACCGTAAAATACCGTTAATCCGCCCTTCCCGATCAAACGCCCCCTCCCCACTTTATAAAGAATTTAAATTTTCAAAAAATCCCGAGAAAGCGCCCTCCCTCCCGATTCTCAAAGGCGATTGAGAGAGAGATCAATCATTTTGAAATGAACGAATCATGAATCTTTGATGAAATGCGCGTTTTTTCAAGATTTTTTAATTGATTTCATGCTTGTTTTGGCTTTTTTTTTACTAATTTCTCCATTTTTCTGCGTTTTTTCGGCAGAATTTACCTTTAAAAAAGAAAAAAACCCAAATTTTTTCATGTATAAATATTTATGATTCATTCAACGATTCATTCATTTTATGATGATTCATTCCTGTAAATTTTGTTGAGCGATCGCGAAAAAATCCCGTGTAAGCGCCCTCCCCTAACTATTGTACGATTTTTCTTTTCGTTTGGGGGGGCGGATTAACGGTATTTTACGGTAAGCATATATGAAGCAAATTTACCTTTGATTCTTGAAATAATCTTTCCCTTTATACAATTAGTACATGCTACTATAGATCATTTTTTTTCAATTGAAGATTGGACTACCTTTGCTTCATCTTGTGTGTGATTGATGAAATGTTTGGCAATAGAAATAAAGAGGAAAGTCTACTGTCTCATTCCTCCCATTATCCCACTCTGTCCTATGTTTAATTTCAGCATTTTTAGTGTATCATTCTTATTACTGAATTTTGGCAATTTAATTGTTGTTTATTTGCACTCTAGGAAAATATTGCATATTGTGTGTAATTATATTGCTGTAAAAAAAAAAAAAAAAAAAAAAAAAAAAAAAAAAAAAATTCTAACAGACTTTTGAAACTTGGAATCACCATGGTCCTGTTGATTCCAGATTTTGAAAGTTCAACTGTATTGAGATAGTAATGAGAGATATTAGTATTTTTGCTTATTTAAAGAAATTTCAGTTTTGTGTATATTAAAAAAAAAAATAAGTTTCAAATAATTTCATAATCCAGAATTTTCTATAATCTGTAATCACAGATCATTCTGGATTAAGTAAGCTATACTTTATTGATCCTTAAATATCTATACAGTAGACTCCATCAAATCCACAAACCAGAAATCTGCAATTCTCTAAAATCCACGCATATTTTATGGATGCAAACAATGAAACTTTCATTTTGGATATTGGGTCAAAATTTGATTTTTTTAGTTTTGTATCAATTCCATATATTTTTTCATTTGTAATTTTCTTAATAATACTCTATTCATGTTTTTTCTCATGAAGGAAGAATAATTTTTTTTTTTTTTTTTTTTGAAAAAAATTGAAGATATTGCTGATATTATTGGTGATCACAATCTTCTTACCAAATGTATTTATGCATTAATCAAGATTTTTTTGTTATTAAGCCTGTCTAATATTTAAAAAAATATATCCTTATTTTATGGTTTTGATGTGAATTAGTATTGTACTTTTATGAGGCAAGTTTTGTTGAATAATTTTAGAGAAATACATTTAATCTTTATAATGAATATTTAATCATACATTATTGATTATTAACTTGACTTTTGCTATTAGTACTTTAATTAATTTAAAAATTATCTAAATTTTTATTATTTTAGTTTATTACTTATTTTAATATTTTATTACATTGTAAGCATTTATTATAGTTCCGATTGCATTATTAATTGCAGTCAAATTACTGTTTAAAAAATGTAAACAAAGCAATGACCAGAAATCCCCAAAATTCTAAACCTCTAGTCCCAAGCTGTGCAGATTTCAGGGAGTCTACTGTATATGTATATATAAATTTTTGAGGGGGGAAGATTACAAAAAATATTTATGTAAGCTATTCTCTGTGCCTCACATATTAACAGCTTAGTGTCTTTGAGGAAAAGAATACACAAAAAAGAGTAGAGATGGGAATGCTCGATTAAAAAAAGGAAAACAGTTTTTTACTGAAGACTTATTTTTTAATTTTTCCAAGCAGGAAAAATTGAAATTTCATTTATAAAATTCTATTGCGAAAATTTTGTAATAGCTTCATTTTGATACTTTTTATTTTATTTATTTTTGTGTCCTACGTGAACAAATTAATGTGTGTATTGTGATCTCTCAGTAGAAATCTGTTTCAGAAGACTTGAAAGGATTCCTCACATTTTTTTTCCGCTTTGAAACGCAAGAATCTTCACAAAATTTCTCTTGGAAATAGACATTTCAGAAAAAAAATTGAATTTCCAAATTGGATTTTCACAGATGCAGTGACTGAAAAAAAAAAAAAAATCTCATGCCACATAACAGCTGAATCTTATCAAGTAATACATGTAATAAGAACCTTATTAAAAATGTCTAAATAGGAACCTAAATATAGTAATAATTTCTAATTTACAAATTCGGATTATATTGTGTACAACTCTACATAAAAGTTCAGAATTTCAAAAAACAGAATTACATTAAAAAAATCTAGATATATGTATATATATACTAGCAAAAGCCGTGCTTTGTTTGGATTCGCGAAGCATTATTTCATAAGATAAATATTTGAAAATAACATTATTATTTTATATTATTTTTGCATCTTTATTAAGCAAAAACTTTATCTTATGTTTTGGCGTATTTAAATTTTAGAAATGTAAATTCAGCCAAATAATTAAGAATTTCCTCGGAATTTTTTATCTGTGATATAAGACTGGTATAAATAAAAATATTTCCGAAGCAAAATTTTACAAAATATATTTTTCATTTTTAATAAAAAGTTTTAAAGATGTTTTTACATTTCCCAATAGCCTCTGGAGTTATCTGAAATGATTTGAAATAGGTATGTTTTCAATCTTTGTAATTCACATCAAATAATCTTTGATAGCAATCTTAGAATAATACATTCAAACAAAATATTTGGAAAAACATTAAAATCTACTCTCGTTGATACTAAGAACTATTAGATGTATTTTAATGTATAACTAAGAACTATTAAATGTATTTTTTTTATTATAATTTCTCCTTTTTTTCTGCATACCAGCATATGAAATTTTTTTATATTGTAGAATCTCTCGTATGGAAATTTTCTATTAAATGATAAACCTTGAAAGAATTTCACTCTCGACAACGCTACGTACGTTAAGCAAACTGGTGTCTCTTTATCCCCAATATCTTCTACTGCTTTATCTGATGTCAAACCTTGAGATTTATGAATTATAACTGCAAAAACTGATTGCAAAGGAAATTGTTTTATTGAGCAATTTATGCTTCCATTTTTCCAGAATTTAATTATTGGGGGAATTGGTACGCACCAATTCTTATAAGTTAAATTACTGCAGTATTCAAATTTATCCATGATTATTCGCGGTATCTGGTCTGATGGCTTGTGATTTTCTTTAATACGCGCAACAAAGTCTAAAGTACCGTTCACTAAACCTTTTTCGGTCCACAAATAAGAATGTAACATTACTTTAAATCCAAATGATAAAGTAACAAAGGATTAAAGTCCATTTATAGTTTCTGAATCGGCCAACTTTGCTTTAGTACATTTATAAAGAGCTTGAATCGAGGCAACAACTTTAAGCAGTTCTTTTAATTTTTCATTTATATGGCAAATTTAAAAATTAATTTTATTTGCTTACAATTCTTTTGTTGCCACTTTACTAAAAAAAAAAAAAAATTCCATAATACAATTCTTTTAAAATGTTTAAGTGTCACCTGTGCAAACGATTTTGCGGAGTGATGAAAACATATTTCATTTATTAAATTAATCATGATTCAATCTATAATTATTTACTCCATGATTTATATTTTTTTTTCCTGAAAATATACGCGTTTCATTTTTTATTTATTTGCTAAAATGCGTCCGCATTGGAAATGCATGTAAAATAAATTAATTAAAATAATAATTTTTTGAAAAGTATTTCTGTAAAAAAAAATAATATTCTGCAAATCTACAGATCATAATTTATAATTATGTTTAATTTCAAGTGAAAATACTGTATAGTTTTTTTGTAAAGTGTACTACAAAATGTCATTTGAGTGGACTAGTAGAGGATTCGCTTCGCTCATCCTAATAATTAAATGTAACTTCTCTGGTTAAATATTAATTCATGTGCTAAATTTTTTTCAATAATAGGTTGATTAATGGAAATACTAAAATTGCAAATTTGATATAAAGTTTGAAGTATTACTTACTTCTATCTTTGCAAGATGTAAGTATTGAATTTGTAAAAAATTTTGACTGCCGGTCAAATTATATGTTTTAGAAGGTCCTGAACACAATATGATGGTTTGGGGAAATGTCTGTCACTCTGTAAGTCTCTACATGACAAAATTTTGTGGGTGCTCTGTCTCAAGAACTGAAGCATAATTTCTCAAAACTTTAGATTTAGTTATGCCTTTATATAAACTGGAGTTGTTTAGTTATTGGTGCATATCACCCAACAAATAGCACTGCTATTCTGTGTTATTCACGATTACCACAAAAGCTCTAGCTCAAGAACTATTGTACAAATTTTCATGAAACTTCGCATTCAGTTACGACTTGATATAATCTGGCGCTGATTACTTTTTGATGTAAATAGCTTAACAGAAGACGCTGCTATGCTGCATTATTCATGACTATCACAATATCTTTATCTCAAGAACTAAAGAACGATTTTTTTTCAGATTCAGTCAGTTTCTGATACATACTAATGATGTTTAAATTTTGGTGTAAATTGCCTACAGTTTGCTCTACTATGCTGCATTTTTCATAATTTCACGATAGCTGATTAATTGAATATTTTTTCGGGGTGCTAAATCTAAAAATGACCTTCATTTCCCTCCATCACATACAATATTATTGCAAAACATGGAGAGTTTACATTAGAGATATAAAACTGCAATGAAAAAAATAAATTTTATTACAATAACTATGTTACGAATTATACTTTCCCTATGGATTAAACTTTGAATTTTAGTAGTTGTCAGAAGAGCATAGTAGAAGCTTATCTCTCTTTGTAACTGCTTTTGCTCGTTCCTCAAATTCCTTGCATTTTCTTTTTGTAGTGTTGTTTTTTATAGTTTCACTCTTAGAATTATGAAATTACGTTATGGAAAGATTATTGTATATGATATTTAACAACAGAATGGGATAACAGATTTTAGAATAATACGAGAAATTTTATATTTAATTAAGCTAAAAACATCAATTTTGCTTGAAAACCTGATGTTATATTTTTTTTATTTATTTTTTATTGTCTCACTTTCAGTGAGTAATAATTTAACAGTCAATAAATCCTATGCTGTTTTTTGGTTGCAAAGTTGGTAAGACAAACTAAAACTTAGTTTTGATTATAAAAGTAAATCAAATCTTTTTTCAGTTGATATTGGAAAGCTATACCAAAACTAGATATATTTTTAAAAGAAATAAAAATTATAAGTGTAAGGAAAAAAATGTAATATTTTAGAAATATACATTTTTTAAACAATAGAAGATTTCAGTACTGATATTTGTAATAATAACAAAACTGCAACAATTTGTTTCGCTAAACTAATATCCTTTATATACTTAAAAAACAATACTATGTAAATGGTATGTATAATATTTTGATACATTTGATTCCAAACTGCAGAGATATTGGGGGAGGTTTTTACATTAGATCAATTGGTAATTAAACATGTAACTGAAAAATCATTTCAACAGACAATATACCAAACAATAGATTTAAACAAAACATGAATATTACGATGAAAATCTGGGACCGAAAATTAACAAAAATTTTAAAAGCAGACTTTGCTTCTTTTTTTATTTTATTATATAGTCATAAAAGTGAAATTATTTTCTTTTAGTACAGATAAATGAAAAAAAAATAACATTTAATATTCTCTAAGAAAATATAATTTATTTGGGAGAAACAATTGTGAAAAATACATTTTTCCAACTTTTTCTTTTTTTATAAAAAAAACCCGGTTTCTTCCGCCATTTCAAATTTTCCCGAAAATTTACATTTCTTATCTCTCTACATCGAATAGCCAACTTGACAAGGAATCTTCATGATTAAAAAAGTATCAAAGTTTGTCAAAAATGTAAAAAAAAAAAAAAAAGTATCAAAGCAAGAAATTGTGCTCTTTTGAATTTGTTAACAAACGTTTAAACACCAGTTTCTTATTTCTTGCTTATTTACTGACGAAAACTCTTTTAGAAATGATGAGAGATCTTTAGCATATTTTAGAACAGAAGGTAAATCATTCAGATTTTTTACAGTATTTTAAAAGTAACTATAAAAGTTCACAAATAACTAGTTCAAAAATAGAGTTACTTTTATTAATTCCAGGTAGCACATTAATAATAATATTTTTTGATATAAAATTATGCAGTTTGAAAAGATAAGAGTCTCGTAACTCAATCAGTGTGCTGTTATTGCATCTGCATAAACTGATTTTTTACCTTAACTGTCAGAAAGAGTTGGTTCCATCAAAACCCATTTCCATCTTAGCAAGTATGCTTGAAAACTTATTCTTCGGGATTGTCAAATGTTTCCATTTATGGGATGATTCTGTGTTCACCAAAAATTTGTCAAGAAGGAAACATAATCTCAAAATTTTCCATTTTAGATAGGTTTCAAGTTTTAGTAACAATAAACATATAATGTTGTATTCGTGTAACACTGATTTTCTTTACCTTTACCATAGGTCACATTCAGATATGTCAAATATCATGTATAATTGTAATATAACACTAGTTTACAAAATTAAACATTTTCTCTGTTGCTGCGAATTCTGTGGTTGATAATGTTCACTTATGACTTATTTTTGTCAAATCTAACAGGAAAATTTTTTGAGCAGCTCGAGTTATTTTGTTTTTGATTTTTATCCTTTAAGCATATATATTAATCGTTAACAAGCGTATTTTACTGTGTTAAGATTAGTTTCTCAAGTTTTTGCGTCATGAGTCGTTCAAGGAGACGTTGTTTAAACAATCCAGATCATTTTTGCTATATATGCGGAGAATATGTGTTTAACATTTGTAGAAAAGTTATATCAGAGTTGGTGAAAAATATCTATTTTGAGTATTTTGCGATGCTCTTGGATAACAAATGAGAAGTCTTGGGTTTCCAATTGTGTTTGTAAATCGTGTGTGGAATATTTAAAATACGGAAAAGTGGTAAAAGAAGATCCAGGAACACCGACTCTTTGGCGAGAACCACGAAATCATCTCGAAGACTGTTATTTTTGTAGCGTGAACGTAAACAGTTTGTAACGTTACACACACGTTGGGTGTCATTTGTAACGGTTGGTTGGTCGTGGTGGGAGTTAAATGCAGACATACTCAGTAATTAAGATAAAAAAAACACAGTTTATTAAAATGATAAGGGCTCAAGGGAAGTGGAGCAAGTCTTAATTTTTGTACAACTGAGAATACTATGAAAAAACTAAACGCATACTCACAGGCTCCGGACTAGCTCAATCGTGGCACCTTCTAATACTTCTCACCATCTTTCGGCTAAGCTGCTAGATAAAGCTTAATTAGACAGCCCATGGCTGTGTGTAATTCTTTATTCACTTTCAAATAATCAAAATGTAATTACTATGAAACTTCTTACCACGGCCAACTCTCAAGTCGAATACCGAAACTCCTTTACAACTCACTGGAGACTCGCTGCTACTTTCAATCTGCTAGCACTTCGCTGACTAATATATCCAGAACGCTCGGCTGGCTAATCGCCAGTGATTCACTTCGCTATCTAATGTCGATGCCAGCGACACTCACTCGCTGGCTAATGCCAGAGATACTCACACTCTGGCTAACGCCAGAGATCCTCCCCACTCGCTGGCTAATGCCAGAGATACTCTCCACACACTCAAACTCCAAGCTTTTATATACTGCAAACTGAGATATTTCACATTAACATATTACTACTAACCGCGGGCTAACTGCAGAACTCGAAAGAGACACACACACTCTAGAAAGTAAAAGAGAGGATAGATGTCGCTTTTACGCTTACACATGTTAAATTATTGCCGTCACGATCTCAGAAATACTAGAGTGCCTTTATGACAAAGGTCACTCCCTCACAACCCCCCCTCGGATTCCACAGAGAAAAAGGGCTGGGCCAAATGCATGCCCAGGATTTTTCTTGTTATAAACTTCAAACCGTTAAAAAACACAGTGATGGGTGAAAATTTTGCGCCGAAACATAACTTTTAAAATATTAACTTTAACCCATCACAACCAAAAAACCTCAGTTTGCCTCAAAAATTCACATATTCAATCCAATCATCCTTTTATCCTAAAAATAGTCTCCGTAAAACTTCCAAAAACTCGTAAAACTTTCAAAACTAATTACTCCTTCTTTCAAAATAACCCACTCCACTGGGAGTGCTAAAATTTATCAAAACACCAAACTTTCGAAATTTTCCTCAATACTGCAATACAACCGTAACTTTACAAAATATTTCTCCATAAAACTTTCCCAACATTAGAATTTGCACCAAATCCAAAAAACCCAATGCGCAAAAATTTTCCTCATCCAAATTCCGAACTCATCTAAAATTAAATTCACTTCATACTACAATAACTCTGCTACTCCGTAATATCTACATACCCATTAGCCAATGAACTAACTCCCAAAATTCTTCAGAACTTAACTCCACTTTAACAATAATTGGGGCACACACGTACAGCGTCACATCGCTGTGCTTATGCAACAATCAAAAATATCAAATTTACAAAATGACGTCATCAAGTAACTCTTCATCTGTATTAACTAAAAGAAAAATAGCAGAATCAATACATAACACAGGTGTACTTCCCTGCAAGAAAATCACATTAACATTAAATTTTAATACAATACAATTTCAAATTCAAACGCAGCTTAAAACTTCGCAACTTGCGGAAACCATTCCCAACTAATGTACAAACGCAACACATAAAACACGAACGATAAGGAGAAATTTAATTCATTAAATGTTAGTATAAGAGATAAAAACGCGTGTCAAGGACTTCTTGACCGCAAAACACGTGCCCGTCCGAACCGCGGCGCGTGTACAAAATAACCCAAATTACTATCTGTACTTTCTGAAAATTTAAACATACATTAACATACATTTTATAATACATGAACAGTATAACAATATAATAACATTTTAACAACTAACATAACAATTTAACAATAGATCCAGAATTTTTAAAAGCAGTTAAGACCAAAATTTCAAACATGCATAAAACTAACAATTTTTGCAAACAAATTTTGAACACAATTAAGCACTAAACGTGAGTCCGTCAAAAAATTCCAAAAATGGCCAAAAATACCAAACAGTCTCTCTGCTTTTTATTCCTTCACATTGCTACCACATATATGCACTCTAATAGAAATTTAATAAAGAACATTATCACCCAATCATAGAGATGATTCGCTGCTGGCCGGCTTCATACTACAGGATGGCTTTCTCCTCTTGTCCCAGAAACCTTGTACGATGGATCTTTCGTCATCAGAACTGTACGGTGACGCCACAGTTGACTGTCGTGCCTGCAGCCTGGTTCTGAATGGATGCCGTGGGATACTTGTATCTGCTCGACGACTCTGCTCTGGCCGGTTCGCTGGGGTCACTCCATGGCGAGATTCACACTGCTGATGCCGGTAATCTGAGTGTTGTCTCCTCTTTCTAGACGCACCCGAAGTTACTGAAGATCCTAGGCCACGTTTCTTTCCGGATCTATGCTGTTTCTTATTGGGCAAAAATTCGGAATTTAAAGTTCTTTTAAGAGTTTGACGGGTGTCCATACGAAATTTCTTTCGAGGATTAATCACTGAAGATGGTGAACTATTAGATAATTTATGTTTGTGAGGTTGCTGTCTAATAAGTAGAGGAACGGGACAATTTATAATCTTTTGTCTTTTATGGCACACAGAGTCTGATGTATTTGACACTGCTCTCTTATTTTTATTATCATACTTTGCTCTCAGATTGATAGGCTTTCTACTTTCAATAACAGTTTTTGGAGCTGTTTGACCAAATTTTCTTCTTGAATATTGATGAAAAGAATTAGATGAAGAAGTGCTGGACTCGGGACACTCATTGGATCGGGAATTTCGCGAAACACCACTCGACACATGAGAACCTTCACTACCATTTTCTCTAAACTTATAAACTCTGACCTGATCCAGATTAACCGTCATTTTTTCACCATTGACATTAACAATCAAATTATTATTTCGAACTTCCAAAACCTCAAACGGACCTACAAATTTTGGACCAAACTTAGCTACTCTCTTTTGACGACTTGAACTTAACCAATGCTTTTCTACTAACACAAAATCTCCAACTTTCACTTCTAACTCCCTTCTACGCATATTATAATACTGAGCTTGCTTTTCTTGCGCTTTTCCCATCTGAACTTGAGCTTCCTTAACCAACCTCTCAATATCCTGGCACACAAACTGACTTTCCGCATCTGACACCATAACTAGCCTTTGAAATGGAGTAATGACTTTTCTACCCAAAAACAATTCAGCTGGCGTTTTCCCCGTCGACTCATGAACTGCCGTACGAAGTGCATACGCAAAATGCTGAAGAAACTGGTCCCAATTTGCATGATGAGAACCAACATAAGAAGAAATCATTTGAATTAATGTACGATTTACACGTTCAGCCATATTAGACTGAGGACGATACGGAACAGTAAAAGAATGATCGATCTCCAGCTTTTCACACAAAGACTTAAAAATATTAGATATAAAATCATAACGAAATGGTTTACTAGCAACTAGTGCGTCAAAACCAATATGAATTTCATTCGTTAAACTCGGTTTATCTGAAAAAACCTCTCCAAACTCATTCAAAAACTTATTAAATTCCTCCTTCTCGATTTCACTTAACCCCGACTCTCCCAAATCAACTGACACTGAAACAGGCTCTTTCTTACTCACATTCTCATTATTATTCACGATTAACGACTTTTTAAAGAAATCCAAACTAATTCCTCTATCCCTCATATAATCCACACCAACTATACAATGCACTGTTAATCCATCTAACACACAAAACTCCCAACATGTCTTAACTGAACGAATTTCAACTTCCAACTCTACTGAACCTTTATTATCACAAGCTACTCCCTGTGCCGACTGAACCACCAGACTTGACCTCTTCAACTTCTTATACGAAAAATATTTCCGATAACAATCAAAAGAAATGAACGACTTATCTGCCCCTGTATCGAAGACACTTTTAACGACAATACCATCTAACACAATTAACACCTCAGGTAACTCAACCGGATTAATAGTAACTTTATTCAAACTCACCGAAGACTTTTCCGACCTCTGAACACATCTCTTTTGCATTGACCTATTTTCCAAATTCTCATCCGAAGTTAATCTCCTTACTTGCGAAGAAACATTCTTGTCCCGTACTCCCCCTCTCCGATCATAACCACTATTTTGTCTACTTCCATACATATGCCTATCACCACTTCTAAAATTATTAGCACCACCACAATTCCTATTACCATTACTAGTATTCGACATATTACGACCAAATCCATCATTTCTATTACGCAAATTATTATCCGGAAATCGCTGTCCCCCTCTCAAAAAATTACGTTCCCCCTCATTTCTCAAATTACTATCCGTGACAGGTCTCTGACGAGGGCTACGCGAATCCCATTGATCCGAGCTATGCCGAGTCTCATACTTCGATAATATTTGGTGCATTTCTGAAAAATTCTTCGGTGCTCTAACTTCAATATAGTCCTGTATATTCGGATTAAAAAGAGGAAAAACAATGTCCAACAATTCCTCAAATGTGATATCTAAACCCAATTTATTTTTTAGTTCAAGTTTACGTAGATAAAACTTTGACGCCGATTCATAAATATTCTGCTTATTGCAATAGAATTCTTTTCTTAAAATACTTTTATCTTTAACGGGAGGAAATGCCTTCTTTAACTCAATCACAGTTTGTTCAAATCTTTTCGCTTCATCATTAATCAAAAATTTTCCTATAGTCTCTAACCACAAAAGTGCTTCGCCCTTCAATGAGCACTTAAGCACTACGTATCTATTTTTCTCAGGTATATTATTGAACAGGATATAATCATCTAGTTTGACTAAAAATTCACTAATATCACCTTCACCGGTAAAATAAACACGTGGCACAATCTCACAATGTCCGACATTTCGTTGGGCGCCATTTGTAACGTTACACACACGTTGGGTGTCATTTGTAACGGTTGGTTGGTCGTGGTGGGAGTTAAATGCAGACATACTGAGTAATTAAGATTTAAAAAAACACAGTTTATTAAAATGATAAGGGCTCAAGGGAAGTGGAGCAAGTCTTAATTTTTGTACAACTGAGAATACTATGAAAAAACTAAACGCATATTCACAGGCTCCGCACTAGCTCAATCGTGGCACCTTCTAATACTTCTCACTATCTTTCGGCTAAGCTGCTAGATAAAGCTTAATTAGACAGCCCGTGGCTGTGTGCAATTCTTTATTCACTTTCAAATAATCAAAATGTAATTACTATGAAACTTCTTACCACGGCCAACTCTCAAGTCGAATACCGAAATTCCTTTACAACTCACTGGAGGCTCGCTGCTACTTTCAATCTGCTAGCACTTCGCTGACTAATATATCCAGAACGCTCGGCTAGCTAATCGCCAGTGATTCACTTCGCTATCTAATGTCGATGCCAGCGACACTCACTCGCTGGCTAATGCCAGAGATACTCACACACTGGCTAACGCAGGAGATCCTCCCCACTCGCTGGCTAATGCCAGAGATACTCTCCACACACTCAAACTCCAAGCTTTTATATGCTGCAAACTGAGATATTTCACATTAACATATTATTACTAACCGCGGGCTAACTGCAGAACCCGAAAGAGACATACACACTCTAGAAAGTTAAAGTAAAAGAGAGAATAGATGTCGCTTTTACGCTTACACATGTTAAATTATTGACGTCACGATCTCAGAAATACTAGAGTGCCTTTATGACAAAGGTCACTCTCTCACAAGTTTAAACACTAAAAATCGTGCTAAATGGCAGTACCCAAGTACTAGTTGTGTTCAACGTCCAGTGCAGCGTTCACTTGACTCTTCAGAGCCTAAAAATATATCTGAAACATTAGAACAAGACATTGAAGAACCAAGCTCATCACAAAATGATGCCGAATTTGAAGGTATGTCAAATGAGTCAAAATGCTTTTCCCAAAATGAGTTAGATGATCTTGTAAGAGATTTAAATCTTTCTAAACAAGCTTCAGAATTGTTAGCATCAAGACTAAAAAAAAAAAAAAAATTTGCTTTCTCAGATACTAAAATTAGTTTTTATCGGAAATAAAAAATCTGAAAATTATATTGAACTTGTAGAACTTCTGCTACAATTAGAAAATATGGGGTGCAATATGAGCATAAAACTCCACTTCTTCCATAGTCACCTGGACAGGTTTCCGGAAAATTTAGGAGATATGAGCGAAGAGCAGGGAGATCGTATGCAACAGGACTTACGCGTCATGGAAGAGCGCTATCAGGGTTTCTGGGATACGAATATGATGTCTGACTGTTGTTGGTCTCTGATACGTCATTTTCCAAAGTCTACACATCGGAGAAGATCTTTAAAACAAAGTTTTTTAGAACTCAATGATTAGTTATTTTTTTAGTAAGGTTTTTCTTAGTAAATACGAGTTTTTTCTGTTTAATACCTACATAACTGAAACTCAGAAACTAGAGCTGATTGAAATATTCTAATTATATTTTTGAAAATAGCATATCATATGTAGTCAGCAACAACTAAAATTTTTCCGGCAACAGATGTACTGTAAACTAGTGTAATTATACTGTTCACAGGTGCATTACAGAGAGAATACATTACAATAATTTTAAAGGATAGAGTTAAAACAGAACATGTTTATGTTGAAAATTTACTTAAAACTGAAATGTTTTTAGTCTTGGCAAAAGATATAACTTACGCCGATTAAGATTATACTATTTTATACCTGTCTAAAATGGAATTTTGCATGC